>OU342733.1:538156057-538471913 GCA_910589765.1 Avena atlantica | reverse complement strand
TACATCAACCACGAGTTTGGACTCGTTAAGCTTTGTCGGTCTTCAAGGGTATGTTCTCTACGGATATCATCCGCCCTTGTTGTATCTAGTAGATAGATCTTGGTACATAGTTGTTCCCATCGTAGGAAAATTTGTTTTCTATGCTGCGAACCCTACAATAAATGGGAATACATTTTACACGATAGGCCAAGATAAAAAGAGCACCAACCAAAACAGTGGTGTCCGCTTCGATGCAGCAGAAGACAATGGGCAAAGATCACGTATTATGGGTCATAGAGGAGATTATGGGAACTTGACTATGGACTATATTTTAAGGTCCCCTTATTTCGATGCAAATGGGTCAAGCTAACAGGAGGAGGGGTTGAGGTAGAAAAAGATGTACGAATGACAACGGTGGATCTCAACAATCTATGAAGGTAGACAAGAACTTAGACGAACCATTCGTCCTAGCCAATTGATGTGGCTCAGGTTTCTATGTGAAGGAATGTCCTCCAGACCAAAAAAAAAGAAAAAATATGCAAACGAATACATCATATGATGAGCCAAAGCGTCACATGGTTCTTTCGGGGAAAAAAAAACATCGTGGGAATCGAGGACAAGACAGACATGTCAGAAGATTATAATAAGTTTGATGAATTCCGCCCTTCACAGTGAAAACTGACCCAGCATTCCGTTCGTTAAGTAAAGAAGATGCTCCATGGTTACGTCTGAAGCGATCATAAGGAAGGACATATGCCAAGAAGTTCATGCTCATATTATGTAACTCTAGTTCATGTTTTTAATATTAATACATGTCTTGAGTGTTAGTCATGTTTTGTGGATGGACCGGGACTATGAGAAGAAGTTGTCCCATTCGTACATACCATTAAGATCTGATCTCCCAAACGCGCGCGGTCACATATTAGGGGGAGTCATATATGACCAGTTTCTTGGAGATGCCGGAGGACTAGTCCGTCGGCATCTCCCTGAAACTGGCCGTAGTGGTGTCCCTGCTCTCGAAAACCATCTTGCAGCTTTGTAACTTCTCTAACTAGATCAATACACCTGGGAGCTAACTAATTTCACATATTAGGGAGTGCCTCTATGACCAGTTTCTCGGAGATGCCGGAGATGGAGGACTGGGCTCCGTTGGCATCTCCCTGAAACTGGCCGTAGTGGTGTCCCTGCTCTCGAAAGGAGGTAAGGCATAGCCTCAAACTGGCTGGAGGACTGGACTCACAAGGATGCCTATTTATAGTACAAGCAGCTCGACATAGTGTCGACACTTACGAAATAATGTCGACACTCACCCCTATTATTAGTGCTGACTCGTGTTTTGTCCGGTTGGTGTCTCCAACCGGGACTAAAGGTTCATCTTTAGTCCCAGTTGGTGTCTCCAACCGGGACTAAAGGTTCATCTTTAGTCCCGGTTGGTGACACCATCCGGGACAAGGTACACGCCGCACGACATATATGTCGACACTCACCCCTATTATTAGTGCTGACTTATGTTTTGTCCCGGTTGGTGTCTCCAACCGGGACTAAAGGTTCATCTGGACTAAAGGTTCATCCCGCCATTTTTTCCCGCCATTTTTCTTCCCGCCGGTTCTTCTTCCCGCCATTTTTATTCCCGCCAGTTCTTACCTCCAGTTCTTCCCGCTAGTTCCATATATATATGTAGGGTTGGCCTCCATTGTCATTGCACATCTCTAGACTCATATCTTCAACCTCATCATTCTTTCCCATGGCTTCCACCGTAGCACTAACCCCCAGGGAGGCGGAGGCGCTTTGCGCCTCGAACTACCCCTGCCCGCCGGGCTACTGTGTCCCCGTCGGCTGGACGCTGAGCGTCGGAGGCATGCCGGTTCCTCCTGTACCTCTAGGTGTGGCGCGCCGGATGGCCATCACGAACCACTACTACTTCAAGCTCACGCCGGAGCAGCGGAGGAATCCCAGATGGCATCCCGACTATTTCCCTACTTGGAAGCCTTCTTTGTGGATCAGCGTGAGAGGGCGCTCGCCAGGCACGAGGAGGACGGCCCACCTCCTCCTAACTTCAACGAGGCCGGCCGTCGGCGGCTATGGTGTGCGGTCGGACTCTCCAGAGCGTCATGGCCTATGACACTGCCGCCGACTCTAACCCCCGTCTGCGCTACCCTCAAGTCCAGCCCACGCGCTACCCTCAAGTCCAGCCCACGCGTACTCTCCAGAGGTCAATTACGGCGACCCCGACGACGACAGCGATGACGGCGGCGGCGAGTACGACGACTACAGTGGCGAGTATTACAGGTGTAGGTAGGAGCATGACTGAATCACTCCAACATTCCGAAACAAGTTCAGCCGATTGTTACTTAATCTGACCATGTATCTAATTTTCAGTTCTTTTATGTATCTTAATTTTCAGTTCCAGTTCGGTTTTATGTAACTTACTATTAGTTGCATTCTCATTCGAGGTTGACAATATGCTATTTTATCAAAAAAACAATGCAAGTTGAGCGAGGCTTGGCCCGAGCTAAGAATCATCATGCCTGTTGTTCGACAAAGTTTGTCGATAGTTTAAAAACAGGGATAAAAAAGTAAAAAAAAGATCGAAACAGTGTGTGAAACCTTCGTGGTTGTATATTATGTGACATAGTTAGAAGGAAAAATATCAAACTTGGTATATTGATTATGTCTCGAAAAAACCTTCACAAAATGACCTATCTCATTCGAGGTTTCTTTGCTTTCGGGTCAAATGACCAATGTTATGGCTAGAATCAAGGCATAGTTTGTGATAATATGGCCATATTGTGCATACATGTGCATCATGGCATGGCAAACAATGTTGCAAGAGGAAGTTTTCCTTTTTATCGCACCAAAAAGGCATTTTCCATTTTCCGAGCATAAAATACGGACGTTTTGTGAAGCAACCACCAAATGGCTAATTCAAAAAACCACCAACACATTTTACAAAAATACTAGACCACCTTATATGCACAATGTACCAACAGGGGGATCTGAAACCTTTCGTCCACCTCTGATAAAAAAGACAAATTCCTACCGAATCGGCAGGAAGTGGGTCAGATATGAACTACAGGTACATGATACGATGCTCATGATTTTTTATAAAAATCATTTTTAGGTTCACAATATGCTATATATAAAAAAAAAACAATGCAAGTTGAGCGAGGCTTGGTGAGATTCAAGTGTATACAAAAGATGCGACATTTAAATATCCAATCAATTCAAAAATGTTAATACAAAAGATGTGGCATTAAAATATGATTTGATCTAATAAAATAGGGTTAGATTTATTTTTAGATGCTTAATATTTCTTATGTTCAAAGTTTAGGATTTAACAATTTATTTTTGTTTGAATTGAATAATCAAAATATATATGTAAGTGTTTTAATTATTTTGAAAAATTTCATGTAAAGTAAATATAAAATGATTTACATGAATGGATAGATATTATTTTTCTGAAAATTATGATATATTATTCATATTTTTCTGAGTTGAAATGAAAAAGATATGAATTTTCTAAATTCATATCATATTTTTGAATTAAAAATGCCCCTTTAATGCATGAAATAAATGCCCCCCCTTTAACACCGGTTCCAGACACGAACCGGTGTTAAGGGGGGGGGGCGCATTTATTTCTTTTCCCGCGCGCACACCCCCCCCCCCTTTAACACCGGTTCGTGGCTGGAACCGGTGTTAAAGGGGGGGTAATAAATGCGCGCGCGAAACTGAATCCCCCCCTTTAACACCGGTTCCAGCCACGAACCGGTGTTAAAGGGGGGGTATTAAATTCACCTTCCCCTTCCTTTCTTCCCCCCAGAGCCAGATCGAACCGCCACCGTACCGCCACCGCGCGCGCGCCATCGGAGCAGAGAGAGAAGCGTCGCCACCGCCACCGCCCATCGGAGCAGAGAGAAGCCACCGCCGGCCGCCACCGCCCTCGGAGTGAGGGAGGAATCGTCCGTGGGTGCCCTAAATCGTCGGCCCTGACACCCACCTCTCTGTCCGCCGCTCGCCATCGACAACGCCGGCGTCCCCGACCTTCCCCGGCCTCGTCGACCCCACCATCGGCTTCCTGGTGAGCCTCTGGTGCTCAGGCACATCTTCTCTTCCTCCCTCACGGTCTATATCGCCTCCGCATCGTGTAACCGCCGCCGACCGCCGTAGTTCCTCCTCGTTCTTTGTTCTCCGGCGACCAAAAAGGGGAGGCGCCGCCACTACTAGGTCTGCCTCGACCTCCTCTTTCCAACCAGCCCAACCACAAGTCCCTGCGTGTAGCAGATGACGGGAGCAAGATCGACCTGAGAGGAGCTCCATTGCTGACGTCATCGTGATGCAATATTCGTTTTCTTTTTCTTTTATTATTTTTGTAATTATTTCAGTGAAGAAAATAACTGACATGTGGTACCTATCTATAAGCGATAAAAACATTTCCATAAATGTTTTCTAATTAAGAAAATTGTTTATGTAAATTCCAAAAATGTAATTGGTTTTATAATATTCCAAAAAATATTTTAAAATGAAATAATTTAAAATGCAATTATTTTATAATGCATCCTCGCCGTCGGAGCCGTCGCCCTCGCCCTCGCCCTCGGAGCCGCCGTCCACGCCTCTGCGTCCGGCAGTCGTCGGCGGCACAATGTGAACAATGTGTCAAAGCTGGCGGCACTCACCCGAACAATGTGAACAATGTGTCAATGCGGCAGCCGTCCACGCCTCTGCGTCCGGCAGTCGTCCTCTGTGAACAATGTGGGGAATATGTGTGATGTATAAAAGATGTAGTCGTGTATTCATATTTGAGTAAAGTTTCTGATGTTGTAACATCGATAATATTGTTTACTTAGTGTTGGAGGGAAACTCGAAACTAAGATGGCATGTAATTATGGAGGAGTAGTAGTATAGATAGGGTGTCAAGCGGGGCAGGTTCGCGGGCAACATAGTTTCACCGGCTAATATAAATTGTACTACATGCATAGATTAAAACTTGTATACAAATTGGACCTCTGACTCATCCTGATTAGGGTTTCGATCCCTCGGAACTCGTTTAAAATGATCAAGCATCCTTAGGGTTTTAATTTTATTTGTTTATTTATTTTTGTATTTTTGTATGAATAATATGTATATTTGTGTATGAATCCAAGTCCACTTGAATGTTTACACTCTTACTCTAGATAATATTATTGTCTTAGAAACTATGGATCCACTTAGTAGAAACCTTGAAGAAGAAGAAATAATGGAGAACATTATTGATGAGGACACCTCACAATATCTGAACTTGGAGGGACATGATGACGACAGCTCAAGTACTAGTCATGGAGAAGATGAAGACTCCGGTGAATGCAATTTAGTGGTTACAAAGTCCGGCGAGGTATATGCATTGATTAAGCCTCTGCTGACTTCCACCAACAATCTTCTTCTACATGTATTAATTAACGCTTCTTTCTTCTTTTAGCCCTCTGGATCGACCAGCCAGCAACCATCTTCTTCTACGAAAAAGAGCAAGCGAGACGCGAGCCAGCGGTTGAAAGATCGTGCAAAGTTCACGATCGAAGCAGCCCCTTCATTAATTGCGTGTAAGTACTATTTCTGTAATTTATATCTCATCTCATTCACTTCATTAATTGCATGTATATATATATGCTCACCATATATGTATATACTATTATGCAGGAAAAAGGATATGGAATGCAGGAAAGGAGGCCCTTTTGACATTGGGTTCGTTAACCCAAATAGAGTTCATGAAGAAGTGGTAAAAACCAAACCCGGACAAACAGAAGATTACTTGCTAACGTCTTTACTGAGACAACAAACTAAAAGGGAAATACTATTGCCTTACAACTTCTCGTGAGTACTTTTACCCTCTCTCTTGTACACATTCTATTTCAGCTTACTCGATGTTAAGTGTAACTGATGATGAGTTATGCGTGCGTAGGTTCCACTTTATTCTGCTAGTCATTCAACCCGACTCAGGAAAAGTCCTTGTCATGGACTCGTTACGAAAAGAAAAAGAGATATGGGCAAACTTTAGAGAGATGCTCCAGAGGTAATTTCAATCATATTATCGCACTAGATCGGCAACTTTCGTGAAAACAAGTAATTAATTACTCCTTTATCCATTTTCTTTGCCGAACAGGGTTTGGAAAAGGTTCACGGGCAGGGCCGTGGGTGAATGGTCAGAAGAACTAAAATTTGTAGACCAAAATGTAAGTAATACTAGCTAGCTTCCAATTCCATTATATCATGCTTTATTGATTATTATTTTGATTGAACTCTCTATTCTCGTAAAGTGCGCGCATCAGGGACACGGCAATAACTTATGTGGGTACTATGTTTGCGAGTTCATTCGCAACACGATATGTGCGACGGGCCAAGCCGCACTAGAACAACTTAGAGTAAGTAAACAAAGTCCACAACATTATTTTATTACCATCAATTGTGTTGAGTTTTATTTTATATATATATTGACGGCCCATTTTTCATATATATTCAGATCGAACGGATGCGGGACCAACTCCTACCATTTGAACGCATACGAGCCATTCAAGAGGAATTGGCGGGGTTCATACTTGATGAGGTCATCACGTCTGGCGGAGAACTCTTTAGATATCCACCAAAATGAACGATGACGATGTATGTGCCGATGACGATGTTTGTGTATAATAATAGTTGCTTAATTATGCATGTACTCGTATGTACCGATGACGATTTATGTGTATACCGCTCCCGATCGATTCCCCCTCGCTCCCCCCCCCCCCTCCTGCAGAAATACGCCCAGAACGGGGCAGAGGCAGAAGTCTACCGTGGCAGGAAAACGGCCTAAATCTCTGCCGCGGCAGAAGAACCTTTAACACCGGTTCCAGCCCCGAACCGGTGTTAAAGGGGGGCCTGAGGCCTGCGGCAGCCCCACGTGCGCCACCTTTTAACACCGGTTCGTATAAGAACCGGTGTTAAAGGGACCCCCTCTAACACCGAACCCTCAACAGCGGTTGAGGAACCGCTGTTAGAGGGGCCTCCCAACCGGAGTTAAAGGTGGGGCTCTGCACTAGTGTCAGCATATAACATGGCACAGGAAGCTACTTGCATATTTAGGGAAAACATATCAAGAACCAACCGGGAGAGATGCTTGAACTAACAAACTGGTTTGTTTCAGAACAAGTTGAGCAACATGGCATAATATACGTACTATTGCCACCCACAAAGTGCGGTTGGCTTCCGTCATAGTAGAAAATTCCTACCCATGTTCCCACATATTATAAAATACATAAAGCTACCTGCTACCACCTCGACGAGTTTCCATGCATGAACCGGTCCTGATACGGATATTTGATCATGTATGTACTGCTGCTATTATTTCTACCCGTGAGAAAAGAAAATTAAGGAAAATGACTCTTGAACTGAGTCTTGGTCTAATTCGTTGATGAATAGTAACGGCCAGCTTCTGCATCTTCTTTGGTGAAATTTAGAGTTCTAATTGATAAGTAATAACAAAATACTGCTAGTGTTTGTACAGTGCAAAAGATGAAGAGAGTGCGGCAAGAACAGAGTTTAGGTAACTAACAAATTTCAGCGGATGAAGAAGACCTCCGGGAGCTTGCCGAGGTCGGCGTGCAAAATCGAGGATTGTCGGTGAGGGGGATGGGGCTCGACATCTCTGGAGAAGGCTCCCCTCACCCTGCTCGAGATCCGCCTGAAAGAGCTGCGGCCGGCGGCACATGGACCGCGGCCTGCGGAGGAGATGGCAGAGAGGCTGGAAACACGTCGTGCTGCACCGCCCCTCTGGTGGTGGTACATGGAGCGCAGGTGTGCGGCGGCGCTGATCCCCGGAGTTGGAGACGGCGGCGGCGTTTAGCCAAAAGCCGAAAACCACAAAATCTTAGTGGGCCTCGATAACTCGGCCTGGGCTTGCACTAACATTTTTTTGTGCAATACCCATGGAACTTTTTTTTTCTTCATGTAAAACCACTAATTCAACATACAGGAAAGAACTCCGTCAAGCAAATACCAACAAGAACCACAATTTCATGTAAAAAAAACCACAATTTCAGATACAATCTACATTTTCCCCATCTGGAAATATAACGAGCGCATCCACCATTTTGGTGTTGAGGCTGTTTGTTGACCACCATGTACACTTGACCATAACCGACGAATGGTAGACTCCTCCAGCGAACAAAAAATAATACGCGATTCGCCATTCCGGGTTTTGGTCTCTTTTTTCTGGCTATTCTAAGACCGCAAAAAAAAGTCAGGCCATGAACTACTTGTGTTGAACATCCCATAGACCTAATCCAACCTTTGCGACGATCATTCCGAATCCTCTAAGGATCAGCCTCCACCGACCTTTACTTGCAAGATTATTTGTTGCATCAAGCGAGGAGCAAACCCTAAACACGTATTGGTCCCTCATTCGGCTTGATGTCCCTTTCTCTCAACAGGTAGGTCATCACACGCGTTAGATTATTACTCGGGTTTTACTAACTTGTCGAATGCATGGTACCCTCACCGGTTCTTTCAAGTAGACATTTGTATTTCGACTGCTCCCTGCTTTCGTGTGTAGATCGCTTTTGAACGAGCAGGGCGGTCGGAAGTTATACGAGCATCCACACGAAATAGGACGATCCGAGGTCGTGTGCTTTCGGAATATAATTCCTTTCAGCTCGGAGGTCGTGTGCTTTTGTTCACCGTCCTCTGGATCTTTGGGGTCATGACGCTGTGCAAGCGGGCCGTCTTCATCCAGCTCGCCAATCACTCCTTCGACCTTGCTAAGAACGCTGGCCTCGTCTCCAACTATATGACGCAACTCGTCCAAGCACGACGACAACTACTACTCCCTCCATCTCAAAAATATAAGATGTTTTAGACTTGTGAAGAAAATAAATCTAGACTTGTTTTAGTATGTAGGTTCACTCAACTTTGGGATAAATCTATATACTGAAAGAAGTCTAGATTCAGTTTCTTCACAAACCTAAAACATCTTATATTTTAAAACGGAGCGAGTACATGATTATGAGGACGATGACCACCAACACCACGGTAATCATGGCGTCAACATCATGAAGGCATGCAACTACGTGGTAACGGGAGAGAGCCGACTCAGAAAAGTGGAGACACCGCAAGGCCTTGAGATTAACGACCGAGAAGTGAAGCACATTCTTCGCAACACTAGCCCAGACCGCCAGACGGCGACCAAGAGGCCATGACGTCGATGCTAGTCCGGGTATATATACGACATTTGGAAGCTCGCTGAGGACGACCCGGTCTTGCGGTATTTGTTGTCCTATCCCAAAATGGGGAAGCTATTAGAGATGCTCTAATGTACGAAAATAACACGGTCTGCTTCTATTTGTTGTTGCTTTATATTCTGGCATGTTGATGCCAAGCTATAGTGCTTCAGCATCTGTGTGAAAATAAGATTGTTTGCAACACAAGCTATATATTGTTGGAACTATTATGAATTGTTGTTGATGATTTCTTCCAAGACTTTGAATATGATGATTTTATCAGGATTGACTGTATGTGTGAAGCTTATGTGTGAATGTTGAGAAGCACTACCGGATCTTCTTAATTTTGCTGCAACTGCTAACACTTCATTTGCATTGTATGATACAAATATTGTACGATTATATTATTAGAAGGAAACGTGTCCCACTGAAAATACAATATTAAGGGAAAGCTTTAGACCTAGTGGTGACACCACTCAAAAAAAAACAACACAGCTATAACATACTCCGTCCGTTTCAAAATTCAAGATGTTTTAGGTTTGTAGCACGCTATAGCATGCTGAGAATTGTTTCATTAAATAATCAGTCTACAACATCTCACTAGTAGCATGCTAGTAGCGTATCTAAGGTTAGCGCTATTTCGCATAATACTGCAACTCTATGTTTTTCCTTGGTTGATACTAGGCATGGTGCGACTGTACAACTAGGAGAAAGCTACCGGATACTTACGAGACAATGACAGTCTCAGCCTATCAGGGAGACTGGAAAATACTAGTAACAGAAATACTACAAGTCAGAGGGAAACATGATCACCTCACTTTATTCTACTATTTGCTACTGTATTCAATTAGACAGGAACACACTGACAGCGACACACAAAACACCAGAGTTTTGAACAAAACGCTGTATAATCAAATCTGAACACCACCAGAATTATTATTACAAACCATAATAAACAAACAAGTCCAGCAGCCATCGTCCCAAGATTTCACAATTTTTAACGTGCTGAAGTTTTTGCCAGTTTGGATGACCAACCTGTTTGCATGACTCCATGAAGCCTCTATCTTCACAGAGCATCCAAAAGTTTTCAAGAGAACGGGGAAGTTCCGGGAGCGATTTAATATTTGGGCACCACGCAATATTTAGGCTCTTGAGCCACCTGAGATCCTTCATATTGTCTGGCAAGTACTCCCAGAGGCTATCCATGATGTGGAATTCACGGAGATAAATGAAACACTCAAAAAGTTCAGGAGCAGGTCTCAATTGATGACATGTGCAGAGAAAAAGTTTATTTAGGTACTCTGGGCCACCGTTCTGCGCACTCACCATCCAACTTGGGTACCCTAGACCCTGGTATCCAGAAATTTCCAGACTTTTAAGACCCTTGGGTGGGCAAAGACCCTCAAGCGCCTCTGCTTGAACTTCTCGTGAAGCCGTACCATGATTCCAGAAGAGTTTCAATTCTGTCAGCCGTGTCTTAGCAACTAGATTTGCTTCAAGTGCTTCATTCTTGCTTTTGACATTACCAAGATCTCGAATGGTCAGACGTCCCTGAAGCTTGTTTAGGTCCCTGAGCTGTTTTATCTCATACCCATGTTCAATCCTTAATTTGAAATAATCTAATGTCTGGAGTGATGTTAGCCTGGCAATGTTGGGAAATGTCATTCCAAGATGGCCGAAACTCATATGCCGCAAATTGGAGAGCTTGCCCATATCAGGAGGGAATTCCAACTCATCGTAAGCATTAAAAATTAAAGCCTGCAGATGGTAAAGTTTGGTTAACGTTCTTGGTAAAATTAGCTTGGCTTGGGGATACCTTAAAGCAAGATACCGCAGATGCTTTAAGTGACCAATAGTTGGTGGGATTTCAATTGCCCTGATTCCACCCCACGTGTATTCTATGGCCAGTACCCGCAATTTCTGCAGCTTCTTAAACACTTTGTGAAAAAATACTTCATCATCTGAATCAAACAATTCCATATCATGAATAATAAGAGTGCGCAAGTTTTTAAGTTCAAAAATCTCATCAGTAGCCATTCCTCCATTCGCAACAAAAAGATGGCGAACATCTTGAGGGACCTGTCTTCTCTGGCCCTTCTCGATTCTGAAGCAATCATTCCCTGCCACCTTCTCTGCCAAATCATACATAAGATCATGGACAAGATAGTATGACTTGCCTGTGAAGTAATTTGATTCTCCTGGTTGCATGAATGAGGTCGCCAGTAACTCGTCAAAGTAACGCTGACCAACAACTTCCAGGTCCTCCTCTGGATCAGCAGTCTGTATGAACCCCTCTGCCACCCACAATTTGACCAAGTCATCACGGTCAAAACTATGTTTTCTGGGGAAAATACTACAGTAAGAGAAGCATCGTCTGATCTGCTCATCAAGTTGCTGGTAACTCCACAAAACAACCCCAGCAGTCTCATTCAAAAGGTCCCTATCTCGAGTTATTCTCCAAAACTCAACATTGTTTTGTTTTTTCCGTAGTTGTCCTCCAACCGTACGGGCTGCCAGGGGAGATCCTTTCAGCTTTTGTGCAATTTCAGCCCCAATACTTCGGAGTTCTGTTTGATCTGGATCATCTAAATTTGCACCTTCAAGGGCATAATACATGAACAGTTCCAAAAAGATTTGATCATCCAAGTCACGTATTGGAAAAACATTACGTGCCACACCAGGACCTAGATCTGAAAATGCATCCTTACTGCGACTTGTCGCTAGGATCTTGCTTCCTCTCTTTCCAACCTTCAATGGAGAAAGTAATTTTGATAACTGTTGCTGCTGACCGACATCCTTATTGCACCAGATATCATCTAGTACCAAGAGGAATCTTTTGTCCTTTAGTTTCTTCTCCAATTCTTTTTCCAAGACATCAAGGCTATTGTATTCAGGACATGCTTTGTTCTTATCAATTGAAGCTGCCTCATACATCTCTTGGAAAATGTCAACTACACTATAGTTCTGAGAAACATGAACCCACATAACAAGGTCAAAATAGTTTTCTCCTTCCTCATACTTGCATACATATTGTGCGAGGGTTGTCTTCCCAGACCCTGAAATACCATAAATGCCAATTAAAGAGAAACATTTACTATTACTTGAGCTTGGATTGTCATCTTCTGTACCATGAAGCATTCTTGTTATCCGGACACGATCCTCATCTCGCCCGGTTACCATTTCTACTGGAGCTGAAGTAGTGCGTGTGTGTATATTTTTGGCAGTAACAGTTTTGCCCTTGCTTGACGACTCTGCCAATGCAATAATACCATGTGCTTTAACTATGAGTTCTTCTATCCTCGCCATACTATCTTTCAAGCGAACATTTAAACTTCCAGTGAGACTCAAACTCGGTTCGATACAAATATCCTGCAAAAGCAAATAACATTCCGAGATTTAAGCAGAAAGTCTAACAGCAACAAGTTTTGGAACATTAGTCTGATAGTTGGATATATGATGTCATGATATGGTTAAAACTACTAGATTTGTGTCATTGCAATAATCTTTGCACGAATCTATTGCAATATGGTTATTTTATTATGGAAACTTTGGTGTAAGTTGCGACATGTTGGTTCGTAACAAATGTGGTGCAAACTAGAATTTACAACAAACATAGTATTAATTTATTTATTCAGTATAATCAGTTTGCACTAGCCATATGAACCCCGGAAGCAGTAGATTTTGTTGAGCCAATGTTTGTGTGACGAATTAAGCAACCAACCGCCTACGTGCAAGCAACACATTTAATGTGACGTTTGTGTGATGACGAATTAAGCAACCGTGTGCGTGCACAAGCAACACATTTTTGTAATCAAAATATTAACATGTGGCAACCACTTTATTAATGGTTTTAAACATGGGTACCATAACACGTTACTATTAAAAATGTATAGCTCTTTGTTTACGCCCATTATATAAGGGCATTTTGGCATATTGCCCACACACCTGTACATGTATATTGGCCTTTGCCCCTAATATGAATGCAAGTTGCTCATTCCCATATTCCTAACATGGTATCAGAGGAGCCTAGGCTAGGGTTCGTCCTCATGCAGCTACTCGTGCTTCGTCGCCGCCATCGCTAGATTCCGGCTGCTGGTGTTTCGCGCTGTCCTGCGCTGCGTTCCCGCATGTTTCCGCTCCCTTCCCGCACCATCGTGTGCTGCTACCGGAAATTGCTCGTGTGCTGCTGTTCTTCTTTTGCGGGTATTGCTAAGCTCAAATCGAGCCGCCCTTTCCTCAATATCACGCGTGTGATGCTTGCTTCTCCTGCCAGTGTGCATGCTGTTCCGCCCGCGTGCGTGCCGCTACTACCACGCATGTGCTCCGCCTGCTCGACTGGACCTCCGGCCCGCTGATTCAGGCAAGTTCCAGGCACGTCTGCCCTCTGCAGGCTGATTCCGGTCTATTCTGGCCATATCTAGCGTGTTGTCTGGTCACCGACCACTGCTAGATCGAGCACAAGGCGAACTCCTGTGTCTGTTTGGTTCAGGAGTTGACCCGAGTAGAAGATCCAAAAATAAAATAGCGCCATGTTGTCTTTTGCGGGCTATGTTGTTGTTCCCCGCTGATCGGTGATCTTTGATGGCGCCAATTATGCTGAATTCGTTGGCTTTATGCGCATCCACATGCGTGGACTTTGTCTCTGGGGTATTCTCTTCGGCGAGGTCCCCTGTCCACCGAGCCATGTTGCTCCTACTCCGCCACCGGTTCTTGCTGATGATGCTTCTGAGGCTGCTAAGGCTACAACCAAGACTGTTGATGCTGCTGCGATGGGGGCTTATGATCAGAAGGTACCCAACTACTTAGATGTTCTTGCCAGCAATCGTGATGATCCGACACTACGCAGTGGTGTGACAAGGATGCTCGTGCCACGCCTGTCCTCATTTCTGGTGTCCTCTCTCGGTTTGCCTCTGAGTTTATAAGAGTCGGTTCTGTTGCTGAGATTTGTACTTCCCTTATTCAGAGGTATCTTCCCTCTAGTGTTTCTCTCTATTTGTTTGTCCTTCGTCAGGAGCATGCTCTTCAGCTAGATGACTCCACCATTGATAGGTTCTACACACAAAGTTCTGCTATCTGGCGTCAGCTTGCCGCTCTCTGCACACCTATTTCTGGTACTTGCCCGTGTGCCGTCAGATTACAAGGTCAAACTTGGAGTTTCAGCGCATCTATAAGTTCTTGTCTCGACTTCGTATAGAGTTTGAGGCCCGTCAGGATAACCTATTTTCTCAGGGTCGTGTTCTGATCTCGGAGGTGCCTGCTGAGATTTGTGCTAAGGAGACTCGCCTCCGTGGCACTGGTTTGCATGGGGTTCCCATCGTGCTTGCTCCTCGAGCACCTGCACCGTCGGCTGCTATGCCGACTGCTGCACCACCGCTGCTACCTACTCATGGTTGTATGGGTCGACCTCCTTCTGGTGGTGGGGGTCGGCCTCCTTCTGGTTGTATGCGTCGCCCTCACTTTCGTAAATTATGTGGTTGTTGTTAGAAGCCTAGCCATCTTGACTCTGATTGTTTCAAGAAGCAGCATGACAGGGAGCACGTCTCTTCATCTCGTGTTCCTTCTCCCTCGTCGCCTGATTCTCCACCTTCATCCCCGTATCCACCCCGTCTTTACCTTCTCCGATTATTCCTCTTCATCCCTCTTTCCTTTCTACTATTCTCGCCGTTCACGTGTTGTGGTGATTCTACTGACGGTCCATCTGCCTCTGATGTGTCGTCCTACTTCTCCTCTCAGTTGACCTATGATCTTCATGCTCGCCCTCACCCCCACCTGACCGCTATTCTCCTGACCGCTTTGGTCTTTCCCTATCCTTGAGATGGCTTCTTATCGAGAGTTGTTGCTTACCCCGAGTGGCATCTTGCGATGACCGAGGAGATTGTTGCGCTTGAGCGCACTAGCACGTGGGATCTAGTGTATCCTCCTCCCCATGTGCGCCCATCACGTATAAGTGGGTCTATAAGATTAAGACTCGCTTTGATGGTTCTCTTGAGCGCTACAAAGCACGACTTGTGGCTCGTGGCTTCTCGCAGGAGCAGGGCCATGACTATGAGACTTTCCCCATATGACTCATATGACCACTGTTGGCACACTTCTAGATGTGTCCTTTTGTTTGCCATTTGTCTGTGTCTCAGCTTGATGGTTCAGAATGCCTTCCTCAATGGTGAGCTATGTGAGGAGGTTTATATGCAACCACCCCGTGGGTACTCTGTCCCTGATGGCATGGTATGCCATCTTCGATGCTCTCTCTATGGCCTTAATCAAGACCCCCGCGCTAGGTTTGAGTGTTTCGCCTCAGTGCTGACTGCTGCTGGTATCTCGCCCAACAGCTCATGATCATGCCTTATTTGTCCACACTTATCCTTGTGGTTGGACTCTACTTCTTCTATATGTTGATGACATGATCATCACTGGTGACGACTCTAAGTAAATGGCCTTTGTTAAGGCACGTCTTCGTGAGCACTTTCTTATGTCTGATCTTGGTCCTCTTCGTTACATTGTTGGGACCGAGGTTTCTTCTACCTCTGATGGCTTCTGTATCTCCCAAGATAAGATATCCAGGATCTGCTTGCTCGCGACGCTCTTAGTGATGAGCGCACTACTGAGACTCCTACTATTATGTTTCTTGGATCCGAGGTTGATGGTGTGACCAGGAGGTGCTGCTGGGTCAATGAATCGCTGGCCGACGGGAGACATGTCGTCAGCTATTGGAAAGAAGGGTAACGAGGTAGAGGAGATAGTAGGAGATTAGAACTAGAATTCTTTATTATTGCTTGCCTACTAAACCAGCCTTGGCTGCCTCTTTAAGTAGAGGGAAGCCTTACATGTGACTTGACTTGGAACCCAATTAGGATTCAGACTCTTACCTAACATATCTTCATTAGACCTATCCAAATACGAACTGACTCTTTCCTTAGGAATCAATCCTAACTAGAACATAACTCAAAGGGCAACATACCCTTGCTCTGTCGTAGCCTAACCTGCCACATGTTTGGCCTTACGCCTTGTGAAGGGAATACCCCACATAACACCTGCGAAGCTCAATGCTCACATTCGTGCTTCTGATGGTGATCCCTTGCCTAACCCGTCGCGCTATCGCCATCTGGTTGGGAGCCTTGTTTATCTTGTTGTCAATCGCCCAGATATCTCCTATCCTTTCCATATTCTGAGTCAATTCTTTCTGCTCCCACATTGGTCCACTATAGCCACCTTCTTCATGTTCTACAATATCTTTGTGGCACGATCTCTTACCGTCTTTTGTTCCCTCGCACCAGCTCCCTTCAGCTCCAGGCCTAATTGGATGCTATGTCGCGAGTGATCTATTAGATCGTCGTTCGATCTCTACTTATTGTGTGCTTCTTTGTGATTCTATCATTGCTTGTTAGACGAAGAAGCAGATTGAGGTTTCCCACTAGATTGCCGAGGTTGAATTGCGAGCCATGGCTATTTTGACTGTCGTGACTTGGTTACATTGGTTACTAGAGGATTTTGGTGTTTCTGTTTCTACACAGACACCTCTATTGTCACACAGTATATCCATAGGTGCTATCAGCATTGTGTGTGACCCGGTGAGACATGAGTTCACTAAGCATATCGATGTTGATGCCTCCTTTGTGCATATTGATGTGCATGATCAGATTCTTGCTCTTCAGTATGTCTTTCGAGTTACAGTTGTTAGATTTCTTCACGAAGGCCCATACTAGAGTGTATCGTGGATTCTTTCTCTCCAATTACTGTTGTTGATCCACCATGAGTTTGAGTGGGGTGCTAGAGATGCATAGTTGTATATGCCATTGTATAAGGGCCTTTTGGCATATTACCCACACATATGTACATGTATATTGGCCTTTGGTCCCTACTATTAATGCAAGTTGCTCATTTCCCAACTCCTAACAGTTACAACTCTCCTACGAGCCTTCCAAATTATATTATAGCATGGGACCGTTTGCCGTACTTATAAGTAGAGAAACATTCAAATAAAAAAATATTGAGCACCAACCTTTATTGACTCTAAACTAATCCATGAAATTTTACTATTTAGACATTTCATATGTCCAGGAACTGTGTTGACACTTCCAGAAAAAAAAATTACCACCTTTGAATTACTTTTGGTGAATGCATTATTAATATTTTAAAAATACCCAAATAGGCCATTAACATGATCCATTCTACTAAAATACAAGGACCAGGATAACAAAATCATTAAGGAATGAGTAAGTATGCACTTATATAGCTAAAAATTGAGCATAGCGGAAAAAAACCTGGTTCGCGGGGCCAACTTCAACATCCGAAGTAATATTGAGCCTCTTCCTTTTCTTTTTTGACTTGTTCTGCCCGTCCAGCTTCTTTTGGAGACGAATGTACTCCAGTTCATCAAGTATATCTTCCATGTCATAGAAAGCAGATTTGAGACCCCTCACCATCTCCTCAAATAGTTTACTGTGGTTAATGGCCTCTGCTGCTTCTAGAGTAAGGGTCAGTCGAGGGAGAACATCTGTCAACAAGTGGTGAAGCGTATCTGCTTTGTTGGATTTGCAGTAGGACAAGAATTTGTCCAGAAGCTTGGAGATGATAGGCGACATGATCCAGCCTGCGACGGATATGCCCCATGCCACAGCTTGCTGAGACATTGAGACTTTTCAGGGGTATATGAGGGAAGGCTAGAGAGGATTAGGCCATGCTGTTGAACTGACCCATGAAATGGGTTAATTAACTATGTTGAGAGTTAGCTGGGAGAGAACTTTGGCCAATAACTGGTTGTGGGGAACTCTGAACCCTGTGGAACAAAGTTGGTCAAATTTAGCAAAGGAAGCCACTTGGCCTAAAATATCACATCAATAATAACTGGAACCTAATCAAGATACATACCAAGAGCCAAACTGAAAGAGATGGTTGAACTAACAAACTGGTTCGTTTCGGAACATGTTGAACTGATGGTCAACATGCATAATATACAACACCTACAAGGCTCAGTTAGACTTACATCAAGTTCCCACACATTAAAAAAGAAAAAGAAACTGCTACCTGCTACCACTTCAACAAGTTTCCGTGCATGAACTAGTTCTGATACGGATATGTAATTATGTAGTGCTACTATTTCTATCAATGAGAAACGTTTTAAAGGAAAATGACTTGAACTAATCTGCCTAAGTCCTGGTCTAATTCATTTATAAATAATAACGGCCAGTTTCTGCATCTTCTTTGTAAAGTTTTAGACTTGTGTCTCAAATTTGGGAACAGCACAGAAAAAAAGCAGAAATGCACAGAGGACACACCTAAGACTAAAAATGAAAGCATTTGAGAAAAACCATCTCACACTAGTACTCACCAAGATCAACTGGCTACTGTGCAAAAGATGAACATAGTGTGCCAAGAAAAGAGTTTAATTAACTAACAAGTTTCGGAGGATGAAGTAGAATTCCAGGAGCTTGCGAAGGACGCCCTGCTCCGCTTGGGCAGCCGACCGCGGAAATGGCTATGGGTGTATTCCGAGGACTGGGTAAATTAACGATGTTCAGAGATAGCAGGGAGAGAACTTTGGCCTATAAATTTCTGCGGGAACTCAATTATATGAACCGTGTGGTGTGGAACAAAGTTGGTCAAGTTAAGCAAAGGAAGCCACTCGGCATGTAGTATCACATGAATAATTAGCGAAAAAGTCAGATCTCTCTAGATGCACACATTATTTCAAACAATATGCGAAGACTAGGTTATGCTTCTTGCGTAGCTGAGAATCGCACCGGTGGACAAATGGCAGCAAATATATCAAAATACGAAACAAGAACCAATGGGGAGAGATGGTTAAACTAACAAGCTCGACAGCTAGTTTGAGCTGGTGGTCAACATGCACGATATACTACTAGTACTGTTGGCTTTCCTCAGAGTAGAAAATGCCTACCGATGTTCCGGAAAGATCCCACACATTAAGAGAGTACCTGCTATAGTGCTACCACCACTATAGTATGTCTTTCTTCAGCATGTCTTTCGAGTTACTGTTGGCTTTCCTCAGAGTATGTGATCATGTACTGCTACTATTTCTATCAATGAGAAAAAACAAAATTAACAAAAATGACGGTTTGAGCTAGTCTGCCAAAGTCGTTGGTATGGTTCGTAGATAAATAATAACAGACAGTTTCTGCATCTTCGTTGATAAATAACAACATAAACTGCTAGTGTCTGTACAATGCAAAAGATGAACATAGTGTGCCACCAACAGAGCTTAATTAACTAACAAATTTCGGAGGAGCTTGTGGAGGTCGGCGTGCTCCGCTTGTGAATTGGGATGGGGGCTCGATTCCAACAGAGGAGACATTTCTGGAGAAGGCTCCCCACGCCCTGCTCCAGATCTGCCTGAAAGCGCTGCAGCCGGCGGCACATGGACCGCGAGCTAAGGAGGATACGGCGGCTGGGATGGAATCGGACGTGGAGCTTAGGCGTGCTGCGGCGCTGATCCCTGGAGTTGCAGGCGGCGGCGGCGATTGCTGGAACACTATTACACGGGCCGTCAGGCGAACATTTTGGTGCCCAACGCATGTAGAACCTTAGTTTTTTTCTTCATAAAACCATGGGTGTCTAAAATGCATTTTGGACATATTTCAAAACGTCAAATAAATCCAAACAAAAAATTCGCCCGTACATCTTCAGATTCTACATGTGCATAAAGTCGTTTCACGAAAATCGGTTTATGGTGCTAAAATAAGACTTTTTTTTTATCTTTATACACATACCACAGAAGGTATTTCGTGAAACTTTACGTGCACACATGGAATGTGGGGATGTAGGAGAGCAATTGTTTTCAGATCTTTTTGACAATTTGAAATGTATTTTTTTTTGGTGAATAGAGCATATGCACTCAGGAGCCAAATTGAATTAGATAGATTATACCCTGTGCGTTGCAGTCTACGCTAGAGAATCCGATGGCTCAAATACTCAGGTAAGAGACCTAACAATGACAGATTCATAATTTGCAAAAATAAGTCAGATCAATCACTCACCAGACAATTATAAAGGCAGAGTACTATGCATAACAGAGTGTTATACCTTGAGAGTTTCTCATCGGATCAAACCTGCATTCCTGTAGTCGATGTAGCTGTACACACCGCTTGTACACGCCGGTGCAGACAGTTCAGCAGTGTCTTCCTAATCGAAGCGAAGGCAGGTATTGGGTCAGCATTTACCTCACACATTTGCAACCTTGATTTGATGCAGAGGAATAACACCATCAGTTCTCGGTTATATCCACCGAAAGAGATACAGGCCAAGTGCCGGAATAACAGAGATACAAACTCGAGAAGAACAAGCAAAACACGAGCACCAGAACTAATTTAGTCCGCTGAAAATTGTGAGATTTTGCAGATACCGGATATGAAAAGAACAGATTTCTAAACAACAGACGAGTGACTCTTTTACAGAAATTTAAGTAACCTTCCAAGATACCAAATAAACCACACGAATGTTTCAGATCTTAATGGACTCGTGAGTCGGATTAGAATCTCATATGAGTGAATCAGTGTACTCACGCATCGCAGTTCTGAAACAGCATCGAAGCTACCTCAAATTCATGCAGGCTGCAACCGGAAGTTCAGAAACAAGATCTCGATAGACTCAGCAAGAACAAAGATGAGTTCCGTTTCTGAATTCAAGTCACAAGATCTCGATAGACTCAACAAGAACAAAGATGACTTCGGTTTCTCAATTCCAGTCACAAGATGAAGAAAAACATCAGAACCACATCAAAAGAATGTGACAAAAAGTCTCTGCAGAAATAGGATCCAAAAGTTCAAGGAAATCAAGAAGACGCTCTGTGCATCTCTTGATTTGTTCAGCCAAGTGTTTGGCCTAGGTACATGTATGGTTGAAAAGCCTCTAACTGAGATGGCCCCACATGGGAGCAGATTTCTACATCCAAAGCTCCCTTCACCGAGAGCAATCACACCAAGAGAAAAAAGGGAAATCAACTTTCATTGCACCTGCCCTGTCCGTGTTTCCCCCTCGCTCTTCTTCACCCCTTCGCGTTCCACCGTTGGAATGCCAGTCCCCCCTTCTGGCGAGGAGAACAGCAGTTGCTCCAGCGTCCGTGATAGGCGGGAGACCCCCGGCACACATCCTCAACATGTTAGGTGAAGCTTCGTCTCACAGTCTGGCCACTGTTTCCTTCATGTTGTGGAGGCTTTCAGAAATTCCAACCTGCACATACATTGATTGACTGATCACATCAGCATTCCATTAACAATAATCAAAATAACCATCTTCCACGTGATTTGATGTACCAACATTAATAAGAACGGATATTTACGGGGACACGCATGCATACCTATTTTCCTCGCAGCTTGGATTTCTCTGCCGCTGCCATCAAATCAGAATGTAGTATCTGAATTCTGACATGACTTGAAAGCGGGACTATTTGTTAGGACAGCGAGCATGGAGAAATGAGGGTGCTTACAGGCACTCTGCTACGAGCCATTTTTCTCCAAGAAGCAAAGTTTCAACTCACGGTGTCCAGCACTTGATTCCTGGCGAGCACAAAAACAGTAGCTAGTCAGTGGATCCTAAGAAACAAAAAAATGTAACCAAATGGAGAGTTGGTTATATGTAATGAAGAAAGACAGTTAAACCATAAAAGCAAGAGAAGGATACTTGGGGCATACGCACCTCAGTTGTCAGACTCAGCGTCAGACTTGGTGTTCACACAGGAGGGGAGGAGCCTCGTTAGGAACTTCTTTCTGCTGGATTCAGATTCAGGTTCTTCTGCTCCGAAGAATTTACGTGGGATAGAGGAGACCAAGTGGAAATACTCCCCCCCTTGTCTGAATCGTCTTACTAGCTCTAGGCAGCCGTCTAATTTCAGGAAGTCGAGGCCTGGCAACCGCTGAAGGAGACCATGCGGGAATTCCTCTATCCCTGGACAATCGTAAATCGACAATTTCTCAAGGGAAGTCAAGCCATCCATCTCATCAGGCAACACTTTCAGGTTAGTACAGCCAGAAACATGGAGACTCCTCAGCTTGGCCAGATCTCCAAGGTTGGAAGGCAATGCCACCACACTTCCGCAGCCTGAGATCGACAATTCCTCTAGGGACAGCGGAAGGGCCTCCTCAGACGATGAACTATTCCCCTCCAAGTTCTCACAACTTCTGATAGCCAGAGAGCGGAGGCGATCCAAGCACCGGAGCTGGTCTGTTGGCCAGTGGACAAGATTGTTGCATCTGGAAATCACCAGTTTTTCCACCAACGCAAAGCATCGCCAAAGTGTAATGTGTGGTCCGGACAAGTCAGAGGCTGCTACCAAGCAGTTTGGGCCTTGTAGGTCCAATCTCTTAAGTTTTTCCAGAGGTCTTGGGCTTTGGCTTTGCTGGACGTCAAGAGGCAACATGGCCATATTATTCTCGGACTTGACTCTTAATCTGACAAGAAATGGCCAAGAGCCCAAAAGAATGCTCATATAGACTAAACCGACCACAATACTGCAGACTCCACTTATGTCTAGTTCTTTGATAACGGGGATCACTGGAACACTTGCAAGCTTTGGGCAATTTGCAATAAATAGTGTTTCTAGCATTGGGAACTTTGTCAAGCTATCACTGGCCTCTCCCACACTTTTTTCTGCCCATGTCTCCAGGCTTGGTAAGTCAATCAACCACATCTCCTTCAAGTTTGGGAAAGTTTGCAGAGGGGTAATACATCCTCCAACTTCCACGTCAAGGTTATTACATAACGTGGTCAGTTTATCCATCTTGTGCAAGTACAAGACCTGTAGAGAGACCGACAGCCATACCACAGGAATATTCTTGCATCTTGGGCAGTTGTCAATTCTGAGTTCTCTCAAGCAGTTAAACATCTCAGGCTTTCTCATCCACTGTGATATTTCTAGGCCACCATATCCATGTATCTCCAAATTTTCGATATTACTATGAGGTTCTAAACACTCAAGCACTTCTTCAACACAGCATGCCTTATCTTTAGGCTTGTCATCTATTTCCTGGTCCCAATAGAAGAATAACTCTTTTATATTATGCTTTTGATGGAGATTGGCTTCTTTTGCATTTTCCCCACTCTCGACCTTGCTCAAATTAAATAGGTCCAACCTATTGCCAAGGTGTTGCGAGTCTTTGAGCTGCTCTATTCCAAGGCCATCTCCAGTGCCAACAACAAATGTTGTTAGTATGTGAAGGTTGTTCAGTAGACCAAAGTTTGGAGGCATACTTTTAAGACAACAACAACCAAAAAGATACAGATACATAAGATTTCTCAGCCTTATTATTTCTTCTGGTAACTTTAGCAGCTTTTCGCAACCAAGGAGCCTCAATGTTTGCAAGTTGTACAAAAGGCATATTGAATCTGGCAATGTAACGATATCAGAGTACGAAATGTCAAGATATCGCAAATGTTTTAGATCTGTGCCGTTGTAATTCATTGCAGAGCATCTGGTGAAACTCAATGCTCTTAGTGATACGGATACCTGTGACAACTCTCTAAAATTGATGTTTGATGTTCTTGGAGAAGCTAACAAAGAGCGGAGATGTGGCTTGCCTTTGAATAACCCAGAAATTTGTTTGAGTGCAGCCTCTGAAGTTTGTATGTGACAAACATCTTTTAACAATGCTTTCTGCTGATTCAGTTCCTCAACACTTGCACATTCATCTGTGACACATTTGGCTAGGTCATGCATCAAATCATGCATTTTACAAGTAATTTCCTTATAATATGTTGATGAAGTAGTAAAACTGCATCCGCACATATGTAAATCTTGGAGGAAGGACCTCCAAACCAAGTTATGGAAAATGAGTTCGCCTTTCTGTGTCAAATCCATTGTTCCCTCTTCCTGAATAAAACCATTTGCTATCCATAGCTGGATCAACTCATCCTTGTCCATCAGATAGTCCTTGGGAAAAACTGCACAGAATGCAAAACATTGCTTCATTTCAGATGATAGGTGTTTATAGCTCAGCTTCAGTATAGGAAGGATCTCATCTTTGCCTCTAACATTATCACCAATATTACTTTCTACGATGGCCTTCCATTCTTGTACTTGTTGATACGAACTTAACAATCCACTTATTGTCTTCAGAGCAAGAGGCAGCCCCCAGCATTTCTTGACAATACGTCTGCCAATGGTGACTAACTCTGCTTGCTCCTCTACACCGCTGCTAAATGCTTTCTGCGCAAACAATTCCCATGAATCTTCTTCATTCAGGCATGCTAGCTTATGAGGTCCAAGGGTCTGCATTACTGAGGCCACTTTCTGGCTTCGACATGTAACAACAATTACACTTCCCGATCCACCAAGAGAACACAACAGAGGCTTCAGGTCATCCTCCCACTTCCTCTCATCTTCATTCCATACATCATCAAGAACGAGAAGAAATCTTTTCTTGCCAATGACTTCCTCAAGTCGCTTCTGCAATAGTTCCAAGTTGTCAGGTAGCTTGCACCTTCCATTTGTAGCCAATTCAATAATGGATTTCACAAGAGCAATAACATCAAAGTTGTCTGACACGCAGTGCCACATCTTCAACTGGAAATGCTGCTGGATCCCTTGGTCATTATACACCATTTTAGCCAGAGTCGTTTTTCCAAGACCTCCCATCCCAAAGATGGGCAGCACCTGCACTTTTCGCTGATCTCGCTGGTCAAGCAACAAGTTTGCTATCACCTTCTTGTCATCGTCTCTGCCATAGATGGTGGCACACTCATCCAGTTTCGAGTGCGTCTGCCGAAAAGGAAGACGCGGTTCCTCCACAAGGGCAGAGTTCTCGAGGCCAAACATGTTCATCTCCTCAACGAGCTTTCTAATCTTCTGGAGGATGTTCTTGAGCTTCGTGCTCATGGCAAACCGGAAGAGCAGCGGGCTACGGCGCGTGATGTAGCTGAGTACCTTGCGTTTCTTGGACTCGCCGATCTGGTACTTGCGGTGCAGCGCCTCATACTCAAACTCGTCGAGGATGTCGTCAGCCTCATAGGCGACGGCCCTGAGCTTCTTCATCCACCTCTTGACTGCGAGGTCAGTCTCGCTCCTCTCCTCAGCGATGGCGAGCTTGCGCTCGACGGCCAGCAGGTGGAGCTCCAACATGTCGCGGTCATCGTCAAGGCCACACATGCGGGTCACGGTTTGGACAAGCACGCTGGCGGCCTTGCTGGCCACGCTGCGCACCAGAGGAAGAAGCAGTGATCCCGCCATCTTGCTGTTACACCTGTGAACAGATTTGGTGAAGATTGGAAGCAAGAAAGAGGTGTGCTCTGCCAGTGCGAAGCATAAACACCCAGATCTGGAATGCAAGGGGTTAAGCCTTATTACCTTGGAGGAAGCAGTTAGTTGATGTCTCGATGCAGCCGAGCTGAACGTGGAGAGGTTCCTTCGTTTATGCAGCCAAAGCCTTATTACAAGGTATTGATCTTTTTGCAACCTAGCAGTGAAGTATGGCTTTTGAGCTCAGGAAGGACAGGACGCGTTTATGAAACCATGCATCTTTGTTAACTTGTGTAAGATATTGAAAATAAAATTTGGGGCCAATGCGTCAGAAGTAGCCACGATGGTGACTTGATTTCGTTCAGGTAGCAAAAAATAGGATCTACTAAAAAAGATTCTATGAAGATGGGTAGTTCAATTGTATACCTGCTCACTTTGTTTATGCCAAGTGGTCCATCTGGAGTTTGTGGGTTAGGTGAGTCGCCCCCGTCATTATGTTGTCTCCATCAGCAAAGCACTACAACAAACTTGACTAATCCTAACACAGTTTCTCAGGCTTCTTTTCATTCAGGAGTAATTAACTGCGAATGAATTTGGTGAAGCTTGGAACAAAGAAAGAGGTGTGCTCTGAAGATGGACCCCCGTCATTATGCTGTCTCCATCAGCAAAGCACTACAACAACCTTGACTAATCCTAACACGGTTTCTCAGGCTTCTTTTCAATCAGGAGTAATTAACTGTGAAGGAATTTGGTGAAGCTTGGAAGCAAGAAAGAGGCGTGCTCTGAACTGTAATAATGCCAGTGTGAAGCATGAACACCCAGTTCTGGAATGCAAAGGGTTCAGCCTTATTACCTAGGAGAACGCAGTTAAGTTACTGTCTAGATGCAGCCAAGCAGAACGTGGAGAGATTCCTTCGGATCTGAGCAAATACTATGAAAAACATATTGATCTTTCTGCCACCTAGCAGTGAAGTATGGCCAATGTGTTAGTGGCACTCACGATGGTTGGTTGATTTCATTCGGGTAGCAAAAGATAGGATCTAGTAAAAAGAATACATGAAGATGGGCCCCTTGTCGTTATGCTGTCTCCATCAGCAAAGCATTACAGCAGACTTGACTAATCCTAACACGGTTTCTCAGACTCCTTTACATGCAGGAGTAATTAATTCACAACCTGTAGAATAATCATCATATAACATGGCAGGAAAAGCTACTTGCATAGATGGCCGGCAAGGTTTGCGACACCTCGCTACATGTTACCATAGATGCACCGGCGAACGATGACATGACGAAATCTGCAAGTCGCCCCTAAATCCAGTCACCGTTCACATTCCTAAGTTCAGAGCTGGGGGCAAACCTGGTCACCTCCCGCCGCTTCAGACGACGCTCCACTTGTTGAACCGCCTGGCGTCACTTCTCCCCAGGAAGCGAGTGTGCAGTAGCGGCCTGGAAAAAAGTTCTACCTGTTAATCTGACTTTGTAATAAGACTAGTGTAGATTTACCAGTAGCATGTACATTGCCTTTCTAGATCGAAACAGAGAGAGAGAGAGAGATCCAAGAGGGCAGCTACCTACTCCCTGGCTCGACAGACATGAGCCAGAGGGGATGCCGGAACTAGTCCCGGAGCTGGACCCGCCGTCGTTGGCCATGGGGAGAAAGGGGGGCGACGGCGTGGGTGTGCGGTGGTGGCGGTGCTTCCCGTCGGCTCGCGCTAACCCTAGATCGGTAGGGATATAGGTGGGGTGTTGGCACAGCGGCGAACCTCATACCGTGCGCTGCCAGCTCCCCACCACTTTATATAGCGCGGCGACAGGGGCCCACCAACCAGATAGGGTTGGTCGTCCCCGATCAGGGCGCAGTTAGGGGCGTGACGGGCCGTTGGGCTTCGTCACGTTGAGATCTATCTAACATTCTCCCCCTAGATCTCGACTTTACTTTTAACTTTTTTACTCATTTCATCACAGAACGATACATAGAGCATGTTTCATCGTCTCAGCTCAATTGCCGATAGAATCAGACAGCCACTATATACCTTTATGTTTTGAAACAAATCCTGGGCCTCTGTAGTCCAGGGATCATAGGCTTCCCATTAAACCCATGCCGGCTATGTGTTCCTTAAACACATTGGGTGGTAAGCCTTTCGTTAGCGGATCCGCAAACATATCCTTTGTCCTTATATGCTCGAGTCTTATAGTTTGATCCTGGACTTTGTCCTTCACCACATAATACTTTATATCTATAGACTTTGTAGCATTACTCGACTTGTTGTTGTGAGCATAGAATACCGCGGACTCGTTGTCACAGTACATCTTTAGTGGCCTGCTGATGCAGTCAACCACTTTCAAGTCGGACAAAAATTTCTTTAACCATAACGCCTGTCACATGGCCTCATAACATGCTATAAATTATGCATACATCGTAGATGATGCAACTATCGACTGTTTGGCGCTTCTCCACGAAATAGCACCTCCTGCGAGAGTAAAGACATATCCTGTCGTGGACTTTCTGTCATCTTTATCTCCCGCAAAATCTGCATCTGAATACCCTTTTATCTCTAGGGAATCAGACCTTTTATATGTTAGCATAAGGCCTTTTGTGCCTTGCACATAACGCAAAGCTTTCTTTACCATCTTCTAGTGCTCTATGCCTGGATTCTCTTGATATCTACCGAGTATCCCGGTGATAAAAGCTAAGTCAGGGCGAGTGCACACTTGTGCATACTGTAAGCTTCCAACAGCCGAAGCATATGGTACTGACTTCATTTGATCGATCTCATATTGATTCTTTGGACATTGGGATTTCCCAAAACTGTCGCCCTTGACTATGGAAGCAGGTGTTGCATTAATCGCATGCATATTGTATTTCTTTAGAATCTTTTCACAATACGCTTTCTGCGACAGTCCTAACACTCCATTCTTTCTGTCTCGGTGAATTTCTATGCCCAAACATAAGAAGCTTCGCCAAGGTCTTTTATGTCAAAATTTGATGACAAGAACTTCTTTGTCTCTAGTAGTAGACTAACATCACTGCTGGCAAGCTGGATGTCATCCACATACAGAATTAGGAAAATATATTTCCCACTTTTGAACTTTGCATAAATGCAGTTGTCCTCAACATTTTCTTTGAATCCAAATCTTTTAATTGTATCATTAAACTTTAAATACCACTTCCTAGAGGCTTGCTTTAACCCATAAATGAATTTCTTTAGGCGGCATCCCATATGTTCTTTCCCCTCCATGAAAAAACCCTTGGGTTGTTTCATGTAAACATTTTCTTCTAAATCTCCATTTAGAAATGCCGTCTTAACATCCATTTGATGCAACTCTAAATCAAAATGTGCAACTAGTGCCATGATGATTCTGAAGGAGTCCTTACATGAGACCGGAGAAAAAGTCTCATTGTAATCTACGCCTTCTCTTTGCGTAAATCCTTTTGCCACAAGTCTAGCTTTGTACTTTTCTACATTGCCATTGGAGTCATACTTTGTTTTGTAGACCCATTTGCATCCTACTGTTTTGGCTCCTTTAGGAATTTCCTCTAAGTCCCAAACATTGTTGGAAATCATTGATTTTATTTCATCTTCCATTGCCTCCACCCACTTGGCTGAGTGAGGGCTACTCATGGCTTCTTCATATGAGGTAGGATCACCCTCCATATGAACTATGTTGTAGACTTTGTAAATTTCTTTGAAAATGGCTGGTCTTCGTTCTCTTTTAGACCTTCTGAGTTCATCAGACTCTTGCTCATTTCTTGCCTCGGGTTCAGACACATTTACAGTATGAGGCTGTTCTGGCTCCCTTTCGTGCTCAACAGTGGGTTCAGGTGGCTCCTGATGGACAGGTTTCGAACTTTCGCCCATTGTTGTCACGTGTGGAGTCACAACAGGTGCCGGCACCACAACCTCAGGGGTTGTAGATGGTGGCACAACAGGTAGCGAGAAAAATGGCTCCTGAGTCATCGGATTAGGTGCATGCACCCTCTTCTCCTCAAGATCAATTTCCCGAGCTACCGTGCTCCCCCTCATCAATTCGTCCTCCAAGAAGACTGCATGTCTCGTTTCTACAAACTTTGTGTATCTGTCGGGACAGTAGAAACGATAGCCTTTTGACTTATCTAGATAGCCAATGAAGTGGCAAGATTCTGTTTTGGGGTCTAACTTTGCAATGTTTGGATTGAAAACTTTTGTCTCAGCTGGGCTCCCCCAGACCCTCAAGTGGTGCAGAGAGGGGACTCTGCCTGTCCACAATTCATACGGTGTTTTGGGCACCGACTTACTTGGTACTCTGTTGAGAATGTGAATGGAGGTTTTAAGCGCCTCCATCCACAATCCCAATGGGAGGGTGGAATAGCTCATCATGCTGCGCACCATATCCATAAGGGTATGGTTATGCCTTTCAGCTACTCCGTTTTGCTGAGTTTCGCCCGGCATAGAATACTGGGCGACTATTTCATTTTCCTGCAGGAACCTTGCAAAGGGTCCTGGTACTTGACCATATGGAGTATGCCGACCGTAGTACTCCCCCCCCCCACGATCGGACCAAACTATCTTAATTCTTTTATCATGCTGATTTTCTACTTCAGCTTTGAAAATTTTAAATTTATCCAATGCTTCAGATCTTTCTTTAATTGGATAAATATAACCATATTGGGAGTGATCATCCGTGAATATTATGAATGAATCATAACCATCCACACTTTTCACCGAAAACGGTCCACAAATATCCGTGAGGATTATTGTAGCTATACTTCGGTTTGCACCCTTTTTAATTTGTTTTACATACTTTCCTTTAATGCAATCTATGCATTGTTCTATGTCTGAGAACTCTAACAGAGGAAGAATGTCATTTTTAACGAGGCTTTCTATTCTTCCCCTCGAAATATGGCCTAATCTGCAGTGCCATAACTTCGATGAGTCAAGAGTTCGCTTTCTTTTCTTTTATTATTTGTTCGACAAGGGAACTTGTTCATTCACATCAACCACATAAATACTTTCTCATGCAAAGATAATAAATATAGCTTGTCATGTAGGGTAGCAACACCCACACAAATATCTTTTAACCAAATGACACATTTGCCATGTCCAAAATAGCACTTATACGAATCTTTGTCCAAGCACGATACACTTGTTAAATTTCTATGAATGGAAGGAACAAAAAGAACATCCTTAAGCAAAAGAGAAGAGCCATCAGCCAGCTCTAGAGGAATGTCGCCAACAGCCTCCACTTCTGCTTCAATCACATTCGCCACTTCAATGAGTCTTTCTCTTTTTGGCAAAATCCTTGTCGAATGGAACCCCCGTAAAGAGTTGGCAACATGAACAGTTGCACCAGAGTCAATCCACCAAGTAGATCTAGAGAACTTTTCATACAGAGATTCATTAACAAAAGAGACTATATCTTTACCTTTTTGGCCATTATGTACTTCAGCCATACATGACAATCCTTCTTGTAGTGGCCAACCTTTTTGCAGTGGTGGCACTGGTCTTTTTCCCCAGGGGTGGACTGCTGGTACTGATGCTGGTACTTCTGTGGGCCCTTGCCGTGTGGCTTGGAAGGTGAGCCACCATGGTTACTATTTTTGAAGCTCCTCTTCCTATTGTCCTTCACGAAGTTCAAGGAACCACCGTGAAGGGCCTTCAGCCTTTCCTCCTCTTGGGAGCACATCCCAATGGTCTTTTATATGTCCCACTTTTCAGAGGACATGTTATAGTTTATTACGAAGTTCTCGAAAGGCTGTGGAAGAGAGGCCATCACCAGGTGCACCAGAAGTGCAGGCTTTAGCTCGAGGTCCTCATCCATGGGCTTTAGCTTGGCCGCCATGTTTGACATCCTCAAGATGTGTTCTCTTATGCCATGTGGCCCTCGATTGTACTTTTCAGTCACCAGCTGTTTTAATAGCTGGGTTGCAAACATCTTTAAAGAGCCAGTAAACTGGCTCTTTATCTTTGCAAGGTATTCGTCCACAGAGGCACACTCTCCAATTGAGCCCACTATAGCGTTCTCAATTGTGTTCTTTACAAAAGCCAAATATTTCTTATTGGCGTTCACCCACTTTTGATTGTCTATCGAGTAGGCCAGCTCCAAAGGAGTGTGGTCCCTCTTTCTTTTTTCAAACGCAACACTTTCCTCAGCATCGCCCCTCACAGGGTCAGCAGGCTTGACTGGTTGCTTGGTGTCAACCGCCCAGTCCACTTCGGCGCATAGAAACACCAGATCAACCCTTTTCCTTCATTCGGAGTAGTTGTCCCCCCTTAGCAGCGGGATGTCCTTCAAACAACTCATGAGGTTGAGACCTCCTGAAAACCATAAAAGATGTGAGATCACCAAGGAAAACAACTGTATGCATTAATCCAATGTTGATATAAATTAAGCATGCAATTGTTTGTGTCATTTAAAATTACATCACCGTTGGGTAGAAATAAAATTAAATGCACATTTAATACTCAATGAAAAACGATCATGATCATGCTTATTAATAACGTTGGTCAATTAATAACATGGGACACAATCAACTTTAAATTACTTTGTCACATCTTTATAACAAAATTTAAACAAACTTTATTGCATTATTGCAATTTAAATCAACTATTTACAGCGAAAACATTAATAATGACTTTCATGATACTTTGTACTTTGCAGAAAAAATTCTGCCTTTATTTCATTCTCTAGTCAAAATATACTTGAAATAAAAAAACTAGAAAAAATTGTTTGAAAATTGCTTAAAAAACTAAGCAAAAACAAAATAAAACAGCTTTTGTAAAAAAAACAGAAAAAAAAACTGGGCAGTTATGCCCTGTTGGGCCCTTGCTGTGAGCAGCGCACAACTACCTGCCGCCCGCGCGTGCTCGCTTGAGCCGCCAGCAGCCGCATCCTGGCCCGCCAGCAGCCTGCTTGCGCGCTGGTCCCGCCCGCGCGCTCGCTAGCTCGCTGACGCCCGCGCGCTGCAGAGTGCGCTCGCGCACGGCCACAACAGCCCGCGGCCTAGCGCAACCCGCGGCCTGGCCGCTTGGCCCGCCAGCGCCCAGCCGCCCGCTGCTGCCCCATCGCGGCCGTCTATTCCCCCTACCCTAGATCTAACGGCCGCGCGCGCTCCTCGGAGGTATAAAGGACCCGCGCCCCAGCCCCCCTGAAAACCCTAGGTTCATTCCCCTCCCCCTCCCCCCGCGTCCACCCCACGTGTTCTCCGTGGCGGCGCCGCGTCCATCTCGCGGCCACCCCGCGCTCCTCTCTGGCGGCGACGCTGTGGGGAACATGGTGAGGCGGCTGCCCCCTCCCTCCCCACGCCCCTCTCGCAGCTCGGCCCGAGGCGAGGCGGCGCCGCCCAGCGGGCCCCTCCCTCTCTCGAGTCCGCGCAGTGGTGGCGGCTTGCCCCACGCGCGGCGAGCAGCGGTGGCCGGCGAGCGAGCTCTCTGGCGGCGTCGGGGAGGCGAGGCGGCCGTCCGTCCGGCGACATGCGCCACCACCCCTCCCCTTCTTTCTTCCACCTCCCACCTCCCCCATCCCGCGTGTAGCAGAGAAACAGAGTGGCAGACGGCGGCGATGCCTCCCCCTTGGCTCCTTGCCGATGCGTGCATCCACCCGAGAGTGGGTGCACCGTCGTCAAGTGGCCGAGGTGGGGGGCAGATCCTTTCCCGGCGATGGCCGGAGCGACCCTTTTTTTTACTTTTCTTTTTGGGGATCTGTTTGGATCTATGGGGAACTAGGGTTAGATCTGGGGTTTGGGGTTTCTTTTTGGGGCTTTAGATCTGGGATTTCTTTGCTCCCGAAGGGGTTTGTTCTTCGTCTAGATGCCTCAGTTGATGCTCCTCTAGATCGAGAGGAATGGCGTGGCCATAGGGCAGGCGCTCTTTGGATCTAGGGTTTTCTTTTCTTTTCTTTGGACTTTTGCTTTCTACTTTTGCACCGAAAAATCTAACAACTAGTTGCTCTGATACCAATGTTAATCTGACTTTGTAATGAGACTAGTGTAGATTTACCAGTAGCATGTACCTTGCCTTTCTAGAGAGAGAGAGAGAGAGAGAGAGAGAGAGAGAGAGAGAGAGAGAGAGAGAGAGAGAGAGGGGCAACTACCTGCTCCCTGGCTCGACAGACATGAGCCAGAGGGGATGCCGAAACTAGTCCCGGAGCTGGACCCGCCGTCGTTGGCCATGGGGAGAAAGGGGGGCGACGGTGTGGGTGTGCAGTGATGGAGGTGCTTCCCGTCGGCTCGCGCTAACCCTAGATCGGTAGGGATGTAGGTGGAGTGTTGGCACAGCGGCGAACCTCGTACTGTGCGCTGTCAGCTCCCCACCACTTTATATAGCACGGCGACAGGGACCCACCAACCAAATAGGGTTGGGCGCCCCTGATCAGGACGCAGTTAGGGACGTGACGGACCGTTGGGCTTCGTCACGTTGAGATCTACCTAACACTACCAACATATAAAGAAGTACGATACCATACGTACGTACTACAAATCAGGAGAATTGCAAATATCTACAAAATTGGCATATCACATAACTCTGTCTATACAGTCCTACGGTACTAGTACAAATCACCTAATAGGTGAACATATGAATCACCAACCATGGGATATATCGGTGATCAGCTAGCTCACAGTGGGATACATATACTAGCAAAAAAGAAACACCACACGGGAGGTTGGCGGGGGCGCGTCCGGCGGGAGGAGGCACACAGTCTGGAGGCGGAGTTGGGAGCAGACGATTTCGTGGTGGCGGCGGCAGCGGCCGAGCTCTGTACTGAAGGAGATGGAGGAGCTGGTCAGCTCCCGCTTGAACCGGCGAAGGGACGGAGTCGATTCTCCGGAAAACAGAGTGCTCTGTCTTTTTTTTTTTTTTTTTTTGAAAAGCTGTTGGTGCTCTTGGCACCCATTTCTATTCCAATGCTTAACAACAGTTTACATCGAGAATTACAAAATCCTGTCATATAGTACAGTAGAAAATCTGGAGAATAGGGCAGGAGTTAGGATTATGTTCTGTTGAAAAGCATCTAAAGATAGGTGCAGGAGAGGTGTAAGCATGCACCTTATGAGTACAGTTATGGGCCATACTGTTACCCCTTCTATTAATATGATCTACTCTTGCTTTAGTTTTTTGAACCAAATTCAGAATCTTTGCAAGAGTATCGTCTCTGGTATTCCAATGGATATATATATTCAGTGTCTATCTTATTGCTTGCAACAGCCTTTGCCAGCAGAGCATTATCAGTTAACAGGAGAGGTTTAATAAATCCCAGTTTTTCTGCAACTTGAATTGCCAGCAGCATTGCTGTAGCTTCCGCCTGAAGCACAGATATTGTAGGGCGTGATAAAGCCATTATTTTGAGCTTAAAGGGATTGTTCTTCTTTTTGGCTTCAATGTAAATCCCAATCCCTGTAGAAGAGAGATTATTCAAGTTAGCACTGCCCCCACTCTTCCATGAGGCATCTGAATAAATGGTAAACTCCCGGCTGCATTCCTCCCCACTTATTCTGTTCGCTTTCTTTGCATTTTCCATTTGGCTCTGCAGATTGTTTTTATTTCTAAATTTTTAACTTCATTGCTAGGCTCCTTAAGTAGCTTCATGGATTTGGTGATAGCTTCCGCATTAATTATAATCTGATGTGGCATCCTTTGGATTCTGCTGAATAGACAATCATTCCTGGCTTTCCATCGACACCACAGAAAGGTTAAGGTGTTTTGCATCGTAGCATTAGGATGCTTCATATTGAGGATGTGGAGAATGACATCCATCGGAGAATGATTGTGCTGAGTAATGTTTTCAATTCTTATGTACCATGGCGGGCTAAACCAAGCAGCTTTAGCAAATTGACAGGTGAAAAAAAGATGCAAGTCATTTTCTTCAAGACCACATCTGCGGCAAGCTTGTTTATGTGGGTAGAATATTTACCTGCTCTTGCTCCTGTAGGAATAGCCTTTTGTATTAGCTGCCATGCAAAGGTTTGAACTCTAGGGAGGGTGTCTTTGGATTTCCAAATTTGGTTGAGAAGATCAACAGCTGCAGTGGCCACTTGTTTTGGCTTTGGTTCCCCTTTTTCCCAAAGATACCGCAGACTTGCATAATAAGCACTTTTGCTGTTGCATTTTCCAGAAGGAGTAAGTTTCCAGCACAGAATGTCATTTTCCTTAGAAGGGATGATGGTTGTCTGTTTTATGTTGTCTGCCAGAGGTTTCTGAAATAGAGAATCTATAAGCTCTTCATCCCATTTTCCTTCATTTGCGTGCCAGAGATCCTTAACTTTTGCTGGATATTTATGTTTTCCATCCTGAATAATCAAGCATTCGTAGACTTTCTCCCACTGGTTACACCAGGGATCATTCCAAATGGAAATGTTGCCTTGGGTAATTTGATAGCATGATTGCTTTTTGAGAATAGGAAGAACTTTGAGAATGGAGGACCAGAAGGCTGATTTTGGAGTGTTGGGGTTTGGCCTCCATATGGTGGAATTTGGAAAATATTTGGCTTTCAAAATTTGGTTGAGGAAATCTTCAGGATTATGAGCTATTCTCCAAGCTGCCATAAGAATAAGGCTGTAGTTTATTGCTTGGAAGTTCCTTATACCTAGACCCCTTCCTTCTTTGGTGTACAAACATCCTTCCAAGCCTTTAAGCAAAGAGCCTTATTATTATTGTCCTGAGTGTAACCTTTCCACCAGAAGGTTCTAACAATAGCATTGAGCTTGGATATGAAACTTTTCAGAAAAATGATGTTTGACATATAGTAGACAGGTATGGTGGCAAACACAGATTGGATAAGCGTAAGCCGGGCAGCATGGGAGAGATGGTCAGCTTTATAGGTGGTGAGCTTATTTCTAAATTTGTCAACGACAAAGTCATAAGATGAAGCTCTATTTTTGCTGGGGATGATAAGAGGATGTCCAAGGTGCTTAAAGGAAGAATCAATGGGAGGAACAGGAAAGATAAGATTTATGGCTTCGATTGTATTCTGTTCCACATGCTTACTAAAAATAATGCCCGATTTCGCCCAATTTGGAATTTGACCAGACTTTCTGCAGAAAGAATCCAGAACTCTTTTAATAGCAGAAGCTTCATCAATGTTGGCTTTACCACAAATCAGGAGATCATCTGCGAAGAGTAACGAGTGGATAGAGGGGCAATTTGGTCCAAGATTAACCCTAGTGAGGGGTAGATTTGTCATTGCCTCCTGTAATTCGATAGACAGTTCATTTATTGCTAGGACAAAAAGGTATGGTGAAAGAGGACATCCTTGACGTATTCCTCTGTTACTTCTGAATCTTGCGAAAGGCTGCCCATTAATGATAATAGAGAATGTTGGCGAGGAAATGCACGCATGTATCAGATTGATAAAACGACCATGCAGCCCTTTACGTGCGAGAGCACGAATTATAAAGCTCCATTCAACTCTGTCAAAAGTCTTTGATAAATCAATTTTCAGCATGAAGGCTTTATGTTTCCAAGATAAAAGGCCAAAGGAGTGTGTAATTTCTTGGGCTATGATGATATTGTTGCTTATCCTTCTCCCTTCTATAAAAGCTTGCTGACCAGGATGAATGTAATCAGGGAGATGGGGCTTGAGTCTATTTGCCAGAGTTTTGGCTATTAACTTGTATATGACATTGCAGAGGCTAATAGGCCTATAATCCGCTGGCACAAGAGGGGCAAGTTTTTTGGGGATTAGAGCTATATGAGTATCATTTATATGCGATGGAATGATTCCAGAATCAAAGAAAGACTTTACCAAATTATAGACGTCATTTCCGATCCATTTCCAAGTAGCAAGGTAGAACTCTACATTGAATCCATCAGGTCCTGGAGAAGCATTCCTTTTCATCTCATTAAGAGTGTTCCATATTTCTTCCTTATCTGGAACAGAATATGTAAAATCATTCCCCGCTTCTGGCATATGTGTAGCTAGGAAAGATCTATCTGATATGTTAGTTCGAGAAGTAAAAATGTGCCTGAAATAATTGACAAAGGTGTTGCTTATCTTGTTCGGCGTAAACTGTAGAACATTATCCTCATCTTTGATTGAGTCAATTGTATTCTTCCTTCTCCTTTTGGTGATTGCCTTGTGAAAGAAAGACATGTTTTTGTCCCCATCTTTGATCCAATTCTTCTTTGCTCTTTGCATGTAATAGTCAGTCAACTTAATCATGTTTTCCTCATACCTTTCAAATAATTTTGCTTCAAGAGCATGATCCTGGTCTTGCAGAGATTTTTGTTGTATTTCCATGACCTTTTCTTCTATTTCTTTTAGTTCCTGCTGGATTGGTTTCTTCTTCTTTCTCCATATCTTTAAAGCTCCTGCAAGACGGTTAGTTCTTTGATAGAAGGAGCCAGAATTGTTGTTAGCCCAAATGGTTTTTGCATGTTGCTGAAAATCTTTTTCCTTTAACCACCAATTTTCAAATTTGAAAGTCTGTATAACAACACGGCTTGGTCCCTCAGTTGAGAGAAGGATTGGGGCATGATCACTAAGGGAATGAAGAAGCGGCATGTTATAGACGTTTGAAATAGGGAAAACCGCACACCATTCAACATTCACCAGACATCTATCCAGTCTTTCATAGGTAGGTTTTGATGAAAATCTCTTATTTGTCCAAGTGTAGGCTGGCCCACTATAGCCCAAATCAAATAAACCATAGTTCTTAACCGTCCAGCGAAAGGCATTCATGCGAGTACGATTAATATTAGGGGAGTTTTTATCCATATCATACAGCAGCTCATTCGTGTCACCAATACACATGATTGACATGCTAGCATTATCATATACAAAGGAGGCAATCTGGTTCCAAATCTGGCTAGTGTCGCGATGATATGGATCACCATATATACAAACCAGACCAAAACGAAAGTCATTACTCCTAATAGTTGTAGTGGCTAGGATAATATAGTGGTTGTAGCTATGCAGCAAGACTTGGACTTCATCAGTCCACATCAACCAGAGACCGCCCGCTCATCCTCGGGAGGGTACTACAATAGCATCATTCATATTAAACCTTGATTTAAGATTACACACATTAGTTCTGGAGGATTTTATTTCTGAGACGAAGATTACCTGAGCCTTTGTTGCATAGATCATTCTGGACAAGTGGCACATCTTAGGACTGCCAAGGCCCTTGCCCATGCCCTGACAGTTCCATGCTAGAGCCCTCATGGCGCCTGTGGCGCCTTAGAGGCTGGCGCCAAAGCCTTTTCATCCAAGTCCATGTCTCCATCATCTTTTCCTTGGTCATTGTCTTGCATACAAATGTCCAGACTTCCTCCAGAACTGGCTCTAGATTGTATTTCACTTCTACTCTCTTCCTAGCTTCCTTCTCCATAATGGCCAAAACTAGCATTCGGAGCCACATAGAGGTCGCTAACCATCCTAGGAGGCGAGAAAGACCCATAGCAAGAATCTGCTGAGCCCTCAGGGCTAGGTGGTGACACGGGTCGGAGGGGCCATGGGTCATATTCTGGTTGATTCTCAGCGCAATTCCTTGCAGACGATCTGCTGAGAGAAGTAGCATAGGGGTGCACCACATGCTCCATAGTCGAGCACCTGTCTCTGCGACAAGGGCCGCCACTCCCCACTTTGTTTTTTCCTTGGTTGTTTCTTGTAGAGGAATTGTCATGCTTACTGAAATCAGACACCAAAGAAGATGTGAGGATAGCTCTACCTTTGGTGCTATCTTGGTTGTTCCTTCCATCATTCCAATCGCTAGACCCGCCTTCTGCAACGGCTGATACTCCATGAAACTCTGGATTCCTGATCTCTGGCTCTGGGAGTTTGGGCTCTCCCATTGAATTTCCCCTGGTCGTTGCTGGCTCTCCTCTTGTCTCCTCTGGGCCTGCTCCCTGACTAGTTGTTCCAGTGATTGAATCTGGATGGAGATGTGTGACTGTTGTGGGGTGGACTGGCCTTTGATCTTCGCTTCCAGAGCCGAGATTCGACGGGGAGGAAGAGGGATGAAGGGGGTGGGATTTAGTATGGGAGGTAGGGATAGGCGTCGGCGTCTTGCCGCAGATTCCATCTCCCGGCGGTGAAGTTCTTTTGGGATATGTCAAGGTTTCAGGACTGGGCGGAGGGGGCTGGCGTTTTGGTGGAGGAATAGAGTGATATTCTTGCAGAGTGAGGGGGCAAGTGGTGGAGATTGAGTACATATTTGGGTTATTTGCTGCGTGCAGGGAATATTAGCATCTGGATTCATGGCAGAGTGTAGGGGGCGGTTGTAGGCTGCTGGATTTGATGGGATTTCAGGTTTTGCAGGGGCAAAGGAAATAAGCCAGTTGGAGTTGGGAGGGGAAGATGATGGTACTGAAGGGAATATGCCCTGAGCGGCAATAATAAAGTGTTTATTATGTGTATTCCAAGTATATGATAGATGTTTATTTTGCATGCTATAATTGTATTAATACGGAAACGTTAATACATGTGTGTTTAATAAACAAACAGAAAGTTCCTAGTTATGCCTCTCTCATAAACTAGCTCGTTGATTAACAAGATGATCAAGGATTCCTGATCATGGACATTGGATGTTGTTAATAACGGGATCACAACATTAGTGTAACGGTGTGATGAACATACATCCGAAGTATAGCATTACGATAAAATTCATTGAGTTTATATTGCTATAACAACTTACAAAGTGATCCTAATCCTTAGACCATGAGATCATGTCAATCACTAACACCGGAAGAGTTTCTTGATAACATCAAACGTCACACCGTAACAAGGTGATTATAAAGATGGATTCAGAACTAACAAAGTGTTATGTTGAGGCCCATGGATCGAGAGTGGAATTTGTTCATCCCGATGACGGATAGATATACTCTGGGCCCTCTCGGTGATATCACATTGATTAGCTTGCAAGCAAGTGATTTGATCTCTAGAATGTTATATCACGGGAACGAGAAAAGAGTGCATGTCAGTAACGATATCAAACTAGGTATGGAGATACCGATGATCGAATCTCAGACATGTAATATATCGTGAAACAAAGGGATTAAGATACTAGCATAAAAGGTTCCGACGATCACAAGAAAGTCATCGTTGAATGTGTGGGAGTCGGTATGGGTCTCCAGATCCCGCTTCTGATTATTGATCCGAGAGGGGTCTCGATCATGTCCGCATTATTCACGAACCGTAGGGTGACACACTTAAGAGACACCGACATCCAATTGGAGCAAAAGTTTCATGCCAAAAGAATAAACAAGCGCAGGAATTTATTTCACTAGATACCGAAACAGGTTTTCGGGTGAAATTGCATAAAGAGGTTATGCATGTGAAATAGAATTCCAGCAAGGGGTTATTTGTGAATGTTTGTCATTAAAGTAATTGAAAAAATTCTGAATAAAATAAAATAGTTTTATTTAATGAGAGTTTGCATTAAATTTGGTGGAAATTTAATGGCAAGTTTGAGTGGGATTTTGAGTGGAGGGAATTTAAAGGAATTTTGTGAGTGGAGTGTCCACCCACATGAAGAGGGGAGGGCAAGGGGGCAGCCCCCATGCGCCGGCCACCCCCTTGGGGTTCCCCCCTCCTCCTATAAAAGGCACCCCTCTCCTCACTTCTTACTCACACCTCCTCGTGAATGATCTCTCTCCCCCTCTAGAATTTATCCCCCATGGTCTCGGACTAGCGAGATACATGTTCCCGGTGGCTATTCGGCAAGAAAGAGTTGTGCTTCCGCTGCATCGCTGGAGCGAGGATGCGGAGGTTGCTCGGTGCCTCGAACGTGTGTGCGAGCACGGATGCGCTGCTGATTTGTGGCGCTAGGACTTCCTCTCGATCTTGAGATCGGCAAGAGATCGTCTACATCAACCACGAGTCGAACTCGTTAAGCTTTGTCGGTCTTCAAGGGTATGTTCTCTATGGATATACATCCTCCCGTTGTTTGTATCTAGTAGATAGATCTTGGTACTTAGTTCCCATCGTAGGAAATTTTTTGTTTTCTATGCTGCGAACCCTACAGTGGTATCAGAGCCGGATCTATGCGTAGATGCTTTACACGGGTAGTACACATATGAGTATGTGGGCGATGATGATCATGTTGTTGCTACTTAGTTATAATTTTGGATATTTGTGGCATAGTGGGATGAAGCGGCCCGGACAAACTTTACATGTCCTCACACATGAGACCTGTTCCACGCTTGACATGCAACTAGTTTGCATAAGTGGCTAGCGGGTGTCTGTCTCTCCTACTATAGTCAATATCTATTTTGCAACGAGTTGTCAACAATTTGGTTATCCTCTTTGTGGTTCATGTTCGTAGGTAAGAACGGTTCTATCTCGAAAGCCCTAAACCACGTAAAACTTGCAATGGATAAATTAGAGGCGTCTAGTTTAGATTGTTGCTGGGCTAGTGTTATGATATGGTGATGTTGTAAGTAGAAGTATGAGATGATACTCTTACAACATACATAACGTGTAATCTCCATAGACCTTGGAATTACACATATAGGTATGATAGTGATCATACCACGATGCACATGATAGAGATCACATGCGGGAACCATATCATTTCACTAATAAACATGTGATGTTTGATAGCATCTTATATTGCTTGTTTAGCGCTTTGTTAGCATAATAAGATGACCCCGCACTTAAATATCAAGATAAGAATATGTTCTTCCTTTAGTATGCACCGATTATGTTTTCGTCGCTCCAAGACATCACGTGATGATCGGATGTTCTTGGATCCACGACCATATTTCGGGTGTAAAACAGTTACACACGTGAATACTAAGGTTCTAACTTGGCGAGCCTAGCATGTGCAGACATGGCCTCGGAACACGGACCGAAAGGTTAAGCATGAGTCATATAGTAGATATGATGCCCATTTGATGCTCGCCTTTGAAGCTATACCGACTCACGTGATGATCGGACTTGGTATAGTGGATTTGGTTCATGTAATCACCAAAAAGGCACGAGGGATGTCGTTTTTGAGTGGGAGTTCATTCGTAATATGGATTAGTTGAACTCAATCTATCATACACTTAGTCTAAACTTTACAAATTCTATTGTAGATGGCACCACCTGCTTTTAATTTCAATGTGTTCATGGAGAAAGAGAAACTTGCAACGAACGGTAGCAACTTTACCGAATGGGCCATGAATTTGAGGATTCTCCTCTCTGCTGCACAAAAGCAATACGTGCTAGAAGCGCCACTAGGCCCCCCACCTTTTGAGGATGCCCCTTACAAGGAGAAGAATGTTTATCAGACTCGTTAGGAGGACCACAACTTAGTTCATTGCGACATATTGTATGGGCTAGAGCCGGAACTTCGAAAGCGTTTCGAAAACGGCAATGCATTTGATACAATGGGTGAGTTGAAAATGATTTTCGACACACATGCTGCTGTAGAGAGCTACAACGCTTCAGAAGAGTTCTTTAGCTGCATGATGGAAGAGCACAGCTCCGTTAGTGAGCATGTACTCAAGATGTCGGGTTACGCTGATAAGCTTGTGTCCTTGGGAATAACGATTCCCATTGACTTAGGCATCCATCGTGTTCTGCAGTCTCTGCCACCTAGCTATAAGAGCTTCGTGATGAACTATAATATGCAAGGCATGAAGAAGTCTCTCCCCGAGCTTTTGTCAATGCTTAAAACTGTAGAAGTGGAGATCAAAAAGGAACATCAAGTGTTGATGATCAATAGGAACACTGGTTTCAAGAAAGACAAGAAGGGAAAACGGAAGGAAAGTAAGGGCGGCAAGCCGGTTTCCGTGCCTGAAAAGAAACCCCAAGTTGGACCTAAGTCTGATACCGAGTGCTACTATTGTAAGGGGACTGGCCACTGGAAGCGCAACTGCCCCAAGTATTTGGCAGACAAGAAGGCAGGCAAGGCAAACAAAGGTATATATGATATACATGTTATTGATGTGTACTTGACTAGTGCTTGCAGTAGCACCTGGGTATTTGATACCGGTTCAGTTGCTAATATTTGTAACTCGAATCAGGGGCTGCGGAACAAGCGACCGCTAGCAAAGGGTGAGGTCAAGATGTGTGTCGGCAATGGATCAAGCGTTGATGTGATCGCCGTCAAAACGCTGCCTCTCCATTTGCCGTCGGGATTAGTTATAAACTTGAATAATTGTTATCTGGTGCCTGCACTGAGCATGAACATTGTATCTGGATCATGTTTGATGCGAAGTGGTTATTCATTTAAATCCGAGAACAATGGTTGTTATATTTATGTGAATGAAATCTTTTATGGTCATGCACCGATGATGAATGGTTTATTTCTATTAGATCTCGATGATAATGTTACACATATTCATAATGTTGATGCTAAAAGGATTAAACTTAATGATGATATATCAGCATATATGTGGCACTGCCGTCTAGGTCACATTGGCGTTAAACGCATGAAGAAACTCCATTCAGATGGACTTTTGGAATCACTTGATTTTGAATCATTTGATACATGTAAGCCATGCCTTATGGGCAAGATGACTAGAACGCCGTTTTCCGGTTCAATGGAACGGGCGACAGATTTATTGGAAATCATACATTCTGATGTATGTGGTCTAATGAGTGTGTCGGCGCGAGGAGGATATCGTTATTTTGTTACTTCCACGGATGATTTGAGTAGATACGATTATATCTACTTGATGAAACACAAGTCTGAGACCTTTGAAAAGTTCAAAGAATTTCAGAATGAAGTGGAAAATCATTGTAATAGAAAGATCAAATTTCTACGGTCCGACCGTGGAGGTGAGTATCTAAGTTATGAGTTTAGCACTCACATGAAAGAGTGTGGAATTGTTTCATAACTCACACCTGCCGGAACACCATGGCGAAATGGTGTGTCGGAACATCGTAATCGTACTTTATTAGATATGGTTCGATCTATGATGTCTCTGACGGACTTGCCGTTGTCATTTTGGGGTTATGCACTAGAAACTGCTGCATTCACTTTAAATCGGGCACCATCTAAATCCGTTTAAAAGACACCGTATGAATTGTGGTTTGGAAACAAACCTAAGCTGTCATTTCTTAAAGTTTGGGGATGCGATGTTTATGTGAAGAAACTTCAACCGGATAAACTCGAACCCAAAGCAGAAAAATGCGTCTTCATAGGATACCCTAAGGAAACTATTGGGTATTCCTTCTATCACAGATCCGAGGGCAAGGTTTTTGTTGCCAAGAATGGATCCTTTCTAGAGAAAGAGTTTCTCGTGAAAGGTGTGAGTAGTCGGAATGTAGAACTCGAAGAGGTTATTGAACCTTCTCTTCAAAGTATGGCGAGTAGCGCAGCACCGGAAGTTGTTCCGGAGTTGGCTTCACCTTTTGAAGAGGGAACTAATGATAATGATCATGAAACTCCGAAAGAGAGTACTACTGAACCTCACAGGTCTAGCAGGATGCGTGCATCTCCCGAGCTGTACGGAAATCCTGTCATGAATTTCATGGTTGATGAAAATGATGACCCTGCGACGTATGAAGAAGCGATGATGAGCCCGGATTCCAACAAATGGTTAGAATCCATGAAATCCGAGATGGAATCCATGTATGAAAATCAAGTTTGGAACTTGGTGGAATTACCTCACGACCGAAAGGTCGTGGAGAAAAAATGGATTTTTAAAAGGAAAACTGATGCTGATGGTAATGTGACCGTCTATAAAGCTCGACTTGTCGCAAAGGGGTTTCAACAAATTCAAGGAGTTGACTACGATGAGACATTCTCTCCCGTAGCGATGCTAAAGTCAGTTAGGATTATGTTAGCAATTGCTGCATATTTCGATTATGAGATATGTCAGATGGATGTCAAAACCGCGTTTCTCAATGGTAATATTGAATAAGAGTTGTATATGATACAACCAAAGAGTTTTGTCGATCCTAAGGATGCTAACAAGGTGTGCAAGCTTCAGCGATCCATCTATGGATTGAAGCAAGCATCACGAAGTTGGAATCTCCGCTTTGATGAGGTGATCAATGAGTTTGGATTTGTCCAAACTTATGGAGAAGCTTGTATTTACAAGAAAGTGAGTGGGAGCAATGTGGCATTTCTGATATTATATGTGGATGACATATTATTGATCGGAAATGATATAGATATTTTAAACAGTGTTAAAAGTTATCTAAACAGAAAATTTTCAATGAAGGACCTAGGTGAAGCGTCATACATATTAGGCATAAAGATCTATAGAGATAGATCTAGGCGTCTAATAGGGCTATCGCAAAGTACATACCTTGATAAGATTTTAAAGAAGTTTAAAATGGACGGAAGTAAGAAGGGGTTCTTACCTATGTGGCAAGGCAAGACATTGAGTAAGACTCAAAGTCCGGCTTCGGCGGAAGAAAGAGAGATAATGGACAAGGTCCCCTATGCTTCAGCCATAGGCTCTATAATGTACGCCATGCTATGTACAAGACCGGATGTGGCACATGCTATTAGTTTGACTAGTAGGTACCAATCGGATCCAGGTTCGGAACACTGGATAGCGGTCAAGAATATCCTTAAGTACTTACGAAGAACTAAGGATATGTTTCTTGTATACGGAGGTGAAGAAGAGCTCGTCGCTAAGTATTATGTTGACGCTAGCTTTGACACCGATCCGGATGACTCTAAGTCTCAATCTGGATACGTATTTCTCATGAATGGCGGAGCGGTTAGTTGGAGGAGCTCCAAACAACCTGTGGTGGCGGGATCAACAACGGAGGCCGAATATGTTGCTGCTTCAGAAGCGGCTCAGGAAGCAGTTTGGATGAAGGAGTTCATATCCAAACTAGGAGTGGTTGTAGGGTTTCGTAGCATGGAAAACAAAAAATTTCTATCGCATACAAACAAACAAGCCAAGATCTATCTACTAGATTATAGCAATGAGTCGATGGAATAACTCACCCTCGAAGATTCCAAAGTGTTTAACGAGAGCGGATTCTCGTGGGTGATGTAGTCGTACTCTTCCCGATCTCAAGATCGCGTAGACGATCCTTCCGGCGCTGCGTTCCGGCAGCGCTCCCGCAGTCGGTCACACGTTCGGTACTCGACGAAGACCTTCCTCTCCCTTGTTCCAGCAGGCAGCGGAGGTTGTAGCACTCTCCTCGCGATTCCGGCAGCACAACGGCGTGGTACCGAAAGTAGAGGGGAGATCTCGCAGGGCTTCGCCTTAAGCCGGAGCGAGTATGGTGGAGTATGAGAGAGCCCCTCGACGATCTAGGGTTTAGACACGCCGAGGAGGGGGCTAGGCCGGCGGCTAGGGTTTCACCTAGGAGGCGGCGGCGAGTGCCCTAGGGCCGGTGGCGGCTATGGAGGCGGCGGCGGCTTGGTACTAGGGTTTAGAGGTAGGAACTTGTGTGTCTAGGAGGGGAGCCCTGCCCCTCCTTTTATAGGTGGAGGGGGCCGGCCAAGGGGAGGGGAGTCCCTCCCCAACTCGGCTTGGTGGTGCGCCGGCGGTGGGGAGGAGGGACTCCTCCCCAACTCGGTTTCCTCCTCCTTTTCCACTTCCCAAAAATAGCCGTTTGACTTTCAAACTTGGCGTTTGACTTTTCAAACAAGGATTTGATTTAATCCTTTATTTTGTTTAGCGATGACACTTAGTACATGATACAATCATACCAACTTGATATAACACATTCATGTACCCTTCCCCTCCGGAGTGCCGGACATTCCGGAACCTTCTAGAACATTCCCGGTGAAAACACCGGAATCATTCTCCAACTCCGAAACGGGACTTTCCTTATATGAATCTTATTCTCCGGACCATTCCGGATCTCCTCGTGATATCCTGAATCCCATTCGAGACTCTGAACAACATTCGGACTCTTTCTCATCATTCCATAACTACTCAAACAACGTCGAATCCTTAAGTGTGTCTCCCTACGGTTCGTGAATTATGCGGACATGATCGAGACACTTCTCCGAACAATAACCAATAGAGGAATCTGGAAATTCATATGGCTCCCACATATTTCTACGATTACTTTGCGATCGAATGAACCACTTACATACGATACCAATTTCCCTTTGTCTCACGATAGTTTACTTATCCGAGGTTATGATCGTCGGTATCTCTGCATACCTAGTTCAACCTCATTACCGATAAGTACTCTTTTCTCGTTCCCGTGATATGTGATCCCTTGTGAGCTTAGTCACATGCTTGCAAGATAATTGGATGACATTTCACCGAGAGGGCCCAGAGTATATCTATCCATCACATGGATGGACAAATCCCAATCTTGATCCATGTGTTTCAACCAATACTTTCCAAACACTCAATGCCACCTTTATAGCCACCCAGTTACGGTGTGGTGTTTGATGTCATCAAAGCATCCATCCGGTAAAGGTGATATGCATGATCTCATGGTCGAAGAAATTAGGTTACTATGTATCAGAAAGCATATAGCAATTGAACTATTAAAATGACTTGATCTTTATGCTACGATTATCTATAGGAGTATGTCCATCATATCATTCTCCTAACGATATGATCTTGTTGTTAATAACATCTCAATGTTCATGATAGGGAAACCACAATCATCTATTAACCAACAAGCTAGTATTATATAGAGGCTTTACTAGGGACTTCAAATTAAGTTTACAAATCACACAAGTATTAATGTTTCCTTGTTAATACTATTATAGCATGAATGTAAACATTTATCATAAACACAAAGATATAATAATAACTACATTTATTATTGCCTCAAGGGCATATCTCCAATAGTGTCCCACTTGCACTAGAGTCATCTAATCTAGATTACATGGTAATATACCGAACACCCATGGCAGTTTGGTGTTGGTCATGTTTTGCCCTCGGGAGAGGTTTAGTCAACGGATCCGCCACATTCAGATCTGTGTGTACTTTGCAAATCTTTATATCCCCATCTTGGATATGTTCTCGAATAGCGTGAAAATGTAGCTTGATGTGCTTCATCTTCTTGTGTGACCTTGGTTCTTGCGCATTGGCTATGGCACCCATGTTATCACAGTAGATAGACATTGGGTCCAGCGCACTAGGAACCACACCCAGCTCTGTAATGAACTCTTTCATCCATATCGCTTCTTGTGAAGCCTCCGAAGCAGCCATGTATTCCGATTCAGTTGAAGATCTCGCCACAACGCTTTGCTTTGCACTCCTCCAGCTAACTACTGCACCATTCAAAATAAATACGTATCCAGATTGTGATTTAGAATCATCCGGATCGGTGTTCCAACTAGCATCGGTGTAACCATTTACAACGAGTTTTTCATCACCTCCATATGAAAGAACCATATCCTTAGTTCTTCTCAAGTACTTAAGGATGTTTTTGACCGCTGTCCAATGATCCACTCCTGGATCACTTTGATATCTGCTAGTTAAACTAACAGCATATGCAATGTCGGGTCTAGTACATAACATGGCATACATTAGAGATCCTATGGCTGAGGCATAGGGAGTCTTACTCATCCTTTCTCTATCTTCTGCCGATGTCAGACTTTGAGTTTTACTCAAGGTCGTATTGGGCAACATGGGAAAGAACCCTTTCTTGCTATCTTCCATTCCAAACCTCTTTAGAACTTTGTCTAAATATGTACTTTGTGACAATGATATTTGGCGTCTCGATCTATCTCTATAAATCTTTATGCCTAATATGTAAGCTGCTTCGCCAAGATCCTTCATTGAAAAACTATTATTCAAATATTCTTTGACACTATTAAGAAGGTCTACATCATTCCCAATCAACAATATGTCATCTACATATAGTATTAAGAATGCTACAGAGCTCCCACTCACTTTCTTGTAAATACAAGCTTCTCCATAAGTTTGTATAAAACCAAAACTTTTGATTACCTTATCAAAACATTGATTCCAACTTCGGGACACTTGCTTCAATCCATAGATGGACCGTTGAAGTTTGCATACCTTGTTAGCATCTTTAGGATCGACAAAACCTTTGGGTTGCATCATATACAACTCTTCATCAATGTCTCCATTGAGGAATGTTGTTTTGACCTCCATCTACCATATCTCATAATCATAATATGCAGCGATTGCTAACATAATCCTCACAGACTTTAGCTTTGCTACTGGTGAGAAAGTCTCATCGTAGTCAACTCCTTGAATTTGTCGAAACCCTTTTGCGACAAGTCGAGCTTTATAGACAGTAATATTACCATCAGCATCTGTTTTCTTCTTGAAGCTCCATTTGTTCTCGACGGCCTTCCGGCCATCCGGTAAGTCCACCAAAGTCCATACTTGGTTTTCGTACATGGATCCAATCTCGGATTTCATGGCTTCTTGCCATTTATTGGAATCTGGGCTCATCATCGCTTCATCATATGTCTCAGGGTCATCGGTGTTGTCCACCAACATGACACTCATAACAGGATCATACCAATCTGGAGTGGTACGAGTTCTCGTTGACCTGCGAGGCTCTGTAGCAACTTCAACCGAAGTTTCATGATCATCATCATTAGCTTCCTCTCTAATTGGTGCAGGCACCACAGGAACTTCTTCCGGCGCTGCGCTACTCGCAATTTCGAGAGAAGGTTCGACAACCTCGTCGAGTTCTACTTTCCTTCCAGTCACTTCTTTCGTGAGAAATTCCTTCTCTAGAAAGGATCCATTCTTGGCAACGAAGATTTTGCCTTCGGATCTATGATAGAAGGTATACCCAATAGTTTCCTTCGGGTATCCTATGAAGACGCATTTTTCCTCTTTGGGTTCAAGCTTGTCTGGCTGTAACTTGTTTACATAGGCTTCGCATCCCCAAACTTTAAGGAACGACAACCTAGGTTTCTTCCCAAACCATAATTCATATGGTGTCGTTTCAACGGATTTAGATGGTGCCCTATTTAAAGTGAATGCGGATGTTTCTAATGCATAACCCCAAAATGATAGCGGTAAATCTATAAGTGACATCATAGAACGAACCATATCTAAAAGAGTTCGATTACGACGTTCGGACACACCATTACGCTGTGGTGTTCCCGGCGGTGTCAATTGTGAAAGTATTCCGCATTTCTTCAAATGCTCGCCAAACTCGTAACTTAGATATTCACCTCCACGATCAGAACGTAGAAATTTAATCTTCTTGTTACGTTGATTCTCTACCTCACTTTGAAATTCCTTAAACTTCTCGAAAGTTTCGGATTTATGTTTCATGAAATAGATATACCCATATCTACTCAAGTCATCCGTGAAGGTAAGAACATAACGATAACCACCGCGCGATGCTACACTCATTGGACCACACACATCGGTATGTATGATTTCCAATAAGTCCGTAGCTCGCTCCATCATACCAGAGAATGGAGTCTTAGTCATTTTACCCATCAGACATGCTTCGCATCTTTCAAGTGATTCGAAATCAAGTGATTCAAGAAGTCCATCGGAATGGAGTTTCTTCATACGCTTCACTCCAATGTGACCAAGACGACAGTGCCACATATAGGTCGAGTTATCGCTCGATTTCAAACGTTTAGCCTCAATGTTATTAATATGTGTATTTCCACTATCGAGATTCAATAAGAATAGACCATCTATCAAAGGTGCATGTGCATAAAACATATTACTCATATAAATCGAACAACCATTATTCTCGGACTTAAACAAGTAACCGTCTCGCAATAAACAAGATCCCGATATAATGTTCATGCTTAACGCAGGCACCAAACAACAATTATTTAAGTATAAAACTAATCCCGATGGTAGATGAAGGGGTAGCGTGCCGACCGCGATCACATCAACCTTTGATCCGTTTCCCACGCGCATCGTCACCTCGTTCTTCGCTAGCTTCCGTTTATTCTGCAGCACCTGTTTCGAGTTACAAATATGAGCAACCGAACCAGTATCAAATACCCAGGCACTACTACGAGTACTAGTGAGATACACATCAATAACATGTATATCAGATATACCTTTCTTCTTGATGTTGCCGTTCTTCAAATCCGCCAAGTACTTTGGGCAATTCCGCTTCCAGTGACTTTCTCCCTTGCAGTAAAAGCACTCAGTATCAGGCTTAGGTCCAGCCTTGGTCTTCTTCGTCAGCGTGATAACTTTCTTACCACCCTTCTTGAAGTGTCCCTTCTGCTTAGACTTGCCTTTCTTGAATTTGGTGGTCTTATTGACCAACAACACTTGGTGCTCTTTCTTGATCTCCACTTCTGCAGATTTCAACATGGCAAAGAGTTCTGGCAACGTCGTGTTCATGTTCTGCATGTTGTAGTTCATCACAAAGTTCTTGTAACTTGGTGGTAGTGATTGGAGGACACGGTAAATCCCCAAAGCATTAGGAATCACTATACCCAAGCTTTGAAGTTTGTTTGCGTGCCCAGACATCTTAAGCACATGCTCACTGACGGAGCTGCCCTCTTCCATCTTGCAGTTAAAGAACTTTTCAGAAGCCTCATAGCTTTCAATTGCCGCATGAGTCTCAAAGATCAATTTGAGATCCTCGACAATATCATATGGGTCTGAATTCTCAAACATTTTTTGAAGCTCCGATTCTAAACCATACAAGATAGCACACTGAACTGTGGAGTACTGAGTCTTCCGAGTGAGGTAAACATTCTTTACTTCATCGGCAGCATCAGCTGCAGGTGGGTCACCCAGCGGTGCATCCAGCACATAGGTCAAATTACCAGCTGTGAGGACAATCCTCAAATTGCGGAACCAATCCGCGAAGTTGCTTCCATTTTTTTCAACTTTTCTTTCTCTAGGAACGCATTAAACTTGATGGTAGGGGCTGCCATTGATCTACAACATATTTGCAATAGTTTAGACTAAGTTTATGACAAATTGAGTTCAAATTAATAATAAAATTAATCTAGGTGAACTCCCACTCAAAACAATATCCCTCACATTGTTTTAGTGATCACACGAACCAAGTCCACCACATCAACACCGATCATCACGAGAGTTGATATAGTTTCAATGGCGAACAATCGACATGTTCATCATATCTACTATATGATTCATGCTTTACCTTTCGGTGATCCGTGTTCCGAGACCATGTCTGTACATGCTAGGCTCGTCAAGATCAAACCTTAGTTTCCGCATGAGCAAATCTGGCTTGCTCACGTTGTATACACTTACGGAATCTAACACACCCGATCATCACGTGGTGCTTCGAAACAACAAGCTTTAGCAACGGTGCTAACTAAGGGTGAACACTTTATGACTTGAAATTCATGTGCATGAGGGATCATCTTATAATGCTACCGTCGTCTACTAAGCAATACAAGATGCATAAAGGATTAACATCACATGCAATTCATAATATGTGATATGATATGGCCTTTCTTCTTTGGGCTTCCGATCTCCATCTTCTAGCACGAACATGATCTCCATCATCACCGGCATTGCATCAAGGTCAATGACGCTTCTCCATGGTGTCGTCCACCAGCTTCAACTATTACAACTACTTTGAATAGACACGCGGGTCTTAACATAAATTAAAGACAACCATATGGCTCCTGCCGGTTGCCAACTTACAATAAGGAACATTGCATACATCAAATATAATCACAATCATGGCCATATCACATCACAGCACACCCCTGCAAAACAAAGTTAGACGCCTCTACTTTCTTTGCATATTTTACGTGGTTTGGGGCTTTCAATAAGTGTCGTTCTAACTTACGAACAAGAACCACAACATTGATACTAGCATTGTTAATCACCCGTTGTAAATTGAATCTTAACTATGCTAGGAGAAATAGGCACCCGCAAAGCCACTTATGCAATACAAGTTGCCTGTCAAGCGTGGAGCAAGTCTCATGAACGATGTCATGTAAGGTTAGCCCGGGCCGCTTCATCCCAACATCCTGCAAGATGCAAAGTACACAAAAAGCAATCGACAATAAAAGCATCGACGCCCACAATGACCATTGTGTTCTACTCGTGCAACAGATCTACATATAAACCTGGCTCTGATACCACTGTAGGGTTTCGTAGCATGGAAAACAAAAATTTTCTATCGCATACAAACAAACAAGCCAAGATCTATCTACAAGATTGTAGCAACGAGTCGATGGAATAACTCACCCTCGAAGATTCCAAAGTGTTTAACGAGAGCGGATTCTCGTGGGTGATGTAGTCGTACTCTTCCCGATCTCAAGATCGCGTAGACGATCCTTCCGGCGCTGCGTTCCGGCAGCGCTCCCGCAGTCGGTCACACGTTCGGTACTCGACGAAGACCTTCCTCTCCCTTGTTCCAGTAGGCAGCGGAGGTTGTAGCACTCTCCTCGCGATTTCGGCAGCACAACGGCGTGGTACCGGAAGAAGAGGGGAGATCTCGCAGGGCTTCGCCTTAAGCCGGAGCGAGTATGGTGGAGTATGAGAGAGTCCCTCGACGATCTAGGGTTTAGACACGCCGTGGAGGGGGCTAGGCCGGCGGCTAGGGTTTCACCTAGGCGGCAGCGGCGAGTGCCCTAGGGCCGCCGGCGGCGGCTTGGTACTAGGGTTTAGAGGTAGGAACTTGTGTGTCTAGGAGGGGAGCCTTGCCCCTCCTTTTATAGGTGGAGGGGGCCGGCCAAGGGGAGGCGAGTCCCTCCCCAACTCGGCTTGGTGGTGCGCCGGCGGTAGGGAGGAGGGACTCCTCCCCAACTCGGTTTCCTCCTCCTTTTCCACTTCCCAAAAATAGCCGTTTGACTTTCAAACTTGGCGTTTGACTTTTCAAACAACGATTTGATTTAATCCTTTATTTTGTTCAGCGATGACACTTAGTACATGATGCAATCATACCAACTTGATATAACATATTCATGTACCCTTCCCCTCCGGAGTGCCGGACATTCCGGAACCTTCTAGAACATTCCCGATGAAAACACCGGAGTCATTCTCCAACTCCGAAACGGGACTTTCCTTATATGAATCTTATTCTCCGGACCATTCCGGATCTCCTCGTGATATCCCGAATCCCATTCGAGACTCCGAACAACATTCGGACTCTTTCTCATCATTCCATAACTACTCAAACAACGTCGAATCCTTAAGTGTGTCTCCCTATGGTTCGTGAATTATGCGGACATGATCGAGACACTTCTCCGAACAATAACCAATAGAGGAATCTGGAAATTCATATGGCTCCCACATATTTCTACGATTACTTTGCGATCGAATGAACCACTTACATACGATACCAATTTCCCTTTGTCTCACGATAGTTTACTTATCCGAGGTTATGATCGTCGGTATCTCTGCATACCTAGTTCAACCTCATTACCGATAAGTACTCTTTTCTCGTTCTCATGATATGTGATCCCTTGTGAGCTTAGTCACATGCTTGCAAGATAATTGGATGACATTTCACCGAGAGGGCCCAGAGTATATCTATCCATCACATGGATGGACAAATCCCAATCTTGATCCATGTGTTTCAACCAATACTTTCCAAACACTCAATGCCACCTTTATAGCCACCCAGTTACGGTGTGGTGTTTGATGTCATCAAAGCATCCATCCGGTAAAGGTGATATGCATGATCTCATGGTCGAAGAAATTAGGTTACTATGTATCAGAAAGCATATAGCAATTGAACTATTAAAATGACTTGATCTTTATGCTACGCTTATCTATAGGATTATGTCCATCATATCATTCTCCTAACGATATGATCTTGTTGTTAATAACATCTCAATGTTCATGATAGGGAAACCACAATCATCTATTAACCAACAAGCTAGTATTATATAGAGGCTTTACTAGGGACTTCAAATTAAGTTTACAAATCACACAAGTATTATGTTTCCTTGTTAATACTATTATAGCATGAATGTAAACATTTATCATAAACACAAAGATATAATAATAACTACATTTATTATTGCCTCTAGGGCATATCTCCAACAGTGGTTGCAAACGCGTTGGACCCAATGGTGATCTATTGTGACAACAATGGTGCCATTGCCAATGCCAAAGAGCCAAGGTCTCACAAGCATTCCAAGCATATTAAGCGCCGGTTTCACTCCATCCGTGAGCATGTCAAGGATGGAGATATAAAGATTTGTAATGTACATACGGATCTCAATGTAGCAGATCCGTTGACTAAAACTCTCCCTAGATTAAAACATGATCAACACCAGAACTCGATGGGTGTTAGATTTATCACTATGTAACTAGATTATTGTATCTAGTGCAACTGGGAGACTAAAGGGAATATGCCCTAAGAGGCAATAATAAAGTGTTTATTATGTGTATTCCAAGTATATGATAGATGTTTATTTTGCATGCTATAATTGTATTAATACGGAAACGTTAATACATGTGTGTTTAATAAACAAACAGAAAGTTCCTAGTTATGCCTCTCTTATAAACTAGCTCGTTGATTAACAAGATGATCAAGGTTTCCTGATCATGGACATTGGATGTTGTTAATAACGGGATCACAACATTAGTGTAATGGTGTGATGAACATTCATCCGAAGTATAGCATTATGATCAAAGTCATTGAGTTTATATTGCTATAACAACTTACGAAGTGATCCTAATCCTTAGACCATGAGATCATGTCAATCACTAACACCGGAAGATTTTCTTGATAACATCAAACTTCACACCGTAACATGGTGATTATAAAGATGGATTCAGAACTAACAAAGTGTTATGTTGAGGCCCATGGATCGAGAGTGGAATTTGTTCATCCCGATGACGGATAGATATACTGTGGCATCCCGCAAAACCACTACTAGAAAATCGCGTTGTATTTGTGCATTGCATCGTCATCATCAGGCATTGTTTGTATAAAACTATTTCGGAAAACCCGGGTTGTTTTCTAAAACGCCCCATCTTTTATTTAAACGCCAAACCCCCGGATGTTCCGGATATTTTTGTTTGTCTAAAACTATTTCTAAAAGCTATTTGAAAATAAATAAAATATTAAATTATTTTTAATAGGGGCAGACGAACGGGCCGAGTGACCCGATCGACCGCCCCAGGAAAACTAAAACGGTCCACCCAACCGCCCTTCCCAAAACCTACAGCTACCCAGAAACTTACCCAGCCCAACCCTCCACATCACCCTAGCCTATCAGACTTCGCCACCTCATCTCCCCCTCTCCCTCACCCAATCACCCTCCGCCACGTCACCCCCACTCCCTCTCTCCACCTCCTCTCTCTCCCTCACAAACCCATCCCCAGCACTCACACCCGCGCGCGCCCCCCCACTCTCCCTGCCACCTGGGCCCGCGTCCCCACCTGTCCCCCTGGCCGTCCCCGCGTGGCCCCACGCGTCAGCCCCCAGCCTCCCCCTGGCCCGCAGCACACCCGCTGCACCCGCGCGCTACACGCCACCCGCGCCGGCCACAACCCCCGACCCCTCCCTGGGCCCCGCGGGACCCCCCCCCCCCACGCGCCCCCGTCCCTCTCTCTCTTCTCCCTCTCTCTTCCCCGCGCGCAGCCCCGCTCCCCACCCGCGCGCGCGCCGCACCGCTCCTTCCTGCTCGCCGCCTCCCTCGCTCCGGCCGCCCTCGCCGCCGCCGCCAGGCCGCTCCGGCGCGCAGCCGCCCCCCTCCCTCCGTGCCTCCGCTCGCCGCCTCGACCGAGGCAGAGCTCGCGCGCCCCGACCGGCCCGACCTCCGCGTCCGACGACCCCCTGCCTCGCCGTCTCCCCAGGGCCGCAACCACCCGTCGCCCCGCCGCCCAGCTCCTCCCAAGCTCGCCCCCGCCTGCCGCTCCACCGTCCCCGCCTGCGAGTTTCCTTGCCCCGGCCCCCACGCCACCGCCCCCCGCCGAGCCCGCGTCTGCCCCGGCTCGCCTCCTCGCCGCCCAGGCCGCGCGCCCGCCGGCGCCGTGCACCCCTCCGCGCGGCCGCAGCCCACCTCGCCCCTCACCTCCGAGCGCCGCCCCGACGACCTCCCTCCTCGGCCCCGCCTCACCCGCGGACTCCACCAGCTCTGCGCCGCCCCTCCCGTGGCCACCCTCTGCCGACCGCGCCTCGCCTCGCCGGAATCGCGCCTACCCCGCCCCTGGCCGACCCCGACGCGAGCCGTCCTCGCCTGGCCGCTTCCGCCCGACCCCGAGCACCTCCCGTCGCCGCCTCGCTGAGCCTGGGCGCCGCCGCTCGCCCAAGGCGCCACCGCCGCCCTCTGCCCGACGCTTGCGACACCGACCTCCACAGTGATGCCTATGATCCCCATCGGTGTGGGCGTGTGTACGTCATATGTTCGAGCGTCGTTCGGGTGCCATCACCGAGAGATGTCCGTGTGCACGCTGTGGTTCATGTTTGTCCTGGCACTTTGCAAGATTCCAATGAGGCCGGCGATTCACGAAGCCACTGGAATACCGCAACAGTGCCGTTCCAAGTCACCAATCACCGGAATCGGAACGCCAAGAACGCCTTCATGGACATCCGAAGACCCCGATGGCTGAGACCGAACTAGACCCATGGACGCCAAGATCTACTCCCCGGATCCGAAGACCGAACCCGGGCGCGCCCAGTTCTTCGATCTCGTCGTCAAGATCTCCTCGCGGACAAGACCGAACCCGGCACGACAAGTACTTCCTCGAGGACGCCTAGTGCTTCACCCCGGACACCGAGACTCCGACGCGACAAGTACTTCATCCCGAACGCCATGATCGTCGACGCGACCCGAAGACCACGGATGCGCCAAGACCTACCCCTGAGTCCGAGAACGACCTCGCCGAACCTTGAACCCTGAGACCGACCCCGAACCCCGGAACCCCAAGTTCGTCGCGACCCCCTCATGTGTGAACCCCTTTTCCGAAAACCCTATTTCATAATATAATAACAACTTGTCGCACATTAATTGGTCATGCATGCATACATTCATGTGGTTTCGGGACCTTAGGCCGATTCACCTAATAATTAAATATGGGGCCCATATGCGGGCAAATCTAGTCTCATATCGGCCTCATTTAAACTTGTGTAGCGAACCGGTGCCATCCTTTGTCTTGCTAATGCAACATTTAAATTGCGGGGGTTCTAAACAACTTGAACCATCTAATTAATTGTCGGGACCCCGGTTCCGCTTAATATAACTAATTGCATCGCATCTTTGCCATGCCATGCATCATACATGCATCATGCCGATCTTCTGCCGTTGTATTAAATATTGCATCCGGTGTTTCTTCTAGTGTTTTGCTTCTTCGCGGATAAGGCCGTTGAGTTGATGTGAGCTTCGCCCCGATCTTCGGTTGAACCCTTCGACAATGTTTTCAGGCGAGCATCTCCCCCTTTCTACCTATCTTACTTTTATAGTATTTACTTCCCTCCTGTTGATCTATTGCTATCTGTGTTGCGATGCTTTAGTTTCTGTACCTGTGATATACCGTGCAGCCCTATATTGCCTTGGACACACCCTATTACCTGTTGTTTGGTAGATAGTTGGACTTGCGCGTCGTAGTTGCTTGCTCAAGTGCTGATGTGTGTCGTCATATGCCACAGTTGCTGATGTATTGCCGCATGTTGATGTTGGAGATGATCCTAGTTTTACTTATCGTCACTTTAATTTCTGTTTAACAACTAAAATTGGAATAAGCAGAGGCATCGGTGGGTGATAGAAAATATTTGGTTTCCGAACGCCCACTTGTGTCCCGTAAGACCCCGAGTACTTGATACCTGTTCCTTGATTTATCGCGCTATCCACATTCGGGGAGTATGGGATCCCCCTAAGCCAGAGCTTGATTCAGTCTTATTTCTTGGGGCCACAACTAGTTTGAGGTTTTATTTACGATCCTGTACTTATGCCATGCTACTTTCTGTATTTAAATTGTGCGAGGGGCACACTGTACTGTTTAGGATCGGGACACGATTCCGCGGTGTCGACAAGCCCAGCCACACTTTCGGGTTCCCAGTCGTTCACAGCCGTCTACCCAAACCTTGAGCCCGTCTCGGAGTCAGCTGGCTTCGTTGCGGGATCTACTTAAGGGTGGCCCCCTGAAATATTTCTGAATCCTGTGATTGTTCAGTCGTGAAAGCCTCGTTGGGTTTTGATTTGGTTTTTCCGAGGTTGATCGAGCGTGTGTTGCTATTGGTGCACCCCGGCCGGGTAAAACTTTCTGAAAGCCGTGTCCGCGGATATGGACGACTTGGAGCACAGTATCTCGATCATAGACAAGCATAACTAAAGTTTACTGCTATAAATTTGACTTTATAATGACTAGTAATCAGCTTCACTATAATGGAATGGCTAATTAATACTGCCCACAATTGCTTGTTTGGAGGGTCGCTTGCGACCATTGTACCTGACTAGTAAGTATGGCAACTACAACGGAATGGCTGAATAAAAGTACCAACAACTGCTGGGTTTTATGGGATATCTCATGCTATTCGTATCTGATTAGTAATTGTTGCAACTACAACGGAATGATTAACTTAAAGGGCCCACTGCTTCTTTTATCAGGACGATTATCTAAACCTGACTAGTAAAGTGCCGCAACTATAATTGAATAAATAAAACTGCCCACTGCGTGAGTTCCTCGGTTGACTTCCTAGTTTGGTCTCGAGGGGGAAACACCAGGATGGGTTTGTTTGGTGTTCGCTTCAGGTTGGATCCGGATAGGTCATTCTTACCCCTCTATGATAACCGCCAGTTGTATCGAGTCTCTATAGGTTGTTCAGTGCATGTTGCCGCTGCCGCTCAGTCCACCATACCCTATGTAGGCGTGGACCGCCGAATTCTAGCCTCGCCGTGTACTGGCCTCAGTACTGACGCTCCTTCTTTTTCCTTTGCCCTTTGTCGGCACCCCTTTTGTTTAAGCAGGTTTTGAGATCGACGCCGTTAGCAGGGTTACCCTTCCGGCTTGGCCTGGGCAGGGTTATGGACGCCATTGGTTATTCTTCAGGGCTCTTAGCCCCATTTGCATCTTGTCCGTAGCTGGACGCTATATCGTTTCATGGTGATTTGGATCTTTGTATATTATATCTGTATTCTTGACTCATGGAGTCGCTTTTATATATATCTGTTCTGTGGGTCCCATCGAGGACTGTTGTGTAATGTTATTACTTCGTTTTCCACCCGCACGAAAGTGCCTGGTGGGCACCTTTGAATCGTTTCTATGCGGGTTTGGCGGGAATCGCTGAAACTTGCATAGGTCCGATTCTGAGGGTGTTACAGAGTGGTATCAGAGCCCAGCAGTTGCGATACCCCACAAGTCCAGCCTGTAGGATAACCTAGCTAACGGCCGAAGTAGAGTGTCAAAACTATTTTGAAAAAATCTGTTGGATAGTTCTGATTAGGTCTGCTTTTACTCCTTACCTCTATGCTATTCTCCTCTTACCTCTGCGTGTTTTGAAACCGCTCTTCCCTCTCTTCGAGTCCAGGAATTCTCGTGGTTGGGTTTCCGTCGTACCTTCAGGGTTTCGCTTTCTCCCTTTTGTAACGGAGGTGCTACGATCATCAATCTGCAACTTGTCTGTTGTACCCTTCCTCCAATCTTTTGTTCTTGAGCTCTTTACCCATATGTGTTCCTTGTTGGATATCAGTGCCGTTGAAAAACATACGAGAAGGACGAGCTTTGGTGAAGTTGGAGTCGACCTTGAGCATGTGTTGTTCATGCCAATGGAACCATCGCGAAACCTGATCAGTGTGTCTTTCATACGTTTTTTGTTGCATCTTCCGGAGTTTTCCGATGTGATGACATCGTCTACGCTAGATCCGAAGCGGAGTATGCATCACTCCTTGTTCCGAACCTCGTTTGTCGAGATCTTCAGTCTGATTCCGAGAGTTGGTTGCTTAATCCGCCTATTCGTGTGCAGAGTAATGGTATGAGTGCGGGATGGAGTAGCTACCCTACCACTGCTCTTATCATTCGCTCTTGTACGTTGAATCAGTGGACCCAGCAGTTTTACTCTATCCATGGAAGTTAGAGGTGGCCTTGCCTTCAACTTCGTCCTTTGTTTCCCCGGAGGGTTCTCGCGACGGTCAGAGATAACGACCCTTTGTTGGTGGTGTCGCCGTTTTCAAGATGAAGAAGGAACCATCGCTAGTGGTGTCGCGAAGATCTACACGAAACGAGAAGACGCAGATCGCCGACCTTCCTTCCGGTACCATGAGGCGGATCTCGAGGGCGAGATCCCTTGTTAGTGGTGTCGAATTGTGGCATCCCGCAAAACCACTACTAGAAAATCGCGTTGTATTTGTGCATTGCATCGTCATCATCAGGCATTGTTTGTATAAAACTATTTCGGAAAACCCGGGTTGTTTTCTAAAACGCCCCATCTTTTATTTAAACGCCAAACCCCCGGATGTTCCGGATATTTTTGTTTGTCTAAAACTATTTCTAAAAGCTATTTGAAAATAAATAAAATATTAAATTATTTTTAATAGGGGCAGACGAACGGGCCGAGTGACCCGATCGACCGCCCCAGGAAAACTAAAACGGTCCACCCAACCGCCCTTCCCAAAACCTACAGCTACCCAGAAACTTACCCAGCCCAACCCTCCACATCACCCTAGCCTATCAGACTTCGCCACCTCATCTCCCCCTCTCCCTCACCCAATCACCCTCCGCCACGTCACCCCCACTCCCTCTCTCCACCTCCTCTCTCTCCCTCACAAACCCATCCCCAGCACTCACACCCGCGCGCGCCCCCCCACTCTCCCTGCCACCTGGGCCCGCGTCCCCACCTGTCCCCCTGGTCGTCCCCACGTGGCCCCACGCGTCAGCCCCCAGCCTCCCCCTGGCCCGCAGCACACCCGCTGCACCCGCGCGCTACACGCCACCCGCGCCGGCCACAACCCCCGACCCCTCCCTGGGCCCCGCGGGACCCACCCCCCCACGCGCCCCCGTCCCTCTCTCTCTTCTCCCTCTCTCTTCCCCGCGCGCAGCCCCGCTCCCCACCCGCGCGCGCGCCGCACCGCTCCTTCCTGCTCGCCGCCTCCCTCGCTTCGGCCGCCCTCGCCGCCGCCGCCAGGCCGCTCCGACGCGCAGCCGCCCCCCTCCCTCCGTGCCTCCGCTCGCCGCCTCGACCGAGGCAGAGCTCGCGCGCCCCGACCGGCCCGACCTCCGCGTCCGACGACCCCCTGCCTCGCCGTCTCCCCAGGGCCGCAACCACCCGTCGCCCCGCCGCCCAGCTCCTCCCAAGCTCGCCCCCGCCTGCCGCTCCACCGTCCCCGCCTGCGAGTTTCCTCGCCCCGGCCCCCACGCCACCGCCCCCCGCCGAGCCCGCGTCTGCCCCGGCTCGCCTCCTCGCCGCCCAGGCCGCGCGCCCGCCGGCGCCGTGCACCCCTCCGCGCGGTCGCAGCCCACCTCGCCCCTCACCTTCGAGCGCCGCCCCGACGACCTCCCTCCTCGGCCCCGCCTCACCCGCGGCCTCCACCAGCTCTGCGCCGCCCCTCCCGTGGCCACCCTCTGCCGACCGCGCCTCGCCTCGCCGGAATCGCGCCTACCCCGCCCCTGGCCGACCCCGACGCGAGCCGTCCTCGCCTGGCCGCTTCCGCCCGACCCCGAGCACCTCCCGTCGCCGCCTCGCTGAGCCTGGGCGCCGCCGCTCGCCAAGGCGCCACCGCCGCCCTCTGCCCGACGCTTGCGACACCGACCTCCACAGTGATGCCTATGATCCCCATCGGTGTGGGCGTGTGTACGTCATATGTTCGAGCGTCGTTCGGGTGCCATCACTGAGAGATGTCCGTGTGCACGCTGTGGTTCATGTTTGTCCTGGCACTTTGCAAGATTCCAATGAGGCCGGCGATTCACGAAACCACTGGAATACCGCAACAGTGCCGTTCCAAGTCACCAATCACCGGAATCGGAACGCCAAGAACGCCTTCATGGACATCTGAAGACCCCGATGGCTGAGACCGAACTAGACCCATGGACGCCAAGATCTACTCCCCGGATCCGAAGACCGAACCCGGGCGCGCCCAGTTCTTCGATCTCGTCGTCAAGATCTCCTCGCGGACAAGACCGAACCCGGCACGACAAGTAATTCCTCGAGGACGCCTAGTGCTTCACCCCGGACACCGAGACTCCGACGCGACAAGTACTTCATCCCGAACGCCATGATCGTCGACGCGACCCGAAGACCACGGATGCGCCAAGACCTACCCCTGAGTCCGAGAACGACCTCGCCGAACCTTGAACCCTGAGACCGACCCCGAACCCCGGAACCCCAAGTTCGTCGCGACCCCCTCATGTGTGAACCCCTTTTCCGAAAACCCTATTTCATAATATAATAACAACTTGTCGCACATTAATTGGTCATGCATGCATACATTCATGTGGTTTGGGGACCTTAGGCCGATTCACCTAATAATTAAATATGGGGCCCATATGCGGGCAAATCTAGTCTCATATCGGCCTCATTTAAACTTGTGTAGCGAACCGGTGCCATCCTTTGTCTTGCTAATGCAACATTTAAATTGCGGGGGTTCTAAACAACTTGAACCATCTAATTAATTGTCGGGACCCCGGTTCCGCTTAATATAACTAATTGCATCGCATCTTTGCCATGCCATGCATCATACATGCATCATGCCGATCTTCTGCCGTTGTATTAAATATTGCATCCGGTGTTTCTTCTAGTGTTTTGCTTCTTCGCGGATAAGGCCGTTGAGTTGATGTGAGCTTCGCCCCGATCTTTGGTTGAACCCTTCGACAATGTTTTCAGGCGAGCATCTCCCCCTTTCTACCTATCTTACTTTTATAGTATTTACTTCCCTCCTGTTGATCTATTGCTATCTGTGTTGCGATGCTTTAGTTTCTGTACCTGTGATATACCGTGCAGCCCTATATTGCCTTGGACACACCCTATTACCTGTTGTTTGGTAGATAGTTGGACTTGCGCGTCGTAGTTGCTTGCTCAAGTGCTGATGTGTGTCGTCATATGCCACAGTTGTTGATGTATTGCCGCATGTTGATGTTGGAGATGATCCTAGTTTTACTTATCGTCACTTTAATTTCTGTTTAACAACTAAAATTGGAATAAGCAGAGGCATCGGTGGGTGATAGAAAATATTTGGTTTCCGAACGCCCACTTGTGTCCCGTAAGACCCCGAGTACTTGATACCTGTTCCTTGATTTATCGCGCTATCCACATTCGGGGAGTATGGGATCCCCCTGAGCCAGAGCTTGATTCAGTCTTATTTCTTGGGGCCACAACTAGTTTGAGGTTTTATTTACGATCCTGTACTTATGCCATGCTACTTTCTGTATTTAAATTGTGCGAGGGGCACACTGTACTGTTTAGGATCGGGACACGATTCCGCGGTGTCGACAAGCCCAGCCACACTTTCGGGTTCCCAGTCGTTCACAGCCGTCTACCCAAACCTTGAGCCCGTCTCGGAGTCAGCTGGCTTCGTTGCGGGATCTACTTAAGGGGTGGCCCCCTGAAATATTTCTGAATCCTGTGATTGTTCAGTCGTGAAAGCCTCGTTGGGTTTTGATTTGGTTTTTCCGAGGTTGATCGAGCGTGTGTTGCTATTGGTGCACCCCGGCCGGGTAAAACTTTCTGAAAGCCGTGTCCGCGGATATGGACGACTTGGAGCACAGTATCTCGATCATAGACAAGCATAACTAAAGTTTACTGCTATAAATTTGACTTTATAATGACTAGTAATCAGCTTCACTATAATGGAATGGCTAATTAATACTGCCCACAATTGCTTGTTTGGAGGGTCGCTTGCGACCATTGTACCTGACTAGTAAGTATGGCAACTACAACGGAATGGCTGAATAAAAGTACCAACAACTGCTGGGTTTTATGGGATATCTCATGCTATTCGTATCTGATTAGTAATTGTTGCAACTACAACGGAATGATTAACTTAAAGGGCCCACTGCTTCTTTTATCAGGACGATTATCTAAACCTGACTAGTAAAGTGCCGCAACTATAATTGAATAAATAAAACTGCCCACTGCGTGAGTTCCTCGGTTGACTTCCTCGTTTGGTCTCGAGGGGGAAACACCAGGATGGGTTTGTTTGGTGTTCGCTTCAGGTTGGATCCGGATAGGTCATTCTTACCCCTCTATGATAACCGCCAGTTGTATCGAGTCTCTATAGGTTGTTCAGTGCATGTTGCCGCTGCCGCTCAGTCCACCATACCCTATGTAGGCGAGGACCGCCGAATTCTAGCCTCGCCGTGTACTGGCCTCAGTACTGACGCTCCTTCTTTTTCCTTTGCCCTTTGTCGGCACCCCTTTTGTTTAAGCAGGTTTTGAGATCGACGCCGTTAGCAGGGTTACCCTTCCGGCTTGGCCTGGGCAGGGTTATGGACGCCATTGGTTATTCTTCAGGGCTCTTAGCCCCATTTGCATCTTGTCCGTAGCTGGACGCTATATCGTTTCATGGTGATTTGGATCTTTGTATATTATATCTGTATTCTTGACTCATGGAGTCGCTTTTATATATATCTGTTCTGTGGGTCCCATCGAGGACTGTTGTGTAATGTTATTACTTCGTTTTCCACCCGCACGAAAGTGCCTGGTGGGCACCTTTGAATCGTTTCTATGCGGGTTTGGCGGGAATCGCTGAAACTTGCATAGGTCCGATTCTGAGGGTGTTACATATACTCTGGGCCCTCTCGGTGATATCACATTGATTAGCTTGCAAGCAAATGATTTGATCACTAGAATGTTATATCACGGGAACAAGAAAAGAGTGCATGTCAGTAACGAGATCAAACTAGGTATGGAGATACCGATGATTGAATCTCGGACATGTAATATATCGTGAAACAAAGGGATTAATATACTAGCGTCAAAGGTTCCGACGATCACAAGAAAGTCATCGTTGAATGTGTGGGAGTCAGTATGAGTCTCCAGATCCCGCTTCTGATTATTGATCCGAGAGGGGTCTCGATCCTGTCCGCATTATTCACGAACCGTAGGGTGACACACTTAAGAGACACCGACATCCAATTGGAGCAAAAGTTTCATGCCGAAAGAATAAACAAGCGCAGGAATTTATTTCACTAGATACCGAAACAGGTTTTCGGGTGAAATTGCATAAAGAGGTTATGCATGTGAAATAGAATTCTAGCAAGGGGTTATTTGTGAATGTTAGTCATTAAAGTAATTGACAAAATTCTGAATAAAATAAAAGAGTTTTATTTAATTAGAGTTGAAATTTAATGGCAAGTTTGAGTGGGATTTTGAGTGGAGGGAATTTAAAGGAATTTTGCGAGTGGAGTGTCCACCCACATGAAGAGGGGAGGGCAAGGGGCAGCCCCCATGCGCCGGCCACCCCCTTGGGGTTCCCTCCCCCATCCTCCTATAAAAGGCACCCCTCTCCTCACTTCTTACTCACACCTCCTCGTGAAGGATCTCTCTCCCCCTCTAGAATTTATCCCCCATGGTCTCGGACTAGCGAGATACATGTTCTCGGTGGCTATTCGGCAAGAAAGAGTTGTGCTTCCGCTGCATCGCTGGAGCGAGGAGGCGGAGGTTGCTCGGTGCCTCGAACGTGTGTGCGAGCACGGATGCGCTGCTGATTTGTGATGCTAGGACTTCCTCTCGATCTTGAGATCGGCAAGAGATCGTCTACATCAACCACGAGTCGAACTCGTTAATCTTTGTCGGTCTTTAAGGGTATGTTCTCTACGGATATACATCTGCCCGTTGTTTGTATCTAGTAGATAGATCTTGGTACTTAGTTCCCATCGTAGAAAAAATTTTGTTTTCTATGCTGCGAACCCTACAGGTACTGACGAAAGGCATCTGGGGTTGAATACGATACGTTAGACAGCCCCATGTTCTGATATTGGGTGGAATATTCTGTTATATGCTTAGACAGATTTTGCTTTGACTGTTGGCCTAAAAGGAGCCCAGTTTCTCCAGAGAAACCTTCTGGATTTGCACTTTCTGGGAGGACTTCACTTTCGATATTTTTGGTAAAATCCAATTGCATCTGTCCTTGCATATCTTCTTCTGGCATATTTTGGAATCTTCTGGGTGGCTCATCTGGGCCTTTCTGTATTCCCCAACTACCTTTGGCTGCACCGCTTCTTGGGTAAGTTAATGCATGATGAACAGTGTTTGGAGAAGAGTGTGGAAGGCCTGATGTAGTCATTTGCTCCGAATGACCAAAATGCCCCTGACTTTCAGATCTCACTGTGTTCATCTGATTTTGACTATTGTTACCTAAATTTTCCTTTTCCCTTGTGTATCATTAGCAAAAAAAATTTGTAACCTGGTTAAGATTGCATTCCCTGCTGGATCAATCCCACAGTGCTTAAATGTGGTACTCTGTATAGCTTCTCCTGGGATATAATCCTCATCAATGATCCATTGTCCGAATCTTTGTGTCGGAATATGAATTTTTGACTGGTTGCTCTTTGATCTTTCTGCGATCAAGATGTTCCTGAAATTGCAGTTCTGAGCAGTATGGAACATGACACCACAAAAAAGGCAGATTCTTTTTATCTTTTCGTAGTGTAAATAAGCAATCCCAGTAGATTTATCTGAGTAATTGACAATAACTCTGTCTTTCACTGGCATTTCTACTTTCATCTCAACAACTCCCCAGATGTAATCCTGTCTAGCAAATAAATTGTTGTCTTGCAGAATATGATATTCTGAAGCTTTTCCCACTTGGTTTAAGATATTCTCTAGCAGACTAAGAGATCTTCTATTCTTTGGAATTCCATATGCCCTTACTGTAACTAAGATATGCTCAAACTTGTAATCTTCTTTTGTGACAGCATAGAAATTTGGATCGAACCAGTCTAATAGTAAGATTTCAGAGTTCATGGACCAGGGCTGGTTAGTGTAAACCGAGATCATATCTTCCTGATTCCTAAAATGAGCCATAAAGACTGAGTTTGATACCTGGGAGATTGCATAGAAGCTGTTTTCCAGGCTTTAGCCATAGCATGCTCTAGAGCCGATTGAGCGATTCTTCTCGGGACTCCTCTAGTGCATGCAACTTTCAAAAGTAGACAGTGATAAAAGTCTAGCTGTTGTTCTTGGAAAGTCTGACGATCTTGGATTCTGCAAAGCCCTGGAATGTGAGATTCAAGGCTCTAAGAGTGGAAGCTAGATTTGACATTTCTCCTTTGTATAAACCTATCCCACTCTTTTCTTTTCCTTGCTGCTCTTCCCGCTGGTTGCTGTCCGCTTCCATCAGATCTTGCGGCAAGACAGGAAATTTGGTTTGGGTTTTTGGATGGATTGGAGGAAGAGATGAGAGGGAAGGATTGTGGATTTGCGATGGAGATGAGATCATGTGTTCTGGTGGATTTGGAGTTAAGGAGTTAGGTGGAGAGAAGGCATTAACGCCAGACGCCATAAAGGACACCTCACCAGCTCATGGATCAGGAGATTTGATTTTGATTCCAGGACATTGTCTAAAGAGAGAGACTGGGGGAAGGCCTATGGGCTTTGGAGTTTGGACTCGAGTGCTCTGTCTTTTGTTTTTAGGGTTACAGAGTGCTCTGTCGAACGGAGACAAGCCTCTCAACGCATTTGCTCATTTGTTCGGACTTTTGGGGGCCCAAGATCCGAAAGCCCAGTTGCTCACGACACTGTACTGTTTGGGCAAACCTTGTAGGAGGGTAGCATTACTCGGTAACAGTCTTGCAGCATGCAAAAAGTAATAACCCAGCAAAAAATCGTGCTAACAAAAGATCTTTTCCCCTACGATTTAGGGTTTCTCTTCCGGACTCGAGTTCAGCTTTCAACTCCGACAAGAATCCTTGACTAGGGTTCGTGCTTTGATAGGAGGATGGTCCGATACAGCTACCGATGCTTGGTCGTTTCTCCCGCGGGAATGCCATATCGATTGCTCGCTATCCACCATATTTCATAAACCGTAGTTTTCTTGAGATTTCGATGGAAGATGGAGCTTCTGATTTGGGTCTCCTCAAGTCGGCGAGTCTCCCTGTCTGTGTATGGTATGGCCAACACAAATATCACTGATATTATGATGCAGGAAGGAAATGGTATATTTTGATTAGAAATGTGTCGACAATCAACAAAGAGTTGAGTTGTCTACCCCTTGGTTCGAGTCGACAAAAAAAAGGTGCAAACAAAGTATATGAAAATATCAGTGTCATGTTGATCTGTTCTGCAATTTACTTCGGATGAAAACAAGTAAATTACAAAAAAACCATCACAATTGGGGCGAGCGTAACAATCATTCACAAAAAATCACGAAAAACATGCATTTTGGTGGGTGTTTGTTAACATGGCCCCAATTATGGTGGTTTTTTGTAATTTACTCGGATGAAAACACATGCATATATGGCTGGCATAAGCCTGCCTAGCTACAACATCATACGATAGATTTTTTGGTGGGGTTACAATTTCAATGGTAGGTTATCTGAGGTGTTAAAGAACATCAGCCTTGAAAAACCCATGGTCACGTGTAGGATGGAACGCATAGCATCAAAGCTAATCTTCAATGGAATAGTCAAGACTGCCATTCTTGAATGGAGAATTAATGCAACAATCCCAATTCCCAAACAAAATACTGTGACATGACGCCTCCTGTTTATAATAGCACCCTGCGCATTCACATTAACTAGGCAGAGAGGTACACAAATACTCTTCCGCAGGTTATCTACGGGTGCAAATACTCTTTGGGCTTGGTCGGCATTACACCGTGTGGACTATCGCGACCTCTTTACGGAGGTATGTATGCGGTTGGAGGATACGGCACGGGACTGGTTTACCAATCATGGTTGGCAGCATAATCTTTGGATAGATTTGCCTTCGGCACCTTAGGCCATATTACAATTTCTCATTTTGATATGTAATATGTCTGGAACTTTTTTATTTTATGTTGGATCTTGTGAATTGGTGTCGGTTGGGTGCATCCTAGTTATGCAAAGACCGGGTGTAATACTTATCTTGAGTAATAAAAGCGCCATTTATCAAAAAAAAAAGACAGAGAGATACGCAAGAGAATGCATTCTAACGACTGTCCCACCCTACCGAGTCTCATGTGCTTGTCGCTAACAACAGTGCATCATGTTAAAAGACACCACGGGAGAAAATCTATTCCTCTAATCCGAGGTCCTTTTTGCAAATTTAGAGGACTGTGTTGTAATGTTGTATTTCCTTGGGGGTCCTCTTTGTAATTGTTGCACCACATCAATGCAGTTCCAGGCCCTTTGGGAGCCTTTTTCCTTGTTAATAAAATATGCCTAGAACTAGTATTTTGCAGGGCTACACTGGTATTGTACTCTCTTCATCTTAAAATAGATATCGTAAATTTGTCTAAATTTATATATATCACTACATCTAAATTTAGACAAATTACCGACATATATTTTAAGACGGAGGGAGTAACATAACACGGTCCACTTATTTGTTGCTGCTTTGAAGTTTGTTTGTGTTATGATGTATTGATGCCAATCTGGGGTGCTTCATGCTAGTAAATCAATCTGTGTGAAATAATATTGTTTGCAACATGCTACCCAATCAAATGGTGTTGAGCCTTCCATTATGTACTCTTGATGATGTCATCGAGACTTTGGAGTACTACCATTATTTTATCAAAATTGGTTGTATATCTGGGAAGGTATCAGGTATCACTGGGTCATGTTAATCTAGCTGTAACTAAATACTTTCTTCTCATGGTTGCATGCTAGAAATTCTGTTCAAAGGGAAAAGCTTTAGACTCGTGAGTAGGTATGGTGAAACCGTAACACCTTTGCAAGGCAGAAAGCTACATGATATACTGTACAAGAGATGGTTCAAGGAGACAGGATTCTAACAGCAGCACATTAAAATGAGAAGTCACAGGGAAATTTGCTATTCAATGAGACAGGAACATACGAAACACTGCATAATCAAATTTGCTCTCTTAACATTGTCTCACAAATAATGGCGTGCAGTTTTTCCAATCTGAAACTTTGCTTTCTGATCAGCAGTTTAATAAACAAGCACCAATTGAGAACTCAGTCACAGAAACCATCGCCTCAGTTAAAACCAGTGAAAATGGTTGTGGGGAAGCACCAGACAGACACACAGGAAACGAAATAGAAGCCACTATTCATCATTCCATAATATTACAAACCATCATCAGGAAATGAAACAACACAAAACCTTGCACGTTATTACAAACCATTGGAAATACATAAATAGGGTGTTCATCATCCCGATCATTGTTACAAACCATAGTAAATAAATGGACATCATTCCACGATATTACACGCCATATGAAGCAAATAAATCCAGTGTTACCTACAACTACAATTTTTAATGTGCTGAAGTTTTTGCCAGTTTGGATGATCAACCTGATTGCATGATTTAGTGAAGTCTTCATCACAACGGCTCAAATTAAAATTTTCAAGAGAACGGGGAAGTTCTGGAAGTGATGTAATATTCGGGCAATGGTTAATAATTAGGCTCTTGAGCCACCGGAGGTCCTTCACATTGTCTGGCAAGTAGTCCCAGAAGCAGCTCTCAATTGTGAACACACGAAGATAAACGAAACACTCAAAGAGTTCAGGAGCAGCTTCCAATTGAAGACATTCGTTGAAATGAAGTCTATTTAGGTACTTTGGGCCGCAGTTCTGCACACCCACCATCCAACTTGGGTACCCTAGACCCTGGTATCCCTTGATTTCCAGACTTTTAAGACCCCTAGGTGGGCAAAGACCCTCAAGCACCTCTTCTTGAACTTCTAGTGGAGTAGTACCATCCTCCCAGATCAGTTTTAATTCTACCACTCGTGTCTTAGCAGCTAGATTTGCTTCAAGTGCTTCATTCTTACTTTTAACTCTATCAAGATCTTGAATCTCCATACAGCCCTGAAGTTTGTTTAGGTCTCTCAGCTGTTTTATGTCATAGCCAACTTTACTCCCTGCTCCAAAATAATCTAATGTCTGGAGTGATGTTAGCCCGGCAATGTTGGGAAATCCCATTCCAAAAGGCGTGATGGTGATATGCCGCAAATAGGAGAACTTTCTCATATCTGTATCAGGAGGGAATCCAAAATTACTGTAACCTTGAAAAATTATAACCATTAGATGGTAAGTATTGGTAAATGTTGTTGGTAAAATTAGCCGGTAACCAAAGGGCGACTTTAAAGCAAGGAATCGCAGATGCTTTAAGTGAACAATAGTTGGAGAGATTTCAATCACTGCCTGATATGTGTATTCTACGGCTAGTACCCGCAATTTGCGCAGCTTCTCGAACACTTTCTTAAAAAATTCAACAGTCCACAATCCTCCAGTCTCATGAACAATGAGAGTGCGCAAGTTTTTCAGTTCAAAAATCTCCTCGGTAGCCATTTCCAAGTTCGCAATAAAAAGGTGGCGAACATCACGAGGAACTTGTCTTCTCTGGCCCTTCTCGATTCTGAAGCAATCATTCCCGGCCACCTTCTCTGCCAAATCATACATAAGATCATGGACTAAATAGCGTGGCTTGCCTGTGCGGCAGTCTGATTCTCCTGGTTGGATGAATGACGTTGCCAGTAACTCGTCAAAGTAACGCTGACCAACAACTTCCAGGTCCTCCTCTGGATTAGCAGTCTGTATGAACCCCTCTGCCCCCCACAATTTGACTAACTCATCACGGTCCAAACTATGTCTTCTAGGGAAAATACTACAGTAAGAAAAGCATCGCCTGACCTTCTCATCAAGTTGCTGGTAACTCCACCAAACAGCACCCGTCGTCTCATTCAGAAGGTCCCGATCTAGAGTCATTCTCCAAAAGTTAACATTGTTTTGCTTTTTCCGTAGTTGTCCTCCCACCATACGGGCTGCTAGAGGTGATCCTTTTAGCTTTTGTGCAATTTCAGCCCCAATACTTCTGAGCTCCATTTGATCTGGATCATCTGGATTTGTACTTCCAAGAGCATAATACATGAACAGTTCCAAGAAGGTTTGATCATCTAAAGAATTTATTGGAAAATAAGTACATGCCACACCAGGTCCCAGATCCGAAAATGCCTCTTTATTGCGACTTGTCGCTAGGATCTTGCTTCCTTTCTTTCCAACCATCAGTGGGGAAAGTATGTTCTCCAACTTCTGCTCATCGCCATCCTCATCGCACCAGATATCATCTAGTACCAAGAGGAATCGCTTGCCAACTAGTTTCTTCTCCAATTCTTTTTCCAGGACATCAAGGCTACTGTAATCAGGACATGCTTTCATCGTATCCGTTGAAGCTGCCTCAAACATTTCCTTAAAAATATCACCTGCACTAGAGTTCTGAGAAACATGAATCCACATAACAAGGTCAAAGTAGTTTTCCTTTTCCTCATACTTGCAAACGTGTTGTGCAAGCGTTGTCTTCCCAGACCCTGAAATTCCATAAATGCCAACTACAGAGAAACATTTTCTATCAATTGAGCTTGGATCAACACCATCTTGTGTATCACGAAGCATTTCTGCTATACAGGAACGATCCTTATCTCTACCAGTTACCTTTACTTTTGGAGCTGAACTATTGCTATCTTTGGCAATAACATTTTTTCCACTTCTTTTTCCTTTCTTGCTTTTCTTGAGTTCTGCAAGTGGAGTAATACTTTGTGCTGCATCAAGGAGGTCTCCTATCTCACACATATTGTCCTTCAAACGCTTATTTAAATCTCTCAGAAGAGTCAAACTCGCTTCAGTACTGATATCCTGCAAAATCAACCAATATTTTGAATTTCAAAATGAAGTTGAGACAGACATTGGTTTTAATATTACATCGACGGGTAATATGAATTATACCCATATTTAGTTTATAATTAGGGTTGCTGTATAGAGAACGCCTGATACATTAGTTATAATTAATTCTTCCAATGGAGAATAAAAAACTTGTATGTAATTATGGATGCCTTGATTTGGCATGATGTGGTAAGGAATGAACGCATATATGCTTAGATCATTCCAGGGGGCATATGGTGCATTGCCTAGGCAAGAAATCGTGTAGGTGTACTAGTACATTAAGCCTTTAATTCAGTATTAAAATGTCACAAAAATTTAATAAAAAGTAATTATACAATATGCATATACTATGTCACAAATTATAAAAGTTCAGTACCAGATTTAGGAGTGAACATTCTGTAGGAAATTTCTAAATGTTCAGTCTTCTATATGCCTATAAAGCTTGATATAAAAGTAGCACTTTTGCTTCCTAAGACAAAAACAAAACAAATTTGGATGCTCTAAAAGGCAAGCACTAAACATTTTGTATACATTTATTCAAAACTAAGAAACATACCATGAAGTTTTACAAGCACAACCGACTAGGATATTTATATAGGCATTAAACATTTTGTAAACAAGGCACAAAACTGAACTTGTTTTTACCACGAAATTTTACAACCACTGCAGACTCAGATGTTTATGTCTAATTGTTTTAGATTTTTCCTTACATCTAGAGAAATGTCATTTGTACATTCCGTGGAGGGCCTTCCTTATATAAAAGAAAACCTATCCAGATAGGCCACATTATTACAACCATGCTACCAACACTAGTAGAAAAAGAGGCTTCGGTTCGATTTAGAGTCTGACACTAGTCCCAATTTATTACCGGCCAGTTCGTACCGTTTTTAGTGGTCAGGAGACCAAGAAAACTTTAGTCCCGGGTCATTTCAGACCTTTAGTCCCGGGTCATGATACGGTCCGGAACTAAAGGTGTGCAGGCGCGGGCAACACCCTTTAGTGCCGGGCCATGATACAGCCCGGGACTACGGCCCTGGACTAAAGGGGTGTGACGCGGGCAACTTAAAATTGCTATAACTTTTGCGTACGATCTTGAAAAAAAATGTACAACCTATCAAAATGTGTGGAAATTTTTTTTGAGTTTGATTTTAACAGCCTTATTTAGATTCCTCACATTTTTAGATTTTTAAAATTATAAATAATGGATTCCTCACATTTTTCTGATTCTTTTACATTTTTAAAATTTGAAAAGGGAAAAAAGTTATTTTTTTATTTATCAAGTTTTTATTCCATATTTTGATTCCTCACATTTTTTTGATAATAATGAATATATTATTTGTCGAATTTTGATTTGCAGATTTAAAGATATTATTTATACCATATTAAATGAATAATGGCAAAAAAATGAATAAAATATTATTTTATTTAGTTTTTTACTTTCATTATATTAAATATTATTATTACTTATTTATTGTTGTTTACTAAAATAGTTGTTTGTAGTTTCAATAAATAAAGATGTATGGCATATTGATATGGGCTAATAGGATTGATATGATAGTGTTGACAACAAGGTATAAAAGGGCTTCGCGCAAGGACATCCGGATGGAACAGTGAAGTTAAGCGTGCGAAGGTGGAGTAGTGCTAGGATGGGTGACCGAATGGGAAGTTTGACCACAAGTATAATTTGACCTAAGATTAAATATACTTAGTGCTAAAAATGTTCCAAGTAAGATGATTACGAGTCAAACAATTCAAAAGTTTAAGAAAAAATTCGAAAAAAATAAAAAAAAATCGAAAAAAAAAATCTTTAGTCCAGGGCCGTATTACGACCCGGGACTAAAGGTCCTTCATCCCCTGTAGCAAAAAACGCTAATGCTGTGGCCCTCTAGTCCCGGATTGTAACAAACCAGGACTAGAAATAGGGGCCTTTAGTCCCGATTTCGCAGTCCCGGGTGCAAAACCGGGACTAAAGGCCCTTGCAAACCGGGACTAGAAGCCTTTTTTTCACTAGTGCAAAATACATGAGAAAAACAATAAAACTTGACTAGGATAAAGTGACGTGCAGGCATGAGCAAGTTATATATATATATATATAAAACTAAAACTGAGGATAGCAAGAAATGACCTGGTTTGGTGGGCCAGCTTCAGCATCCACATGAGTTTTGCCCTTATTCTTCTTATCTGACTTGGCTTGCGCGTCTAGCTGCTGTTGGTGATGAATGTACTCCAGTTCATCCAGGACGTCTTCAATGCCGTAGAAAGCTGATTTGAGACCCCTGACCATCTCCTCGAAGATGGCCCTTTCTCGCATGGCCTCTACTTCTTCTAGCGTGAGCACCAGTCGAGGGAGGACATTCTTCAACAGGTTGGAAAGCGTCTTTTGTTTGTCATATTTGCAATAGGACAAGGCTTTGTCCAGAAGATTGGAGATGACAGGCGACAGGATCCAGCCTGCAACGGATATGCCCCACGCCACAGCTTGCAGAGACATTGAACTTTCGCAAATAATTGGATGTGGGGAACTTACGAACCCTGTGGAACAAAGTTGGTCAAGTTCTCTCTGAATGTAGAATATCACATGAATAATTAGGCAATAAAGTCAGGTCTCTCTGAATGTGTACATTATTTCAAAAAGAGAATTATGTGTGCCAGTTACTCGAAGACTAAGTCGTGCTTTTTGCATAGTTGAGCATCCCACCGGTGGATAACTAGCACCTAATAATCAAAATACATAACAAGAACCAATTGAGAGAGATGATTGAACTAGCAAACTGCTTTGTTTCAGAATGAGTTGAACTGGTGATCGACATGCATAATATACTACAGTATGCCATCTACAAGGAGCAGTTGGCTTTCTTTTTTTTCCGGGAAACGCAAAGGTCATTTCATGTAGAGTAGTTGTTTACAATCCTCCTAGGAAGAACAAGAGCAAAAAAAGAGATTGCAATGTCCCAGGTGGTTGGCAGAATTACGCGTAGTCCTTTGGCACCCGCTCGTGCCCGGCTTCGTCCTTGATCGCATTCACCACGGCGGTTATGGAAGGTTTGGCGTTGTTGAAGACACGGTCGTTGCGGTGTTTCCAGCTCATCCAAGACACAAGTAGCGCGACAGAAGCCAGGACCTTGTGCATGGTCTTGGGTGTGCCATGTCTTGCTCAACAACACCAGTCGTCCATAGGGAGTCACCGTCGTCAGGAGGGAGGCATGGCATCCTCAACCATGCGAGGATGTCATGTCACACTTGTTGCACAAATGGGCATGCTGGTGCATCGTTTCCGGCAGCTAGTCCCAATGCAAACATCTCGGATGATGTTGCAGTCCATACCATGCGCGACGCTCGGCGGTCCAGTAGCGGTCCTGATCTGCGAGCCAATGGAAGAATTTTACCGCGGCGGCGCCCACATCTTCCAGATGAGCTTCTAGGCCGTGGCAGTGTTGGAGCCATCGAATATTGATCTGTAGCAACGCTGGGATGTGTACGTGCCAGTCGCGGTCCATCTACAGATGAGGCGATTGCTGCCATCAAAGAGCGCCCTATTGGCTATCAATTTCTATAGTGTGGATGCCAAGTGCCTTGGATGTCTCTGGCCCAACTACTGCCAGTGAGGCTTGTGCTACCGTGCGCTGCTTGCGCCAATCCCGCGGAATGCATTCATAGAGAAATGGCGCAATTTCACATACTACTCGCCCTAGATCCATCGATCTTCCCAGAATAGGGCTTCATGGTGGTGGATGCGAAGAAGATGGCTCGCTCTTCAGAGGAGAACTGCAGTTTAAGTCCGTGCCAGGAACGCTGGTCGTCCGTGCGCGAGAGCCAGAGCCATCGGACGTGGAGACGATGCCGACACATAGCTTGAATAGGACACATGGGGTGCGTAGCTGGTGGAGGAGGCGTACCAAGGACAAAGTTGTCGTGCAGGTTCCGGCCGCTGATGAATAGGTTCTGGTTCATGCTGACAAGGCTGTGAGTTTCGGCGCCAGGCGTAGTAATAGTAGCTTAGCAAAAACCTTGGCTACCTGGTGGATCAGGGCCGGTAATCGCCAAGGGTGCTCGTGTCAACATTCTTAGGGAGCAGCGTCAATAACACCTAGTTCATGAGATTGAAGCCACGGCCACGCAGCTCGAGCAGCTGCTCGAAGACGTCGACGAATTACTACTTGACGGTGCTCTAGCATGCCTACAGAAATTCGGCTGTGAACCCATCATGCGCTTGATTGCGTCCCATATTTCCTCGGCGTAGATGGGGACGCCTAGGTGTCGCAGTGTAGGGTCAGGCTTGATGAGCTGTATGAAGTCAAGCATGCAATCGACGATGGGGGCAGCCAAGCTGCCCGGTCACTAGCGTTGTGGATCGTTGTACAAGAAGGGAGGCATTGAAAGGAATATGCCCAAGAGGCAATAATAAAATGTTATTATCTTATTCCAAGTTTATGATTGATATTTATTTCTCATGCTAGAATTGTATTAATCGAAAACATTAGTATATGTTTGTTTAATAAACAAACCAAAGTTCTTAGTAATGCCTCTCATTTAACTAACTCGTTGATTAACAGATGATCAATGTTTTCACCTTGCTTTGGAACTTCCGCAATCTTCTTCGACACTCTCAATTTTTCTATCTCTTTCATCAGTTGAGTCATTTTCTCAAGTAGCTTATCAATTATTTGATTTTCCCCCATTGATCGGTGTTGTTGAGACTGAATCAACAATGCTATTCAACTGTTCTACAAGTCCAGCCTGCACACGCTCTTCTCCACAACTATACCACAACTCAAACTGCTCCTCTGCTGCAGTACAACCCACTCCCAGCTGCACTGTCTGACCACTTCTCCTGGCTGCACTGCACACACACCGACGTCCGCCACAACCCTCAAAGTAGAGCAGCACAACGTCCGGTCCCTACTGCTTTTGCTGAGAGACACAAGCTCACGAAGCTCTCTTCTGTCCTATGTAGCACACACCGCAAACAACAATTACCTCTGCTTTGAGCAGCCACAGCTCCCTTGCTTCTCCTTACTTCTTCCTTGCAAGTCAACCTGACCAGCACTTCTCCACCTGAGCTAGCTACCCCTGCCTGCACTCCCACTTGAACGCATGGAGCTCCTCCACAAGCCGCTGTTTCACCACCAGCCACCACCAGGACCAAGCGCCCCCTTCCTCAGCTTATGCCACGGCAGAGTAGCCCTGCTTCATCACCATTGCCACTTCTCAGGAGAACCAAGGCTCTGATACCATGTAGTCTTTAGGGGAAAAGTTGTGGGATGGGCTAGTCCCTTGGACCACCACACCCTTTTATATATAGCTAAACTTAGGCTACATCTTATCTAGGACAATGAAATACTCTAGACTCTACTAGGACACTAACTTAGACTTCAACATTCACTGAACATTTCAGGCTTTCCTAGGACAACACTACTATACTAACACTCACTGAAATATTCTAGGATCTCCTAGGACACCACTTTTATACTAACATGGTGTCCAACAATATCATTAGAAGAATGATATGATGAACATACACCCAAAGTAGGTATAGCAATATGATCTAGTCATTAAGTTTACATTGCTACATCAAACACATACGAAATAGACCTAATCCTTCGATCATGAGATTATGTCAATCACTAATCCAGAGGAGTACTTTGATGTCATCAAACGTCACTCCGTAACATGGTGATTATAAAGGCGTCGTTGGGTACTTCGAAAAATATTAGTAGAGGCTCATGAATCAATAGTGTGATTTGTCCATCCAAATGACGGAGAGATATACTCTGGCCATCTCAGTGATATCACATCAACACCGCTTGCAAGCATATGACTAGGTCACAAGGATGTTGTATCACGAAACGAGTAAAGAGTACTTGTCGGGAACGAGATCAAACTAGAGTATAGTTGATACCTGTGATCGGATCTTGGACAAGTAAACAAAAAGAATTGGATACGACGTTAATGGTTCACACGAGTGGTCCCACGCTGAGCTACTTTTCCCTTTTGGACTTTCTGTGTCTTCATCCTCTTTTGCCAAAGTAGGATAGGATCCTGGTCGGTCAAGGGAAGGTAGCCTTCCAGTGTATTGTCTTCCTCCTCTCTTTTGCCAAAGCAAAGCTAGCTACTTTCGGGGCACTGCTCACCTGAGCTGGCTGTGGCAAGAGAGACCGTGCTAATGCCATTATTACGACGTACGGTGGCACTGCTCACCTGCTGGCGTCGTCAGTCCAGCACGAACCAATGGCAATGCCATCATAGCAGGCCACGGTTGTCTGTCGGCCAGATAGAGGCATCCATGGTTGCAGCTTAGTTAATCATTTTCCTAGGAGAGTCTCTTTTCTCTTTGTGCAAATTAAATAACAGGAGTTCAGACCTGCGATGTCAGTTTACAGACGGTTACAAGACTAATGGTGGCGGCAAACTTACCTGGTGATGCAGGGAGGTTGCTCTGGTTCTTGGTGGGAGGAGACTTGCCTAGTGATGCAGGGAGGTTTCCCTGGGTCTTGGTGGGAGGAGAGGGAAGGTGTTCATGGTCATGCGACCACAGTTGCTGCCCCGTCTGATCGATGGCAGGAGCGCAAGTATTGGAGAAGGTTAAAGTAGTAATAAGTACATAATAAATAAACACTCAGAGTATATATCCAAGTTGTATCAGTAACAGCTCGGAATTAAAGTAGTACATAACTCTCAAAGCATGAACATACCTGCTGGATAGTTTCCACTTTATGAAGCCTATCGATTATCTTTCGTGCACTGCCTGGCCTCTTCTTTGGGTTGAAGTCTCTGCACTCTAAGGCCGTCTCGTAGCATACCCGTATTTGTTCACATAGTGTGTCGCGTTCTGATCTCTCAAACCTACCGCTCCAACTTTCAAGTACCTAGACAAATTAATTGCAGCCGTGAGTTATGGTCTATGCAATGGATCAGGAACATCGATCTTTCTGTAGGAAACTCAAATATGCATAGAATACCAACCACATACATTCAAGCATCAAAATAACAAAAAAAAAAAACTAAAATTGTTTCCCAATAGATCGAGTCAGATCTATCACCACTTAAATTGCACTTCAGAAATGAAGCATCACACTAAGAACAAAAATTGGCTTAAAAAAATCTCCAATATTTATTCTTTTGCAGCCCAAAAATTGCTCAATACTAAGTGTGCTAGTACAAAACCATTAACACAAACTAAAAATGTAATAGCAATATGCAAAGTAGAAGCATAACAATTATTCCTCGTTAGCCATAAAGGAAATCGAGCTTTTATCTTTGTATCGATGGCAAAACATGTTCTTACATCCTCGGTATCTTGGTCCCCCTGCTGTCCGGTTAGTATTTCTATGATAATAACACCAAGACTGTACAAGTCAGCGCTGCGTGCGATTACACCCCCATGGAGAATTTCGGGTGCCAAATATCCCCTGCATGAAAATATAGAAGGTCTGGCTGATTGATGCACAAAGAGAGTGCAACTTAAATCACAGACCATAAAAGACCAAGATTTCTGGAGGAGTTAGCCAGCTTACATTGTTCCTAGTATAGTTTTGGTAATAGCCTGACTTTGATCTTCATCGAAGCATCTTGACAAGCCAAAATCCGTGATTTTTGGTACCATGTTATTGTCAAGCAGTATATTGGCGGGTTTCAGATCCAAGTGAACAATATGATTCTCATGAAGGTATTGTAGACCCTCACATATCCCTTTTATAATTTTATAACATGTTCCCCACTCGCGATATGCATCTATAGAAGGGAGGAGATGTTATGTGCCATATTGCGCAACTTGTAGCATATGAATGGATACAATTACGAGAAAAGTTGGAGGCCACACGGACATACCAATGATATACTTATCAAGACCACCCTTAGGTATATACTCGAAGCAAAGCAATCTTTGTTGTACTTCTGCCATGACAAGTCTTCCATTGTACATTTCCATATTTCCTTGTGTGTCGGCACAATATCCTAGAAACCTTACCACATTTTTATGCTTTACCCGCATGAGGCATTCGACCTCTCCGTGAAACTGCTTTTCATGAATATAAGCCTTGGAAAATCTCTTCACGGCGATGGCCCTATTGCCAAGTATGCCCTATAACTCGCAGGTGTTAGCGCAGAATTGGAATGAGTTCGTAAATCAAGCGTGGTTATTAGTCGGAGAACTCGAGATCGAGGTACTATGTATAGCTAACCTTATAAACCACTGAAAATCCACCGCTTCCAATCTCCTGGTCAGCAGAGAAACCATCCGTGATGTCTTCCAAAAGTGATAATGGCAGGGCCTTGGGCTCTGCGGTTTCGTCAACCAACATCTGCTCTAGGTCATTTAGCTCCATGCGTTCCATTTGCATTCAGTATGTATGTACCTAGAAACAAGAGAAAACACGTTGCGTATGCATGAGCCTAGCTAGCTACAAGTTGGGGACTGAAAAAAGCAAGAGTTTATAGAGATGGAGCTCCCTACATTGAAGAATGGAAAATAGCTCCCTTGGCTATCGACAGGACAAAGAGAAGTCACAATCATCTTCTTTGATTGAGTTGCAACTTGGGTTTCTTGCCTTTTCCCTCCTTTTCATGTAATTTTTACTTACCTTTTATACAGTCATAAAGTATCCTACTAGTTGAATTTAAAAACTCCCCAATTACTTAGATAGCTAACTTAATGAAGCAATATTGGTAGATATATACTAGTCACATCAGATCACTAATGTAAGACCTTTTAGATATTTCAAAGTGGACTAGCTATACTTGAGAACGAGTGAACCTACACACTAAAACACGTCCACATACATTTGTTTTAGAAAAAGGCTAGAATGTTTTACATTAGTGAACGGAGGAGGAAGTACTGATAAACAAATAAATATTTGTGCCAAACTATATATATAATGCGAATAGGAAAAACAATAATTTTGATCTTGACCCACCTTGCGCACGTATGTACTTCCGCGACTCCAACTCTTTCCGCAAACTGGTGGTAAATTTATCTTCACGAAAAACTGCGATCAGCGAAAACTGTCAGAAGAAGGTAGATCCACATCAGCAGCAGCAATGTAGCAATGTAGAAGACCACATCTGCAAGAGAAATTCAATCAATCTACACATATATACACATCTCCAAAGGGATGTTTTCATTCTTGTAAGAAATTGGTAAAATTACAGCCTGCCTAGCGATGGACAAGTCTCAGGATCTACCTACCTAGCGAGAGGAGAACAAGGGTTGTGATTATAAGGTCGGCCGGCACTTGGAGATAGGGATACGGCGTCCTGGGCGGCCTGTGATGTCCCGGAGAAGTCAATCACGGTGGTGGTGGTCGGCGATGGAGTCGTCTCATGAAAGATTTGGAAGGGGGAGATGGAGATGGAGACGGAGGTAGGTGGTGAGATGCAGTCATGCAGGACGGCGAGAGGATGAGAGACCAAGGTAGTGTGAGTCAGTCTCGCATGTTCGCACAAGTTCCCACATACTTCGTATTAAAACACAAAAAGCTACCTGCTGCCACCTCGACGAGTTTCCGCCCGGCCTCGTTTGGATCGTTGTATTTTAGTCCGGTCGTTTTTATTTCGTGAAAAGGTTAAGGAGGAGAGGTCCGTGTAATCCGGTGGTTTTGATTAAAAAACGACATTCCAAACGGGGCCCAAGTCTTGGTCTAATTAAGGAAAATGGCTCTTGAACTGATCCGCCCAAGTCTTGATCTAATTTCGTTGATGAATAATAACGGCCAGTTTATGCATCTTCCTTGCTAAAATTTAGGACACGGTACAACAGGGCACTTTTGCCCGGACGCTAGGGAATAGATTCCGACGGTTTTGTCTTGTTCCCAGCCGCTTTCTAAGCGTTGATGCATAATTAGGAGTCGGTGGTTTGAGCTTTGTATGGAAAATACACCCACCAGACCGTTGGCGCTTATAGCATCTCTAGACAGAAATCTAGTCTTTTTTGGTCGGACAAAACTCGTTTTCGGCCTAGGTACGTCGAGTTTCCGCGTTTGGCTAAAATTTAATGGCAAACTTTGGGCGAATATAAGCGGTTTTGGGCGCAAACTTTGGGCGAATATGATCGATATGGACGAATTTGGGCGAACATGGCGATATGGACGAACTTTGGGCGAATGTGGACAAACTTTGGGCGAATTTTAGGCGAATATGGCGATATGGACGAACTTTGGGCGAACTTTGGTGAATATGGGCGAATATATGCTGACTAGGCGGGTCCACTCGCCGAATTCGCTTCGTTCGGCGTTTCCAAGGCGTTCCCGAAATCCTGGGTATGGCTTGGGAAGCCCGTACCAAAGTTCGTCCAAATCCGAACGAAAACAGATTCCCGAATGCGCGACTGGGCAAAATTTTGACGTCTGAACCTATGTTTGATGTCTGGATCGATGTTCCGGGTAGCCGAGTGAAGATGCTCTTATCTTTAAGGAGTAACCGCCTATTTATTAATAGGCTATCACTAAACGCCTACTTAGAGTTCTATAGTTGATAAATAATAACAAAATACTGCTACTGTTTGTACAGTGCAAAAGATGAAGAGAGTGTGCCAAGAACAGAAGTTCAATTAACTAACAAATTTCGAAGAAGACCTCCGGGAGATTGCTGAGGTCGTCGTGCTCCGCTTCGTCGGCGTAGGAGAAGGGCGCTGGGATGGGGCTCGATTCCCACGGAGTAGACTTCTCGAGAGATGTCTCCCCTAGCCCTGCTCGAGATCCGCCTGAAAGAGGATGGTAGGAAGTTATACCCTCACCAGTTCTTTCAAGTAGGCATTCTCATTTCGACGGATCCCTTTTCGTGTAGGACGATCTTGAATGAGGATGGTAGGAAGTTATACGAGCATAATCTGTGCGGCTTTTCTTCTCCCTCTAGGAAAGAGGACGATCCGAGGCCGCGTGCTTTCGGGATATAATTCCTTTCTTTGTGCATGAAATAGGTAGTGTATTAAAAGACTTGGCCTGTAAAAATTTATTCTATGTCACGTATGCATGAAACTATGAAAGGATCCCAGAACAAAGTGCGTCATAGTATAAATATACTACCGAGAGAGAGGCATGAACGCCTTCCTCCCCTTCATGTCCTACATATTCTCCCAGAGGCCTCGAGATTATTAACGACCAACAAGTGAAGGACATTCTTGGCAACACTAGCCCAGACGGTACGGTGTCCCTGTTGTGTAACTACACTCGGAAACATTCCGAGAATGCACAAGTTGAGACGCATCCACATGCATATTCGTCAAGAGCTAGCATCGATCTTGCGGGTGAAGCACCGCTCAAGGCCCGTCATCGCAATATTGGTCCACCAGCTCAACATGCTCAGGCTCCATCGTCTTCCTCATCTATGTCCCCGGGTGTGGATGCTCATCTCCCACCTGCTCTCTAGCGTGCTCAACAGACGCATTGTCGGGCTCCCTGATGCTAAGATGGCCATCGTCCAAGCCTTGAAGGATGTCCTTGCCTCGCCCAACTGCAGCAGCTGCGGTGGTGCTCATTTTACAAATGGGGCGGTCGCATGGCTTCCCAGATGATGATGATGTTGGCACCGATTCTGGCATCACTACGATCTTGGTGTGGCACATTGCGACAACCCTTTTCGAGATGCGGGATCGGCCTATGCCACCACAAGGCCAAGCAGCTGTGACCTTTTCGAGGCACTGCGCGTACCTGGTGGCTTATGAGCCAGGTCTCCTCTCGGAGAACAAGGAGTGGGCGGAGAAGGAGTACAAGTACATAAGTGAGGAACTCAAAATCTTCTTCCAGAGCTGCTGCAGCAGCAGCAGCAGCAAGAACCGCCGTCAGCGGCTAATGAGACTTCACCTAACTGGGGACGAAGAGAAGTCACCCATGGCAAAGGGCATCAAGCTGGGGAGGCTGCTAGATAGCATGGCCACCAGCAGGGGTGGCGACAGGCATGAGGACGATAGGGTGTGGTGGATGTTGCAAGAATTCTGGGCGGAGCTGCTAGTGTCCATGGCACGAAGGCCATCGAAGGGGGCAGAGGCGCACGCTATGGCGCTGGCCAACGGCGGCAAGTTCATCACACACATCTGGGCCATGCTCGCCCACGCCCGCATCAGTGTCCCCGAGCACCACAACCAGGTTCCACCGTGCCATCCACTCTAGCGACCTCTGTGATCCCACCCATTGCACCCAGTTTCATTCATGTATAAGCTGCTATTATTTCAAAAAGGGTGCCCTAATTAACTCTGATCTATACCAGTAGCAGATGATTTTTATCATAAACTTGAAACATTTCATCTTAGTGTAGACCAGCCGATTTTAATATGATGAACCAATAAAGTCAAGTGATAATGAATGATGACGGCAATGTGCAATAGATGCTAAAACAAAGATCTAGGCAAGGCAAATCATCCATACAACGCTAGGCCAGGGTACTGTCCACCAATCCGCAAGCAAAGATAGTCCCTTGCGCCCGAAAACGGAGCAGCAAGATTCCGTGCGTAAAGATTACAGCAGCAGCATCAACCAGACTCGTAGTAAAGCTTCACAAAGAGATAATCCATTCCAATGTCAATCTCGGCCTACCAAGTCACAGCTAACAGTAATACATCATGCTGAAGACAACACAGGAGAGAATCGATTCCAGACAATCTAAACTGCAGGTACATATAAGCTCACAAGCATTTGCCGCAGCAGCTTTCTTTTGGTAGCAAAGACAGCGAGTTGATACGGAGTGGCGGCTCGGTTAACACGGTGCTGTGGTTAAATCTACCTCCTCACGGGCGGCGCACCGCCCCGTCCTCCTCCAACAGGAGGACCACCGCCACGACCACCAGCAGCCTGCATCGAAAGATAGGGAAGCTGATTAGAAACCTCAACCAAATCACCGTTAAATCAATGATTAGATCGTTCGGTTTTTACCAAAAAATACCACTCCCTCCCGTTCCAAATTAATTCATACAGCTTTGTCTAGATACGCATGTATTTACGTTTCTACAAACTAAAACGCGTCTAGATACAAACTAAAATGCGTTAATTATTTGGAACAGAGGGAGTATAAAGATTTAAAAGCTACAAGATGCATAATTATTTTGTGTTGCTTTAAAAATATATTGATGGCCCTGTCAACCCAGTTGTTTAAAGTTCTAAGTTGTGAAATCATAATGAATTCAAAATTTGATAACGGAGTCATTTAACATCACATCATGTTTTCAGAGACAAGATGTCAGGTTCTGTAGGTTCAATGTTGGACAAACAGCTAGTATCACAGAGCATTTTCCAGAGAGAAGATATGAGGTTTCCAGGTTTCCTTGGTTACAATGTTATAGGAAGAAACGAAAACAGGGTAATTTTGAACATATGCTCTTGGTTTTGGCTTATCATACTATGAATCCACAACTACAGAAGGATAACAGGGTATTTATATATGCAATGACTCACTAAGAAAACAAAAAAATTCTGCAACTAGCTGGGGGGAGATCTAACAGCAACTGAGCAAGAAAGATAAAAACTTGTTGGCCTCAAAAATAGCACTGACTGCAATGTTCAATATTCAGCTCATGTAAAAGATCTGTAAGAAACTCTCAATTAGCCTAACGGTGCCTAATAAGGGGATAGGGTTAACAGTACAAACACTAATACCTAATCAGATCATGCAATAGGTAATGATTGAGATTTATCAGTCTGTATATTTCCAAACTCACGGCATATGAATTTTATGCAATAGTTAAAATTTTATGGAAGTAACTAATGGATCCTCAAGTCCACAATAAGAATGAGGATGAATAATGTGATATTAGTAATCACATGGTTGTAAGCATCTCCATTATCTCTAACATCTGACCTAATCAAAAAGGACCAGTAGCGTATGAACTTGATTTATTTTTCTTTTACCAAAGTCACTAGGCATGATGCAATTCCAAACTTGTTAGGTAACGATTATATTTAGATTTACCAGCCTGAGCGATTCAGGACTCAACAGCATAATGGAATGCTGTCCTGGACAGAGTCAAGAACTCGATGCATGGATTTACCTGATCCTCAAGTTGACAATAGGAATGAGGATGATAGAGTGATGTAAGTAAACCACATGGTTGTAATCATCTCCAGTGACTACAAAATTTTACTTTTGTATGTAAAACATATGGCATGCTCTTTCAACTACTGCACCAGATTTTTAACAAAGTCGCTAAGCAGGTAACAATTCTGAGTGCTGTCACTAGATTCTGGCTTGTGGAGAGAAAGGATGAGAGCAGATAGAACATCAATTAATAACCGAATCTACAAACTTGTTCCCCTTAACAGTGACTGGACTGCAGCCTTCACCATCTAAATGGAGCTACACATTCTCACGCCTGGACCAATTCTCTGTGCCAATAACACGTGGATGAGCGTGTCTATGTATTTCTTGACACCCTAGATGGCTGGCGAGATTAAGATTCCTAGCCTTGTTGTGAGGTAAATAAATGTGATTCTGGGAAAGAAAGAAGCATGGATAACAGCTGCATCAGCAGCTTCCAGCTCATAGCAACACAAGACAGTTTGTTGCAGATATCAATTTCTTCTCCTAATTGGTTTATTTGCAGACAGAGCAAGCAGTGGTTACTTACCCGAGCACGCATCGCGACCGCACGCCCGCGGCCGACGCCAATGGCTGAACCCTTGCCCTGCACGAGTTGGAACAGACACGAGCAGTTAGTAACCAACCATACATCTGCAACAAAACAAAATATACACTAGTAAAAGAGGATGAGGTGGTACCCTTATCCTGGCCTCGAGTCGCTTGAACATGGGCGCGTTCTTGAGCATGTCGGGTATGATCATGAACCTGACCCTGCTCCCCCTGATGAACACGTGCTCCAGCTGCGACACCTTCCCGTCCTACAAAACCATCACACCGCATCAATGAATTAGTAGGCGCCGATCTGGCGGGCGAGGGAGGGGACCAGGCAGCCCAGAGAGGGGAGAAGTAGGCGAGGGAGCAGAGGGGAGAAGGAGAAGAGGGTATTGAGGGTACCTTGGCGGTGAAGGTGATGTTCTCGATCTGGCAGTTCCAGTTGTCCTCGCACTCGATCATGGAGCCCCGGTAGACCTCGCCGGTCTTGAGCTCCACCGTCACGACGTGCCCCGCCGCCTCGTGCAGCAGCTTCACCGGGATCCCCAGGCTGCGGCTCATCTTCGCTCTCGAGTTCGAAGCTGCCGCCGACGCGAAACCCTAGCTTTTTTTGAGTTTGGAGAGAAGCCGCCGCGGAAGAGACGAGCAAGAGAGGGGAGAAGAGGAGAGGAGAGCAGGGAAGGGTTTCTTCGGTCTGGTTCGTAACAGGCTACACTTACATGCTTAAGCCCGGCCCAGCCCAGCATAGCCCAAGAGGCAGAGACTTCTGCTTTCAGCCCCGAACTGATTTTTCCAATAAATGTTGTTCACCCTCAAATCTACAAAACCGGGTAGTGGTTTTCAGATGGCGAGTGCTACGCGTCCCCCGGGGATCGGAGCTTCCGATCCCCCGTCTCCCGCGTTTGACACGTGTCCACGGAAAACCGAAAAAAGACAACGCCATCCCGCGTGACAACGCCATCCCCCGAACTAATTTTTCCAATAAATGTTGTTCACCCTCAAATCTACAAAACCGGGTAGTGGTTTTCAGATGGAAAGTCCTACGCGTCCCCCGGGGATCGGAGCTTCCGATCCCCCGTCTCCCGCGTTTGACACGATCCCGCGTGCGTACGGGAAGAGAAAAAGAAAAAAAACAGCGCCATCCCCGCATTCTCGCTAGCGCGCAGCGGTCGTCGACCTTGTCTCCTTGGGAGTGGTCAGCTTGGCCTCGACCGACATCCAACTCTGGCGTCGGCGACGTCCAGCTCCGGTGATGTCCACGGCGGCCGGCGTAGCCGGGGCGGCTCGGGTGTGTAGCAGCGGTGCCCGACGCTTGTAGCAGGAGCGGCCGGCGCGTGTAGCAGAGAAGCCCGGCGCATGTAGTAGTGGCGGCGATGTCCACGGCGGCCGGCGCGTGTAGCCGGAGCGGCTTGGGTGTGTAGCAGCGGTGGCGGGTGCTTGTAGCAGGGGCGGACGACGCATGTAGCAGAGAAGCCCGAGCATGTAGCAGCGGCGGCCGATGCTTGAAACAAGGAAGGCCGACAGCGTGTAGCAGAGAAGCCCGGCGCATGTAGCAGCGGCGGCCGCCTCGTGTAGCATACGAGCCCAATTCGTGTAGCAGGGGCGGCCGACGCTTGTAGCAGGGGCGGCCGGTGCGTGGCAGCGCGGCTCATGTGTGTGTAGCAGGGGCGAACGACGCAAGTAGCAGAGAAGCCATGCGCGTGTAGCGGAGGCTTGGGCTTGGAGTAGAATAGGTGCCTAGCAGCGGCGTCCCGTCCTTGTAGCAACGGCGGTGTCTGCTACCGTGTAGCGAAGTGTAGCAACTGCCACCGCACGTAGCAGCGGTTGCTGCCGCCTGTGCAGGCTCCGCCGCCGCGTGTAATCGGACGTTGCCCCGTCGTGTAGCAGCCTCTGCCGTCGCGTATAGAAGCCTCCGTCACCGCATGTACCAGTCGTCTCCGCCTTGCAGCAGCAAGCGCGCGGCAGATTAACGGGAGTTCGGAGCAGCGGAGGATTTTAGCCATCTTAGCGGGCAGCGTGCCGCGGGAGGATCAGGGTGGGGCAGCGAGGGAGGCCGACACACCGAGGAAGGAGCCGGGTGGGGCATTGAGGGAGGGCGATGCACCGAGGGAGGAGCAGGAGCATCACGCATGGAGGAGAAACAGTGAGGAGCGCCATGGATTTTGGATTAGAAGCAAAGGGAAGGAAGACTCAGCCGTGGGGATAAGATTGTGGTGGTGGACCCCATAAACGTTCATGTCACGCGCAAGACTGGACACGCGTCGGCACCGGAAACCGGGGGACGCGAGTCGCGCGATCCCCCGGCTGAACTGTATCATTGTCCATTTCAGATAGATTTGAGGCGGTTTTGTCACATAGGTGCTGATGACGAAGCGGTTGACATGCACCAATCGCTTGCGAGGAGAGGAACACGCTCCGCGTCACCCGCGGGCGCCATAGAGTTGGTGTGATCGTTGATCTACGCCTACGAGGAGGAGTGCAACCTCCTCGTCCTCCTCATCGGTAACACCCCTAGGTTTATCAGTCTCTTATTAGGGTTGATTGTGCATACATGAGAATCATCTATTTTGCTTTAAAAATGCAAACAAGAAAATATGCAAAACCCATAAACCTTATTTTTTCCCTCTCTTTGTAACCCCTTTCAAATGGTTTTGATTTTTTAAAAGGACAAATGTGCGGATCCCAAATTGTATAAAGGGCCCATGCATTGTTTACAAATTATTGAAACTATCCGGTATTTCAAATAGCTCAAAACAGAAACAGATTTAAGAAAAAGAAAAAGTTTTAAGCAATAAATTGTTTGAATTCATATTCAGCACTATTGATTTATGATTACTGCATGTTGTCTTTGTGTACTCCTGTTATCGCCATATTTTGGCCAAAGGAGGAGTTGGGCCGTGATCAAGATGGGCTTAGAAGATACGTATATTCAGCGTGTTGTTAATCGGCCTTGTGCGTAGATTTGGGCTAAATTGCCCGTGTATCTTGTATCATAGTAGGTTTCGTTTCAGTTTAGGTAAAGATAGAATTGTAGAGTTATTCCAAAAGTAGAGAGTCTCCGGACTATAAATATGTACCTAAGGTTATCGCGAAAAAAGGAGGACAATCACGTTCACAACAAACACAATCTCGGCGCATCGCCACCCCTTGTTTCTAGGGTTTTCTCTCGGGTAAGTGTCATGCTGCCTAGATCGCATCTTGCGATCTAGGCAGTATCTACTTATGCGTTATCTGGTGTTACTCGTACTGAAGCCTTGTTGATGGCGAGTAACACCATTATCATAGATTCGTTTGGGTTAGCATCAGTACTTTTCGCTATGATTGTTTAGTTATGCTGCCTATAGCCATATCGCCGCCTTTGCACCTTTTCCCGGGGATGAAGGTGGCGTCTTGCTTGATCTTTATTTAAGTCAATTTGATCTGTTATAGTTGTACCTTGCTTTCCAAGGTTTAGTTTGATATCCACATGATCAGGCCTTACAAACGGGTTGAGCGATCCAGTAATACGTAAGATATGGTTTATCGATCTTAGAGGGGACGTTCCGGGAATTGACTTTATGTTGGTTTTTAGGCTTTCTCTAAGATTAGTTTTCTACTATCTTTTGTATCTACCAGGCTCAATTACGTGTAGGATGTTCCAGTCATGAGGTGAAAACGTTAAACTGTCGTAGATCGATCTAACTTGTATTGATAAAGCAAAAAACCCCATGTTATAGTAGATTTAATGCAGAACCATGGGATGATCGGCTCTAAGAGCCGATTCACAGGGAAACCTGGGAGCCGGTTACGGCTCGAATTTTACATGTGTTTGTTTGCCATGCAGGAAAACAATCGAAGCAATCTTTCACCTTCCTGATCAGGTATAGGTCAGGTGGAACGCCCTCGAACCAAGCCAGGGCGCGTGCCGGAACTTTGCGGGCCGTTGCCCGAGGGACCAGGGCCCACCAGCCGCTCTGGGAGCCTCCCGTCTCTTCGTGTTGCTCGTCGCTGTTCGCCGGTGAGTTTTGGCAGGCAACACATTCTGGCACGCCCGGTGGGACATTCAACAACGTCTACATCAACATCCGACGCTGCGATGGACGACAGACCAGTCACGTACGATGAGCTGTCTGATGAGTTCAAGGCAAAATACGATGATGTCAAAGCTCTCTTCGAAGCCGATCTCATCGGCTCTTTTGAGAGGACTCGTAAGCACGGGATCAGGTGGAAAGGGTTCTCACCCGAGGGTGCTCTTGATGAGGTAGATCTGTCTGTTCCTTCAGAGGACCGCACCAGAGCTCTACGCCAAGAAGTCAACTACATGGTGGCTCATTCTCTTCACCGCCATTCTGAGAGCTTGGTAAACGCGTTCGAACGGGTAGTAGTTCGCGTGGTTCAGGAGATCATGAAACATCAGTATTCTCCGTCGGGGCCCACTCTAGGAACTCACCAGGGAGAAAGACCGCTCCAGGCCAGGCCACCGCTGCCATTCACACTTGCAGCTCCAGAGCCACCAGGGGCACCAGCGTACATCGTCTACAAGGTTGGAGGCGACCCTGGCGATTGCCAATTCCTGTGTGAACCACCTAAAGAAATCCCACATGGATATGTGTGCACCTACGTACCAGACTCCAACAGTTTGACACGCACAAACCAGATTGCAACGGCAGGGATTGCTGGGACAGGTGCTTCGGGAGCAGGTGTTTCCGGAGCAGGAATCTCTGGGATGGACGCCGACAAACAAGCGTGGCTGGCCAAGTATGCCACTGGAACAAGTCATGAGAATCTAGCCCCTACAGCTCAAACAGTTGAGCAAATCGGTACCATCCTGAGAGACCAGTTCGGCTTCGTGCCGAAGAGAAGGACAATCGGCTATTCAAAGCCGTACCCCAACGAGTTTGATCTGATTCCGCTGCCACCCAAATATAAGCTCCCTGAGTTCTCAAGATTCAGCGGGTCAGAAGGGTCAAGCTCGATCGAGCACATAAGCCGATACCTGGCACAGCTAGGCATGATTTCGGCATCGGATCAGATGCGCGTAAGATTTTTTGCACAATCTCTGACAGGACCAGCCTTTGGGTGGTACACCTCGCTGCCACCTGATTCAATTTGCACCTGGAAGCAACTGGAAGAGCAGTTCCACATCCAGTACCATTCAGAGGCTACTGAGGCTGGCATTGCAGACCTGGCGCAAGTACGGCAGAAGCGGGGAGAAACTGTAGCCGAATACATCCAGCGCTTCAGGACCGTCAAGAACCGATGTTACTCAGCTCGTTTAACTGAGAAGGAAGCAGTCGAGCTGGCAGTGTTGGGTCTCTTAGCACCCATCAAGGATCTGGCTTTCCAAGTGGAGTACAACTCATTGGCGCACATGGCCCAGAAACTGACGATGTATGAACAGCGCCATCCTGAGTTGTACCAAGACAAATTCAAACGTCCTATAGGACTGGTTGATACAGAAGAAGATGATCCTACACAAGACCAGGAAGTGGCTGTAGCCGAATGGGCTCGAGGGGCAGATCCTGTGTCCTACAAATGGGTGAAACAGCAAGGGCCTGCAAAAGGGTTTGACTTCGATGTGAGCAAAGCCGAGCAGATATTCGATTTATTGCTGAAGGAGAAACAGTTGAGGTTACCCGAAGGCCACAAAATCCCTACGACTCAGGAAATGCACGGGAGACCATACTGCAAGTGGCATTATTCGTTCACCCATACCACCAATGATTGCAAAGAGCTGCGTCGCCAAATCCAAATGGCGATAGAGCAAGGCCGTCTGATCCTTGGGCAGGTCGCCATGAAAGTGGACACAAACCCGTTTCCCGGCGTCAACATGGTAGAGCTCAGTAGCTCCGCGAGGCGTCACCTAGATTTCTCGTTCGGCGTTAATATGGCAGGATCTGGGTACCACCATGACTACGAGGAGGAGGGTGGTCGCTCTCGGGGCAAAGAAAGAGAGAAGGCTGGTCCACGCGACCGGCCAAGCCACGATGCCAGGCGGTACTTAACAGAGGAACAAGTAAGGAGAGTGCGATATCAGAAGCCACATTCCACGCACCTCCTTAACAAGTATGAGCGTCAGTATGACCAACGTCACCGGCGCGACAGAAACGACGGAGGATACGAGCACCTTGCCAGGGAACCGTCAAAAGAAAAGAAAGGCGCAGACAGGCATTGGGATTGCCCGTTCTTCAAATATTGCTGGGACGCGGGAATGAGCCGATTGCCTACGATCGACAACTGCCCGGAATGCGGACAGCAGCCAGAGGACACGGGGCCAGTGTCAGTGTTCAAACGCCTAGGGCCTCTCCCACCACAGAGCAGACGCAGGGGAACATCCCGAGCACAAGGTCTCAAGGAGCCAGTGGGTGACAAAGAAGAAGACAGGTACCACCGTCCAAGGTGGTGTCCCGACGGACTCAGGCACACCCAAAAGCGTAGAGTGCAGCGGCTACGTAATTTGGAGGAAGCCGAAGCACAGTATCTCCACGCTTTGAAGAAAGCACGGCCTGATCTGGCCGTCAAAGTGAGGCAGACTTTGGAAGCGGAAGATCACCCGAGCAGGAAGGAGTGGCGCCCCAAACCGGTAAAAGCCGATGCAAAGACATCGGCTGGCACAAACATGGTGTTCATACTTCCGTCAGAATTCTGCGCACCAAGAACCAAAGAGCTACCCGTGGCACAGTTCGACTGCGGCCCACGGCCGGTTATTTTTGAGAAGCCGCGGGAGAGGAGTTACAAGCATCTGAAAGCCTTATACCTACGAGGTTACATCAATGGGCAACCTGTCACCAAGATGTTGGTGGACACCGGAGCGGCAGTCAATATCATGCCATACTCCATGCTACGGCGTTTGGGACGCTCCGCCGCAGATTTGATCAAAACCAACGTCACGTTAAGCGACTTCAACGGGCAGACTTCGGAAACGCAGGGCGTACTGAACGTGGATCTGACCGTAGGCAGAAAAACCATCCCCACGTCATTCTTCGTCGTGGACAGCAAGAGCACTTACACTGTCTTGACTAGGAAGGGATTGGATTCACGCTAATTGCTGCATCCCGTCCACGATGCACCAGTGCCTAATCCAGTGGGATGGAGATGAAGTGGAGGTCATCCACGCAGATGAGTCTATCGAGGTCTCCATTGCTGGCATGAACGTCTGGGAAGCAGAAGACCAAGAGCCGATCTCTGGAATCAATCTAGACGGCTGCGAACGCATCGAGGCTACAAAAAACGGGGTGAGGCTGGTCTTATCCACCGGCCTAACAGAGTAGCAGAGCCCACGACGGCGCGTGGTACGGCCGATCCCTGTGATCGGCCACAAAAAACAAAAAGCGGCAATCTTACGACAAGCAGATCGTGCAGTCGTAGCAGGGAGATTCCCAGCCATGTTAAAGCCGTACGGTGTACACCATCCTTGACTAATGCAATAAAAAAGGGGGCCGATTCAGGCAATCGGCCCAAATTATTTTTGTTAACTTCACCTACTGTTTGCCCTGTGCTTAGCATAGATTTGACAGGTGACGGAAAGCTAGGGTATGGATTTACATCTGCTGATGAACTAGAAGAAATCGACATTGGTCCTGGGGATAAGCCACGACCAACTTTTATCAGCAAAAGGTTGGATCCAAGTCTGCGGGATCCGATGATAGCCCTGTTGAAACAATATCCAGACTGCTTCGCCTGGGACTACACAGAGATGCCCGGTTTAGACAGGAGCATCATTGAGCATAGACTCCCGCTTAAAAAAGGATTTCGGCCGTTCCAGCAGCGGGCACGGCAGATGAAGGCCGAAATTCTAGAACAAGTCAAGAAGGAGGTCGAGAAAATGTTGGCAGCCGATTTAATCAGGCCTTGCAGGTATGCTGAATGGATTTCTAATATCGTACCTGTGGAGAAAAAGGATGGCCGGTGGCGTGTCGCCATAGATTTTCGGGACCTCAACAGAGCTACCCCAAAAGATGAGTATCCAATGCCGGTGGCAGAAACGTTAATCAACGCAGCGGCTGGCCATAAAATCTTGAGCTTTATGGATGGGAATGCCGGTTACAACCAAATTTTTATGGCTCCCGAAGACATACACAAAACCGCGTTCAGAGTGCCAGGCTCGGTAGGGTTGTTTGAATACGTTGTCATGACGTTTGGGCTGAAAAATGCTGGTGCCACGTACCAAAGAGCCATGAACTACATTTTCCATGATCTGATCGGCAAGCTAGTGGAAATTTATATCGATGACGTAGTGGTCAAATCTGCCTCAGTAGAAGGACACTTGGGCGATCTACAACGCGTCCTGGACCAAACGAGAAAATTCGGACTACGGATGAACCCAAAGAAGTGCGCCTTCGGGGTAACGGCCGGTCAGTTCTTGGGTTTCTTGGTCCATGAACGCGGGATTGAGATCGGCCTGAAAAGTCAGGAGGCAGTGCGAACAATGAAGCCACCCACCACAAAGAAAGAACTGCAGTCTCTCATCGGCAAGATCAACTTCGTCAGAAGATTCATCTCTAATCTGTCAGGAAGGATAGAGCCGTTCATGGGACTAGTAAAAATAAAATCTGACGAGGAATTCCGCTGGGGCGCAGAACAGCAGCAAGCCTTTGACGAGATCAAGGAATATCTGACGACGCCGCCAGTGTTGGTTCCACCCCAGCCGGACAAACCGTTCTACATTTACCTGTCAGTAGCTGACACCTCCATCGCCTCGGTGATAGTGCAAGTTTATGATGGGATGGAGCGAGTCGTATTTTACATAAGCAGGAGGATGCTGGACGCGGAGACAAGGTATCCTGATATTGAGAAATTATGCCTCTGTCTGTTTTTCACCTGCACCAAACTGCGCCACATTTTGCTATCAGCAGAGATCATCATCATATGCAAATCAGACGTCGTAAAGCACATGCTGTCGGCTCCTATGTTAAAAGGCCGACTGGGCAAATGGATGTTTGCATTATCAGAGTTTGACATCCGGTACCAACCCGCGAAAGCAGTTAAGGGACAGGCGTTGGCCGATCTTATTGCTGAAAGGATCAACACCAACATAGCAGCACTGTCCATAAGAGCGTGGGCTATGTTTTTCGACGGATCAGTTTGTGACGATGGCTGCGGCATCGGCATTTTACTCGTGTCGCCCCGGGGGGCAACATTTTCCTTCTCCATTAGATTGTCTACCTCTCGCACCAACAATGTAGCCGAGTATGAGGCGATACGCAAGGGGATGGAGTTGCTCATCGAAGCTGGAGCGGAAGCAGTGGAAATATTCGGAGACTCCAAACTGGTAATTTCTCAGCTCACAGAGGAATATAAGTGTGAGAGTGAATCGCTCTTCCCATTATGGATGCAATGCCGTGAGCTGATGGCACAGTTCCGATACATAAACTTCACCTGGATCCCGCGGTCGCAGAATACCGAAGCGAACGATCTTGCACAAATGGCTTCAGGCTACAAGGACGTAGCAGAGGGAACCGATATTCAGGTGCAATTCCTGGACGCAGACGACTGGAGAGCCGATATCTTCAATTACTTGAAAGATTCGGCTCGGGGGGCACCTAAACGGATAAGATACAAGGCCATGAAGTATGTGCTCATCGGGGACGACATGTTTTACAGGACTCTTGAGGGGTTATTACTCAAATGTTTGGGAACAGCCGAGGCCAATCGGCTCCTACACGAGGTACATGAAGGCGCCTGTGGAACTCACCAATCGGCTCATAAGATGAAGTGGTTGATCAGACGATCAGGGTTTTATTGGCCTACCATGCTCGAGGACTGTTTTAAGTACTATAAAGGGTGTCAAGCATGTCAGAGATTTGGAAGAATCCAGATGGTACCCGTGTCTGCAATGAATCCCATCATCAATCCTTGGCCATTCCGAGGTTGGGGCATGGATATGATCGGCAAGATCAATCCTCCGTCAAGCAAAGGCCACATGTGGATCTTGGCCATCACGGATTATTTCACCAAATGGGTGGAAGCCGTCCCTATGAAATCAGTAAGTTCAAAAGATGTTGTCGATTTTGTGAAAGAGCACGTCATTCATAGGTTTGGGATTCCTCAGACTATCACAACCGATGGAGGTTCGGTTTTCACTTCTCACGAGTTCAGGGAGTTCTGTGAGGACACAGGGATTAAGCTGATTCGGTCATCTCCGTACTATGCTCAAGCAAATGGGCAAGCCGAAGCATCCAACCAGAGCCTTATCAAGCTGATCAAGAGGAAAATCGATGAGCACCCTAGGCGTTGGCACGAGGTTTTATTAGAGGCTTTATGGGCTTATCGCATGTCATGTCATGGAGCGATAAAAACCTCGCCATACCATCTGGTCTATGGACAAGAAGCCGTGTTGCCTTGGGAAATTACGGCTGGATCGAGACGCGTCACCTTTCAGAACGATCTGACGGCTGAAGAATATGCAACTTTGATGAGTGACAGTGTTGAAGATGTGACTGAGCTTAGGCTGTGGTCGCTGGAAAAAATCAAAGAGAACAAGGCCAAAATAGCTCGTGCATACAACAAGAAGGTGAGACCCAAGGAGTTCCACGTTGGCGATTTGGTATGGGAAGCGGTATTGCCATTAGGAACTAAGGATGCAGCATATGGTAAATGGTCCCCAAATTGGCACGGGCCATACAGGGTCGATCAAGTTTTAAGAGGGAATGCGTACATGCTGGAAGAGCTGGACGGCGTAAAATTCCCAGTGGCGGTCAACGGTCAACATCTCAAGAGATATTTCCCAAGCATGTGGGATGATGGACAGTAAAACATGGGGGGCCGATGCATGAAATCGGCCAGGTAAAAAAGCACGTGAGATATTGAACAACAAAAGTGTGGGGGCCGATATCGAAAATCGGCCGAATAAGAGCAAAAATATATAGCCGATGCACGGTCATCGACTTTAGAGGTCCACACACATTACAAACAGGTGCCAGTTTACATATACGAGCTACTGAAGAATGCCTCGAAGGCGTGGAAGGCGTCAGCACGGATACGATCCACCTCGGCGATCTCGGCTTCGTCATCCTCATCCTTGCCCGTCACTAGCTGCTTGCTCAGGGCGCGGATGTCCGTCAGATCGGTCTTCAGTTGAGCTTTGAGGCCTTCCGCCTCGTTTTGGGAATGGGCTATGGATTCTTCCTTGTCACGGATGAGCTGTTTAGTCACCCGGACCTTCTCCTCAAGATCTTCCAGCTCCTTTTTCAAGGATGCGAGCTCGGCGGTGCTGACGGAGGTGTCAGTTCTAGCATCCAGAGACGCCTTTTTCTCATTAAGCTGCTGACATCTTTCTGCAATATCGGCTTTTAGCGGGAGTTGGGCATGGCGCAGATGGATCCTTTCACGGGCTAGTTTCACCCGTGGCCCGAAAAGGGACAGATTTGCAACCGACCAAAGCTTCACTTGCAATGTGCCTGGAAGATGATCCTGAATTTCAGCAAGAACGCTCTTCACTTCCTCAGAACCCTCGATCAACTCCTCGATCGGGGAGGACAACAAGGTTTTAAGACGCTGGAATTGAGGTGGAGCAATCCTGGCTTGTGGTTCAGCATGGGCAACAGAGGGAGTTGGTTCGATGGATTCAGGGTCGAACGACAGCAAACCTGAAAGATCGCAACTCTGACAGCCAGGAAAGCGTCAGTATGCGTCTAAACATACAAGGCCGGACACAAAAAAAAAACTTAAACGTACCTCTCCTATCGAGGGGATAGCCGATGAAGAGACCATCGGTTTGTGTGTGGTCGCTGGAGGCTTGGCCAGGTTGGTAGCCGTTTCATCTACACCTTCGGGGATCCCCAGATCCGGCGTCAGCACGGCCCCGGCCTTCCCACTATAAGCACCAGTTGCCTGTATAAAAGATAATTTACCAATGTAAAAAATAATGAAGGGGCAGGAGCATAAAAGATGAGGATTTTTCAGAACCTCTTGGCTCGATGAAGAGACTGGTGGTCCTTGACGAGCTCTCTTGGGACCCGATACTGACCCAGCCTCGACTGGTGCTCGGGGGGCAGCAGGCTCAGGAACAGATCTTTTCTTAGAAGCCGATGGTGGCACATCTGGCTGGCTCGGGGTGATGGTCCTCTCAGAATCCGTTGGGCTCGATTCTCCCTCATCGGGTTGTTCGTCCTCGTGGGAAGAATTTTCAATGGAAGCCTGCAAAAGAAAGGAAGAATGTTAGATATGAGCGCGTCTGCCATAATGAAGAGTAAGGAGAAGTAACTGAAAAGATGGGTCAGCCTACATGCGAGCTTTCTGGAGAAGGGCTCCGGCGCCTCAAGGTTTTCCTGGCAGCTACATTCCTCGTAGTTGTTCTTGTCCTAGTTGGAACCCGGGGGGCAGCTGGTGCTGAAGTTCCTTGCTTTTTAGAGGCCGATTGGGGTGTTATCGGCTGTTTCTGCATTATGACCTTTTTTAGAGGTGGCGAGTTTTTGCAGAAAAGAACCACAGGAGCTGGTGGAAAGAACTCAAAGGGGGAGCCATCATTGTGTGTAGGCTCAGGACCATCTTGTTGCTGCAAAGGGAGAAATGGATTAGTGAAAGGACCAATTGCAAGCTGCATCAAGAAAATTTGCAATTAGTAGTACCTGTTCCACGGGGACGTCGTAATCAGCATCGAGTTGTTTCAACAGCGGTCCCAGAGCTTTCCTGAAAACGTGGGTTTTCCACATCGTCCACCAGTCTTCGAAGCCGTCAGTTGACGAAGCGAAGGTGAGGTCGTTTGGAATAGGGATGGTCAGAGCATCAAAGAAGGAGTAACACCTCTGACTGGTGAGAAGATCGGGCAGGTCGGCTCTGCACTCCGTAAGATGATGGAGAAAGAAGTGGGGAGCTACTTGTCCAAGGCCAAATTGGCGGGCTACTACGACTGGCTGGTAGAATTCATACCCCGGTTTGATTATTCTGTTGGACGTACTCATGCCAACGGGAAGGAAACAGGGACGAATCACGGTGGAAAAGAGCTGCCGAGTGCTAGTGTCGTCGGGAAAATTGTCCAGCCTAAAGGAGAGTGGATTTTCAAAGTGTTCCGATTCCTCCATATAGGGGAAGAAGGTAGGGTTATCCAGGCCTTGGAAGAAAGTGCCGAACCACTTGGATGCTTCCTGAGGGGATAACTTGCTGCCTGGCAGCCTGTATAAGGCTTGGCCATAACTAGTGCATCGGATCTGTTTCCCTTTTACATCAGGAAAGGTGCAACTCGCCAGGAGGGGGAAGTCTGGGATATGGTTTTGAAAGTACAGCTGAGCCCATAACTGAATGAACCACCAAGGACCACCTGTTTTGATTGCTATGCCTGAGAACAGCTTAACAGATATTAATTGGAGATATCGATAGACCTCTCCAAGGAACAGTTTGCCGATACCAAGTTGAGTACCTTTGGCCAGTTCATGGGCTAAGGAGAGATAGTTTTTGGTTGGGGCAAGGGAAGGACCACAGAAGATGAAATGCTCTAGCCAGAAGTTGAGAAAGGCTGTATGTTCTTTCTCTGAAACAGGGCCCTTCGTTTTCATATGACGTTGGAGATAAGCACCCCAACTTGTACAGTCTGTTTTGGAAGACAGTTTGTAGGGGACTTTGGTCAGTTTGAAAGCAGAGGGGCTGGGTGATGTAACATCCAGGCCAGTGATCATCACCACGTCTAGCAATGTTGGTGACATAGGGCCATGGCCAAACATAAAGCAGTTCAAAGCGTCAGACCAGAAATAGCCGATGGTTTTGAGAAGATTCTCGTGTTTCTCAAGAGGAGATAACGATAGATGCAAGGCATCGGCTATTCCCAAAGTTTCCCATTGGGATTGGTAAGCTCTAGCTACCCTGTTGAACCAAGAAACCCAATGTTCAGGGGGATTAGGCCAGGCTCGCAAGCAGTCGGCCCAAGAGTTTAGATCTAGGTCTTGGCTGACAAAGGGGATCCTATTTGCTTCGCAAGAAATCAGATGGGCAGGACTAGAATCTGAACGAGGGCCAAGACAGAGAGAATTTGAGAGAGAAGGATGCGGCAACAGAATGTCTGAAACCTAGAAAGATTAATGGTGGAGTAAAGGCATTAATTCAGGTGTTCACCATTAAGTTCTGACATTGTGTTCAGACTGCGAGGGGTAAGCGTACCTTCAGACCGGAGACCTCTGGATTGGTGCTGGACGATTCTGCCATCTGGTTTGCCGGCGGATGGATGCAGATTGAGGATTGAGGATTCTTGTTGCTGTGAGCTCGATCTGTTTGGTGGGCAGTTGGGGATCTAGGTCGCCCTTTTTGAAGGCAGTCGCAGGTTACCGTTTGAAACTAAGAGGTGGCCGTTTAGGTTGCCTAAGTATGCGACTGAGTTGGACCTTGTCAACGATTTTGGAAAAGCCGATGTGCATCGGCTCTTTGAGTTATAGTCTGGTTGACTGTGAGGACGTGACAAGGTGAAAGCCGATACGTTGCTATCGGCTCCTGGAACATCGGCTTATTCTTGTTATCGACGAAATTGGGGCGGAAAGACAATCTTCGAGAAACGAATTCATTCATTCATTCAAAAGAGGATTGCTTACAAGCGGCTGATGGATTACAAAAGGAAGCATACTACTACTACTACTAACTAGATCCTAATCTAGGCCGAGGTCGTCGTCACTGCTGCCGCCGCCGTCTTGTTCGCTGTCATCAGCGCTGCTGCTGGCGTCATCTTCGCTGCTGCTGCTGAGGAAGCCAGTAGGGGCTTCCTCGTCCTCGTCCTCGTCGTCGTCGTCGTCTTCGGACCCGGCGCGGAAGCGCTTCGTCGGCGGGTACTCATCGGAGGAGGTGTCCTCCTCCGATTCCTCCTGCTCGTTGGAGGACTCGACGCCGTCCCACGACCAGGCGTCGTCGCTGCTCTTCGCCTCCAGTTCCCCGTTAACGAGGAACTGTAGGCTCTCGTCACCGTCAGTCAGGGACGCATCGTCCTCTGACCAGACGGCAAAATCCCAGTCCCTTTCGTCCCACCATCGTGGGGCGAAAGTACTGTACGCCGCCGTGGGCGGGTGCTCTGGCGTCGGCTCGCGGTCGCTCATCGAGTTGGAGGCGTAGGAAGACAAGCCAGAGGAAGCAGAGGAGGCCATGGCGAGAAAGAGGGTTTTTTCGGCGGAGGAAGAAGGGTTTTCTGGCTACTGGAGAAAGATGGGGACTGCGAACTGCTCAGACGGATTTAAATAAGGGGAATATTGGAGAGACGGTTCAATGCCATAGCAGTTTCCCATATTGCACTGCCAAAATCGTCAAATTATGCAGTGCGAAGGAGTTGAGAAGACAGGGCATCATGATGAAGGGGTGGCGTGACGATCCTGTTCTGCCACGCGTTCTGTCAACGCGCAACCCGATACAAAAAAAAGAAGAGGTGGCGAGGAAAAAACATCAGCGGAGTGGTTTTGGAATTATTATTGCCAAAACCAGGGGGCATGTGTTATGCCATATTTTGGCCAAAGGAGGAGTTGGGCCGTGATCAAGATGGGCTTAGAAGATACGTATATTCAGCGTGTTGTTAATCGGCCTTGTGCGTAGATTTGGGCTAAATTGCCCGTGTATCTTGTATCATAGTAGGTTTCGTTTCAGTTTAGGTAAAGATAGAATTGTAGAGTTATTCCAAAAGTAGAGAGTCTCCGGACTATAAATATGTACCTAAGGTTATCGCGAAAAAAGGAGGACAATCACGTTCACAACAAACACAATCTCGGCGCATCGCCACCCCTTGTTTCTAGGGTTTTCTCTCGGGTAAGTGTCATGCTGCCTAGATCGCATCTTGCGATCTAGGCAGTATCTACTTATGCGTTATCTGGTGTTACTCGTACTGAAGCCTTGTTGATGGCGAGTAACACCATTATCATAGATTCGTTTGGGTTAGCATCAGTACTTTTCGCTATGATTGTTTAGTTATGCTGCCTATAGCCATATCGCCGCCTTTGCACCTTTTCCCGGGGATGAAGGTGGCGTCTTGCTTGATCTTTATTTAAGTCAATTTGATCTGTTATAGTTGTACCTTGCTTTCCAAGGTTTAGTTTGATATCCACATGATCAGGCCTTACAAACGGGTTGAACGATCCAGTAATACGTAAGATATGGTTTATCGATCTTAGAGGGGACGTTCCGGGAATTGACTTTATGTTGGTTTTTAGGCTTTCTCTAAGATTAGTTTTCTACTATCTTTTGTATCTACCAGGCTCAATTACGTGTAGGATGTTCCAGTCATGAGGTGAAAACGTTAAACTGTCGTAGATCGATCTAACTTGTATTGATAAAGCAAAAAACCCCATGTTATAGTAGATTTAATGCAGAACCATGGGATGATCGGCTCTAAGAGCCGATTCACAGGGAAACCTGGGAGCTGGCTACGGCTCGAATTTTACATGTGTTTGTTTGCCATGCAGGAAAACAATCGAAGCAATCTTTCACCTTCCTGATCAGGTATAGGTCAGGTGGCACGCCCTCGAACCAAGCCAGGGCGCGTGCCGGAACTTTGCGGGCCGTTGCCCGAGGGACCAGGGCCCACCAGCCGCTCTGGGAGCCTCCCGGCTCTTCGTGTTGCTCGTCGCTGTTCGCCGGTGAGTTTTGGCAGGCAACAACTCCTGGATAATTATATAATTCCTACCAAGTTGTACTTGGAAGATGATTTGAAACTCTTTTTGATTTGCTTGAAACTGATACATGTGGATCTTATTATAGTGATAATTAGGTACTAGGGCATGGTTATGTTCTATTACATTTACTGAGAGGAATATGGGTTGGGTGATAGAAATGTATGAGATGTGCTAGAGATATACACATTATTTGAAAAGTTAGAGAGATGTAGCCTTGCTGTAATTTAGTTCTATTGGTGTGGTCTTGAGTTTTTAATGATCACATGACTACCCAGGTCCGCTTAATATGGCCTCAAATCAGATAGATGCTTTTCTAGATGGTCTGATAATGTTTTAGGGTTGTGATAGCCATCTTGGCCTACTGGACTATGTTTAATGATAATGGTTGAGCTTATATTTCCGAAATGGTATTAGATTCCTCTTGGATAGGTTTTGTCCACTATGATAAATAACAAAACATGTGCAAGAATGATTCCTAGAAAATTTTGATCTAGGGAAATGATCGAGACTCATTGGGTAGGCTCTACAAGCATCTCCTGTTTGAGTTGCCAATACTGTCGATATGATAGTGTGAGTAGAAATGATTCCTATATTTTAAAGTTGGGAAATGATTGGAATAAAGGTACCACATATTTGCAAAGATTCTTACTATCCTTTGGAGTTGCAAAAAAATATTGCTGAAGTCGACAATGGCTCTGCTAATTTAATATTGGTGTTGTGGTGCCTCCTCTAAAAGTGTGCACACGACAAGTTATTTCTTCTTAGCATAATCTGTTGCCATTTGTTAGATGTATTTATTGGTGTTTTGAGCGGGATTAAATCATCATAATGGATGATGTGTTGTATAAAAGGATTGTTGGAATTAGCCCTTGCCTATATGATGCAAGAGACAGAGGCCTAAATTTGATATGGATAGATACTAATTTGGGGTTTTAGCATCTCTATGATGAATTTGCCATAGCATCACTATGTAGATCTGTGAGAAATCTTATTTCTTTGCTACATATATTTGTTGGTGAGCTTAAGATTTGATGATTGCTTAACTTTAGTTGCATCTGTGCCCCCCATGTGCTTTTACTAGACTAGATTTACTTCTGGGGTGCCTCCCATGAGTATGCACAGAGTAAAAATTTGTTTAGCATAAACGGGTGTTGTTGGTGCTTGTGCTTTGTCTTTTGGCTATCCAGTGATGCAAAGTCTGAGGATTTGATTTTGAATAAGAATAAATACTACTTATGCCTAAGATTTCTATGATGAGATGAGCATAGCATTACTATGCCAATTTGAGAATACCCCCACCAAAAAATCTATTTTTTCTATATGATAAGAACAAGTACTAGAATAACCTACTGTTGTAGAGTAGGTAAGTGTGATGTGGTGGGCTCTTATGGTGGATCTTGATTAGTTCATGCCAAATCTTGTGGATACTGCTCCCGGTACAACAAACCTCCTCCTCCATATCCCACTGTCTAGCTCCTCCTACGGCTGCGGCCCGGCCTTCCTCTCCCGGAGCTTCTATTCCTTGTACTGCTGGACTGATTCTTATTATATGTTTATTATGGTGGATGTGATGGTATGGATCTCTGTGGATATTCATGTGGTGAACTGATACGTCGGAAACGTATCTATAATTTTTGATGCTCCATGCTTGTTTTGTATCTACTTTGCTTTGCTTTGTGTATACTTTGAGGTGTTTTTATATCTTTTCTGGAACTAACCTATTAACAAGTTGCCACAGTGCCAGTTGTCTGTTTTCTTCTGTTTTTGATTCCAGAAAGGCAGAAAATCAATATTCTCAGAATTGGATGGGACAAAAGCCAAAGTTATTATTTTTCCCGGAGCAACACGGAACCACGAAGAAGAACCGGAGGGGGGGGGGGCACAGGGTGGCCAAACCCCCTAGGCGCGGGCAAGACCTAGAGGCTCATGGAGGGGGGGCCTGGACCCCCCAACGACCTTGATTCATGCGCCTATAAGAAGCCTCCGATGGGAAAACCCTACATAATCCAGAAGAAATCCATGAAAACCTTCACTGCGTCGCCGCCACCGAAGGGGAGATTCGGGGGACAGGAAGTCTGTTCCGGCACCCTGCCGGGACGGGGAAGTGCCCCCGGAGCCATCTCCATCGATCTCCATCGCTATCTTCATCACCGTTGCTGATTCCCATGATGAGGAGGGAGTAGTTCTCTCTCAGGGCTAAGGGCTCTACCGGTAGCTATGTGTTCATCTCTCTCTCTCTCTCTCTATGCATGATCTTGTTGTGGTCATGAGCTTTGTAATCAAGTAGATCTACCTTGCTACTCAAGTGCTTCATTAGATCTCTGCTCTCCCCATGTGTGTGAAAGTGACAGCGTGCATGTCATGGTGGCACTTAGGCTTGAGTCTACATAAATACTCTTTGTGATTTAATAGATCTACGCTTTTCCCCACGTGTGTGAAGTGACAGCGGGCATACCGTGTGTGTCACTTTGGCTAGATTAAATATTTGTTATGAGTTATATTTGGAGTTGGATGTCTCTATAAAATTGTGGTGTTTGTTGGAACCATCTAGCGCTCAAGGTGATAGTGTGGGGTTATCTAGATTGGGGAAGGCGGACTTTGAGGAGTGTTGTTATAGCCCTACCGATGATTAGAGTGTCCAACCAGAGAGTAGTTAAGAGTAGTATCATGAAGAGAGGATATTTATATGAGAGAGTGTTCACTAGTGAAAGTATGATCCCTAGGCCTTGTTTCTCAACATTGAAACACCGTTTGCATCTAGATCTGTTACATGTTTGCTTGCTTCCTTCAGTTTGCCTTTAGTCTATTCCTCCACGTCATCAGCTCTTTTCTGGCACCGTTACCCCACGTCAACAACAAGTCAGAATCTATTTTCTGGCACCGTTATCACTTGTATTTCACTATCTCTTCGCCGAACTAGTGCACATATACACCTGACAAGTGTATTGGGTGTGTTGGGGACACAAGAGACTTCTTGTATCTTGATTGCAGGGTTGCGTTGAGAGGGATACCTTTGACCACTTCCTCCCTGAGTTCGATAAACCTTGGGTAATCCACTTAAGGAAAACTTGTTGATGTTCTACAAACCTCTGCACTTGGAGGCCCAACAACTGTATACAAGAATATAAGTGCATAGACATCAAACTCTTTTCTGGCGCCGTTGCCGGGGAGGTAAGGTAAAAGGTACTCACATGCTCTTGGTGTGTGAGTGCTCGAAGTTATTTCCTTTAGATTCTGTAATTTTTTCTTTTTGTCACTAGTTGGGCTTAATGGAAAACAAAAAAAAATAGAGAACTTTATAGTGTTTATCTTGAGTTAGGACATGAAGTGTTTGAAGAGAAAATTAAAAAACCTATGGAACTTTATTTGCATCCTAATAGCAATGTTATTAGTATGAATTCTTTGGACACCATTATTGCTAATGGTATGGAAACGTCTAAGCTTGGGGAAGCTAGTTTTTGTGAGAAAGATCTTTTTAGTTCCCCAGCTTTAGGGAAGAAAAATTGCTCTTATGATACTTTATCTCCCATATGTGGTAATTCTAATGATACTTGTGATATTTTAAATCCACATACTAAAAGTGTCCCTTTTAAAATACCTATGGGAATTGTTGAACTTGTTATGAATAACTGCTATTTTGGAGATGGAACTGTCCATCCTAGTGATCATTTACTCTTTATACATGAATTATGCGAGTTGTTCAAGTGTGCAGGTATTTCAATGGACCAAGTTAAGAGGAAGCTATTCCCTTTCTCACTTAGGGACAAAGCAAGGGAGTGGTATGAGCTACTAGATGATCCTCATCATTTGGAGTGGAAGGAACTTGAATCTCTCTTTTACTCTAAATTTTATCCTCCTCATGAAATTCATAAAGATAGAAATTATATTTATAATTTTCTGTAGGGTTTCGTAGCATGGAAAACAAAAAATTTCTATCGCATACAAACAAACAAGCCAAGATCTATCTACTAGATTGTAGCAACGAGTCGATGGAATAACTCATCCTCGAAGATTCCAAAGTGTTTAACGAGAGCGGATTCTTGTGGGTGATGTAGTCGTACTCTTTCCGATCTCAAGATCGTGTAGACGATCCTTACGGCGCTGCGTTCCGGCAGCGCTTCCACAGTCGGTCACACGTTCGGTACTCGACGAAGACCTTCCTCTCCCTTGTTCCAGCAGGCAGCAGAGGTTGTAGCACTCTCCTCGCGATTCCGGCAGCACAATGGCGTGGTACCGGAAGTAGAGGGGAGATCTCGCAGGGCTTCGCCTGAAGCCGGAGAAAGTATGGTGGACTATGAGAGAGATCCTCGGCGATCTAGGGTTTAGACGCACCAAGGAAGGGGCAAGCTGGCGGCTAGGGTTTAGCCTAGGTGGCGGCGAGTTGGCCCTAGGCGGCGGCTATGGAGGGCGGCGGCTAGGGTTAGGGTTTAGAGAGGGGGCAACTTGTGTGCTAGGAGGGGCAGCCTTGCCCCTCCTTGTAGGGGTTCGTAGCATGGAAAACAAAAATTTTCTATCGCATACAAACAAACAAGCCAAGATCTATCTACTAGATTGTAGCAACGAGTCGATGGAATAACTTACCCTCGAAGATTCCAAAGCGGTTAACGAGAGCAGATTCTCGTGGGTGATGTAGTCGTACTCTTTCCGATCTCAAGATCGTGTAGACGATCCTTCCGGCGCCACGTTCCGGAAGCGCTCCCGCAGTCGGTCACACGTTCGGTACTCGACGAAGACCTTCCTCTCCCTTGTTCCAGCAGGCAGCGGAGGTTGTAGCACTCTCCTCGCGATTCCGGCAGCACAACGGCGTGGTACCGGAAGTAGAGGGGAGATCCCGCAGGGCTTCGCCTTAAGCAGGAGCGAGTATGGTGGAGTATGAGAGAGAACTATTAGTGGTCTAGGGTTTAGACACACCAATTAGAAGGCTCTAAACCGAAGGCTAGGGCAATTAGAAGCTCTAAACCAAAACGGCTCTAAACCGGAGATTAGAGGATAGGAACTTTTTGTGTCTAGAGGAGGAGGCCCTGCCCCTCCTCTTATAGGTGGGAGGTGCGGCCAAGGGGAGGGGAGTCCCTTCCCAAGTCGGCCTTGGGTGGCGCGCCGGCTTGGAGAGGAGACTCCTCCCCCAAGTCGGTTTCAACCACCTCTTGCTTGTTTCCCACAGTTTCCTGTTTTAGCCGTTTGACTTTCAAACTGGTCATTTGACTTTTCTGTTTTAGGATTCAATTTAATCCTTTATTTGGAACAGCAAGAACACTTAGTACATGATGCAATCATTCCAATATGTAATGACACATTCATGTACCCCTCCCCCCCCCCGGAGTGCCGGACATTTCGGAACCTTCTAGAACATTCCCGATCAAAACACCGAAATCATTTCCGAACTCCGAAACGGGACTTTCCTTATATGAATCTTATTCTCCGGACCATTCCGGATCACCTCGTGATATCCCGGATCCCATCCGAGACTCCGAACAACATTCGGTCTCTTTCTCATAATACCATAACTACTCAAACAACGTCGAATCCTTAAGTGTGTCTCCCTACGGTTCATGAATTATGCGGACATGATCGAGACACTTCTCCGAACAATAACCAATAGAGGAATCTGGAAATTCATATGGCTCCCACATATTTCTACGATTACTTTGCGATCGAATGAACCACTTACATACGATACCAATTTCCCTTTGTCTCACGATATGTTACTTATCCGAGGTTATGATCGTCGGTATCTCTGCATACCTAGTTCAACCTCGTTACCGATAAGTACTCTTTTCTCGTTCCCGTGATATGTGATCCCTTGTGAGCCAGTCACATGCTTGCAAGCTAATTGGATGACATTCCACCGAGAGGGCCCAGAGTATATCTATCCGTCATATGGATGGACAAATCCCACTCTTGATCCATGTGTTTCAACCAATACTTTCTGAACACTCAATGCCACCTTTATAGCCACCCTGTTACGGTGTGGTGTTTGATGACATCAAAGCATCCATCCGGAAAAGGTGATATGCATGATCTCATGGTCGAAGGAATTAGGTTACTATGTATCAGAAAGCATATAGCAATTGAACTATTGAAATGACTTGATCTTTATGCTACCCTTATCTATAGGAGTATGTCCATCACATCATTCTCCTAATGATATGATCCTGTTGTTAATAACATCTCTATGTTCATGATCAGGAAACCATGATCATATATTAACCAACAAGCTAGTTTAACAAGAGGCTTTACTAGGGACTCTTATTTTAGTTTACAAATCACACAAGTATTAATGTTTCCGGTTAATACAATTATAGCATGGTATCTAAACTTTTATCATAAGTGTGAAGATATGATAATAACCACTTTATTATTGCCTCTTGGGCATATCTCCAACAGTCTCCCACTTGCACTAGAGTCAATAATCTAGTTTCAAACCTTTGTGTATTCAACACCTATGGCTTCCCGGTGTTGTATGTACACGATTGCTAGTGGTCAACTGATCTCCGGATCTGACACTTCCAGGTCCGTGTGTAATTGCATGTCTTTGCGTCTCTACGCATCACTCATTCTCTAATGAGATGGCTTTGTATAAATTTGGTCTTTCGGTGTGACCTTTAGCTCTTTGGGGTTAAAACATGTTGATAATATTGTCGCACAATATATCTTCATAGTATTATCCCACTGTGAACTACACCTGGTTTGATAACAAACTACTTGACACAAATGCCCTGTTTTGCTGCTAAAATAGCAGTCATATACTTAGCCTTTTGTTGTAGTATCTGTCACAATGTCTTAACTTTGGAACTCATCCAAATCCATTATGGAACTCACTTTCCATTATATTGTGCCACCCTTAGTTTAGATTGAGATAAACTTAATTTGTACTTTGTGACAAAACTAGTATCACTGTAGTACTTTTACAATGAACTAAGCATCTATTTGTCACTTCTACAAATATTATACTCTTAGTTCTTCCAAAAGATCATAAGAATATCCTTACTATTGTCCAATGATCATCTTACGAATCATTCTGGTATATGCTCACAACATTTAGAGCATAGGACATATCTGGATTTGTACATATCACAGTATGATTGATATAAATACTCTTTGTGATTTCATACATCAAGTATCAATCTATACTTGATTATTTGTTTCACTTTACCAAATGTCAATACACTTGAATATATCATCAACATTGAACTCATTCAATCCTTTCTGTGCGACAAGAACCTCTCTTGTAGTTTCTATATTGAACTCATTCAATATCTTGTCTATGTACTTCTGGCACAACCATATTAGCGTCTATTGATGCCAAATATTTGGGTTTTGCCTAAGTCTTTCATCGGGATGAAATTCTTAATATGTGTTAATAAAAGATACATTATTTCCAATCAACAATATGTCTTCCACATAATGTATTAGAAACATGTCTTAGCGCTCCCACATAATTTCTTGCAAATGCAAGCATCTTCATCGTCTCTAATGAACTTTTAAACTCCTTTAACAGTTTCATCACAGTGAAGATTCCAACTCCGCGATGCTCACTTTAACCATTGAAGTTTGCATATGCTTTTAGCATCCTTTGAATTAACAAAACCCTATGGACCGTGTTATGCACATGTCCTAGGTAACGATTTTATTAGAAGAACTTGTTTTGTTTATTCAACTACCATATAACAAATTATATGTAGTGGTTGCTACATTAATCCGTCTAGACTAAATATCACTATGAAAGATCAAATCTTGTCATAGTCAACCTTTGAACATTTTGTGAACTCTTTCCCAATATGTCGACTATTTCATAGATGTAAAACATCCATGTCTATTTCTTTATAGATCCAGACACAACTGTAAGGTCTTACACCTTTCTCGAGGGTCCTTCAAGTTCAAAACTTGATTTCTCTTGTATGGAACTATCACGGATTTTATGGCTTCATGCCATTTTACGGAGTCAGGGTCCATCATCGCTTCTTTGCATGTAGTCGGTTCATTATTCTTAAATAATGATTCAACCCTCAAATCTTGGTATTTGACTGTTTACCCGACCTACTTGTTTCAATAGGAACTTAGATCTCCGTGACCACAAACTTTGAGGCACGTGAGCCATGAGCATTGTTGCTGCCTCTGGAACACTTTTCAGCGCTGCGCAACTCTGCACATATAGCTAAGGTTCTTCTGACCTTATCAAAGTTCTATTCCTCCCACTTAACTTTTCACGAAAAATTCCTTCTCAAAGAAACTTGACGTTCTAAGTGACAAACACTTTTGTCTCCGGTGTTATGGAGGAATACTTAACAAAGATAGGTTCATCCGACTTTGGTTGCAAACATCTTTCTTATGCATAGCATACCAATGTTTAAGAAAGGACAACTTGGGTTTTATCCCAAACCATAACTTTATATGGTGTCATTTCAGCGGATTATGATGGAGTTCTTTTCAGTGGAAAAACGGTAATCTCTAAAGCTTTTAATCTTTAAAATATAATGGCAGTTTTATGAATTACACCTTCGATCTTACCATGTCAAACAAGGTTTAATTACATATCTCGAATGCTCCATACTCTTATGGTGTTTCGGGAAATGCAAATCCACGGAACGATTCCTTAAATCTTAGGTATTATGCTAAACTCTGTAACTCAAATATCTTCCTTTATGATCTTTATCATAAACTGTTTATATTCTTGTTACAATGATTTTGCACTTCATCTTGAAATTCTTTGAACTTTTCAAATGTTTCATACTTCATCCTTATTAAGTAAATATTCATATATTCACTCAAAATTTCGGAAAAAGCAAATGAAGTTAAAATCCATCGCTCTTGACTACACATAATGGACTTCGTACAACAATATGTACAAATTCCAATAAGCTAGTCTTTCGTTCCCTTTTGGCCTATGAACGAAGTTTCAATTATCTCTAGGAAAGTTTCACAAGTGTCATTTGATCAAAAATCAAAAGACTCCAAAATTCCATCCACATGGAGTTTCTTCATGTTTTCTTTCCAGAATAATTTAAACGGCGATGTCACTTCCTAAGTGATCTTTCAATCAATTTGTCTTTCGACATCTTTAGCACTAGTTTTATGGATGTGATGTCTCCAACGAGATTTGCGAATCATCCATCTTTTATGGATTACGGCAATTATTTGAACAACCATTTTGTTCTCATAATACCTGATAAAACAAATCTTGAAGGCAAGCTTTGATGTTTAACGAGCAACACAATAACCCTTTTTTTGTTCTCGATGAACATCATCACATATTCTTTTGCTAGTTACTTAGGCCATTGTAGTTCATGAATTGTGTTGTTTCGTATGACAATTCACACCAACAAATTCAGTATCAAATACCTAAGAACCACATTGTTTAATAAGCAAAGAATATAGCCATAACATGTATATCATCTATATACTTAAACTGAACAATTCTAGTCTTTTCTTTTCTGCCATATATTTATGAGATTCTCTTTCAGTATCTCCTTTTCTGTTTGAAAGAATCTATCAACATCAACAGTGGAGTCATACATATGACACATAGTCCAAAGCGTGTATAGTTAAATACCAATGTCTTTGGACTTGCACTTTGAAGTAGATCACCATCATCAAATGTTTGGTGTTCTTTCAAATTCCTTTCTATCTCTTGGTGTAGTGAACATTTTACCTACATCAAATATTCACCCTTATCATGGAATCGTCCATGATCAAGCTACTTTTAGCTTATAACGATGAATTATGAGTATAATGTTTCTATCCAAAACCTTTTGGAGGATTAGGACAACAAGTGTCTCTAACCTTTTTGCAAATTCTCATCAAAATATGAGAACACGAACTTTGCCATATTATACTCTATCATGTTGTAACCAAAACTTCGTTTTAGATATCACAATATCTTCCACACATCATGGTTTCTGAAACAACTCTTTCAGATCCTAGATAACCTTGATATTAAGAGAATCCTTTGAATATCAAGAATCATGGAGACAAACATGATACTTATATACTAACACTTGGAATTGTTACTCTTGATTTAATACTAATTATTAAACTTCATGGAGTAACCGGAACTTACTGAAAGTTTGCAATAGGACTTTAAAACTTTAGATTAACACTTCAAAACAATACGATACCAGTTCGTAAAGTAACTAACCAGAATTCTATAGTTCTATCATCTCAATTATAACTAAGCGCAAGGTGGTAAACGGATGCCAATGACTACAACAACTATGCAAATTCACTTTGATTTAGTTTATGATAAATTGAGTTCTAATTAATAATTAAATAAATCTAGGTGAACTCCCACTCAAAATAATATCCCTCACATTGTTTTAGTGATCACACGAACCAAATCCACCACATCAAAACCGATCATCACGAGAGTTGATATAGCTTCAATGGCGAACAATCAACATGTTCATCATATCTACTATATGACTCATGCTCTACCTTTCGGTAATCCGTGTTCCTGAGGCCATGTCTGTACATGCTAGGCTCGTCAAGATCAAACCTTAGCTTCCGCATGAGAAAATCTGGCTTGCTCACGTTGTATACACTCGCAGAATCTAACACACCCGATCATCACGTGGTGCTTCGAAACAACAAGCTTTAGCAACGGTGCTAACTAAGGGTGAACACTTTATGACTTGAAATTCATGTGCATGAGGGATCATCTTATAATGCTACCGTCGTCTACTAAGCAATATAAAAGGATTAACATCACATGCAATTCATAATATGTGATATGATATGGCCTTTCTTCTTTGTGCTTCCGATCTCCATCTTCAAGCACGGACATGATCTCCATCATCACCGGCATTGCATCAAGGTCAATGACGCTGCTCCATGGTTGTCGTCCACCAGCTTCAACTATTACAACTACTTTGAATAGACACGTGGGTCTAAACAGAAATTAAAGACAACCATATGTCTCCTGCCGGTTGCCGACTTACAATAAGGAACATTGCATACATCAAATATAATCACAATCATGGCCATATCACATCACTGCACACCCCTGCAAAACAAAGTTAGACGCCTCTAATTTCTTTGCATATTTTACGTGGTTTGGGGCTTTCAATAAGTGTCGTTCTAACTTACGAACAAGAACCACAACATTGATACTAGTATTGTTAATCACCTGTTGTAAATTGGATCTTAACTATGCTAGGAGAAACAGGCACCCGCAAAGCCACTTATGCAAGACAAGTTGCATGTCAAGCGTGGAGCAAGTCTCATGAACGATGTCATGTAAGGTTAGCCCGGGCCGCTTCATCCCAACATACCGCAAGATGCAAAGTACACAAGAAGCAATCGACAATAAAAGCATCAACGCCCACAATGATCATTGTGTTCTACTCGTGCAACAGATCTACATATACACACGGCTCTGATACCACTGTAGGGGTTCGTAGCATGGAAAACAAAAAAATTCTATCGCATACAAACAAACAAGCCAAGATCTATCTACTAGATTGTAGCAACGAGTCGATGGAATAACTTACCCTCGAAGATTCCAAAGCGGTTAACGAGAGCAGATTCTCGTGGGTGATGTAGTCGTACTCTTTCCGATCTCAAGATCGTGTAGACGATCCTTCCGACGCCACGTTCCGGCAGCGCTCCCGCAGTCGGTCACACGTTCGGTACTCGACGAAGACCTTCCTCTCCCTTGTTCCAGCAGGCAGCGGAGGTTGTAGCACTCTCCTCGCGATTCCGGCAGCACAACGGCGTGGTACCGGAAGTAGAGGGGAGATCCCGCAGGGCTTCGCCTTAAGCCGGAGCGAGTATGGTGGAGTATGAGAGAGAACTATTAGTGGTCTAGGGTTTAGACACACCAATTAGAAGGCTCTAAACCGAAGGCTAGGGCAATTAGAAGCTCTAAACCAAAACGGCTCTAAACCGGAGATTAGAGGATAGGAACTTTTTGTGTCTAGAGGAGGAGGCCCTGCCCCTCCTCTTATAGGTGGGAGGTGCGGCCAAGGGGAGGGGAGTCCCTCCCCAAGTCGGCCTTGGGTGGCGCGCCGGCTTGGAGAGGATACTCGTCCCCCAAGTCGGTTTCAACCACCTCTTGCTTGTTTCCCACAGTTTCCTGTTTTAGCCGTTTGACTTTCAAACTGGCCATTTGACTTTTCTGTTTTAGGATTCAATTTAATCCTTTATTTGGAACAGCAAGAACACTTAGTACATGATGCAATCATTCCAATATGTAATGACACATTCATGTACCCCTTCCCCCCGGAGTGCCGGACATTCCGGAACCTTCTAGAACATTCCCGATGAAAACACCGGAATCATTTCCGAACTCCGAAACGGGACTTTCCTTATATGAATCTTATTCTCCGGACCATTCCGGATCACCTCGTGATATCCCGGATCCCATCCGAGACTCCGAACAACATTCGGTCTCTTTCTCATAATACCATAACTACTCAAACAATGTCGAATCCTTAAGTGTGTCTCCCTACGGTTCGTGAATTATGCGGACATGATCGAGACACTTCTCCGAACAATAACCAATAGAGGAATCTGGAAATTCATATGGCTCCCACATATTTCTACGATTATTTTGCGATCGAATGAACCACTTACATACGATACCAATTTCCCTTTGTCTCACGATATGTTACTTATCTGAGGTTATGATCGTCGGTATCTCTGCATACCTAGTTCAACCTCGTTACCGATAAGTACTCTTTTCTCGTTCCCGTGATATGTGATCCCTTGTGAGCCAGTCACATGCTTGCAAGCTAATTGGATGACATTCCACCGAGAGGGCCCAGAGTATATATATCCGTCATATGGATGGACAAATCCCACTCTTGATCCATGTGTTTCAACCAATACTTTCTGAACACTCAATGCCACCTTTATAGCCACCCTGTTACGGTGTGGTGTTTGATGACATCAAAGCATCCATCCGGAAAAGGTGATATGCATGATCTCATGGTCGAAGGAATTAGGTTACTATGTATCAGAAAGCATATAGCAATTGAACTATTGAAATGACTTGATCTTTATGCTATGCTTATCTATAGGAGTATGTCCATCACATCATTATCCTAATGATATGATCCTGTTGTTAATAACATCTCTATGTTCATGATCAGGAAACCATGATCATATATTAACCAACAAGCTAGTTTAACAAGAGGCTGTACTAGGGACTCTTATTTTAGTTTACAAATCACACAAGTATTAATGTTTCCGGTTAATAAAATTATAGCATGGTATGTAAACTTTTATCATAAGTGTGAAGATATGATAATAACCACTTTATTATTGCCTCTTGGGCATATCTCCAACACTCCTTATATAGGTGGGAGGCGCCGGCCAAGGGGAGGGGAGTCCCTCCCCAACTCGGATCCCAACTGGGCCGGCGGTGGAGGGGAGGAACTCCTCCCCAAGTAGGTTTCCTACTTCCCCTCCACCTTCCAAAATAGTCGTTTGACTTTTCAAATTGGCGTTTGACTTTTTAAACTAGGATTTGATTAAACCCTTTATTTTGTTCAGAGATGACACATAGTACATGATGCAATCATTCCAACTTGATATGACACATTCATGTACCCTTCCCCTCCGGAGTGTGGCATCCCGCAAAACCACTACTAGAAAATCGCGTTGTTTTTGTGCATTGCATCATCATTATCGCATGGTTTGTCTCTGCGCATCATCATAACATCAGCATGCATCCATTTGTTTAAAACCATTTTGCTAAAAACCCTATTTTGGTTTTCTATATTAATCGCCCTGTCTTTATTCAAATCAATCCGGGTCTCCGGAATATTTTGTTTCGTCTAGCAATGGTTTGCAAAAGCCCCGTTTAAAATATTAAAATATTTAATTATTTTAGCGGGGGCAGTCGAACGGGCCGTTTCGACCCGAACGACCACCCCCAGGTTTTACAAACGGTCCGCCCCTAACACCCAAGTCTACCAACTAACCTACCCACACCAACCCCTCCACCTCACCCTGCCCAATGACAACCTGCCACCTCACCCCTCCCCTTCCCCTAGCCTACCAGGAGCTGCCACTTGGCCACCCCTCCTCCACCCCTCTTTCTTTCCTCTCTCTCTCATTCCCCCTGCCCCACACGCACTACACGCTGCCAAACCCCCCCACGCGCGCACCCAGACCCCTCTCCCCTGGACCCGCGCGCCCAGCTGTCCCCGCCACCCGGGCCCCACTGCCCCCGGCCCCACCTGGCGCGCCCACCTCCCTCCTCCTCCCCTGTTCTTCTTCCCTGGCTCCCCGGCGTCTGCGCCGCACGCCCCCTACCGCTCTACCTCGCGCGCCGCTCGTCCCTCCCTCGCCAGCCGCCGGAGCTCCGCCGCTTCCCCCTCACCCAGCCCGCGCCGCGCCCCTCCTCTCTCCGCGCGAGCTCTCCTGCAACCTCCGCCCCGCCCTCGCCTCCGCGCGCGACGCGCCCCGCGCCGGCGAGCTCCGCCAGGGCGCCCGCGCCTCCGTGCTCCTCCTCCCTCCGGCCCGGACCCGCCAGGCCCCGCCGCCGCCGGCAAGCAACCGTCACCGCCCCCTCCCTCGCCACCTACCACCACCCCGCCGGCTGGCCTCCCTCCGGGCGCCGCCGTACCCCTCCGCCCCCTCCTGCGTCTTCCCTCACCGAGCCTCTGCAGTGCCGCCCGACCCCCGAGCTCCACCGCCGCCGCTGCCCGCCGCGTCCTCCCCTGCCTCCGCCTCCCCAGCGAGCCGCCCGCGCGTCCTCCGTCGCCGGCCGCCCGACGACCGACCTCGCCCCGCCGGCGCGTGTGCTGCCCCAACCCGACGTCGCCGGTCAAGCCCCGACCCCGCCGCCTGCCACCCCGAGCCTCCCCCCCCCCCGACGGGACCCCCGCCTCTGCCCCGCCGAGCTCCGGTCCCCTCGGCTCCATCCAGTCCCGCCGTCGCTCTCTGCTCTGTCCAGCCCCGCCGCCGACCCTCCCCTCAGCGCGTCCGCCTCCGGCCAGAAGCCGCCTCGGCCCCGCTGCCCGTGTCCTGCGCGTTCCTGGCCGCGTTGGACGTTCTCGGCCTTCCCGGGCCCGCTCTGCTGCCGTGCGTGTGCAGCGACAAGACGCACGGGCGCCTTCCTGGTGTTGTCCACAGGGGTCCTACGGTGGTGTTGATGGTACTGCAAGATGGAATCTCGGCATACAATCTTTCCAGTGAGCAGGAGCTGCAAGACGGACTAGTACCCCGATAAGCCATCCGTACATGCGCTGCCAAGACCAAGTTCGCCATCGATAGTTGAAGCCTCGATACCCCAAGCTCTCCTTCGCGGTACCCGAAGACCGATCTTGGGGCGCCATGAACTCCTTCACGGACGTCGAGGACTCCTACCCAGAACCCGAAGTCACCGAGACCCCAAGGTCGTCGACATGGAACGGACAAGGTCTACTACATGGACCCTGAATACCGATCTAGAGCGCCAAGGCCTTCGCAAGGAGTCGGCAAGATCTTCCGGAAACACCAAGATCAAGTGCGCGGCCCCGACAAGAACTCCTTTCCGCATAGACGCCCGAGGACCGATGCCAAGATCGCCATGGAACGACAAGTGCTTCACCCCAGACACCGAGTCCCCGATGCGACAAGTGCTTCCACCCGAACGAGAGGACCGACAACACGGCCGACCATCGCGAATGCGACAAGAACTACCCCGATATCCGAGAACGCTTCCATCGAGACCGTTCCGTCGAATCCTGGACCCTGAGACCGACCCCGAACCCCGGAACCCCAAGACCGTCGAGACCCCTCAATGTGTGACCCTTATCCGAACCCCTATTTTTATAAATGCCAAACATAAAACTTGTTGCATATTAAATTGTCATACTCGCATGCATATCTGTGGTTTGGGGGCCTTATGCCGATTCACCTAATAATTAATTATGGGGCCCATATGCGGGCAAATCTAGCCTTATATTGGCCTCATTTAAACTGTTGTAGCGAACCGTTGATATATTTTGCCTTGTTAAAACAACATTTAATTGCGGGGTAGCTAAATAACTTAAACCGCCTAATTAATTGTCGGACCCCGGTTCCGCTTAAGCTTGAACAAATTGCATCGCACCTTGCCATGCCATACATCATACATGCATCATGCCGATCTTCTGCCGTGTATTAAATATTGCATCCGGTGTTTCTTCTAGTGTTTTGCTTCTTCGCGGATAAGGCCGTTGAGTTGATGTGAGCTTTGCCCCGATCTTCGGTTGAACCCTCGACAATGTTTTCAGGCGAGCATCTCCCCCTTTCTACCTATCTTACTTTGCTAGTATTTACTTCCCTCCTGTTGATCTTTGCTATCTGTGTTGCGATGCTCTAGATTTCGTAACCGCGATAACCCTTGCAGCCATATATAGCCTTGGACACATCCTATTACCTGTTGTTTGGTAGATAGTTGGACCCGCGCGTCGTAGTCGCTTGCTCAAGTGTTTTGCTTGTCGTCAAGTACCACCTTTGTTGGAGAATTGCCGCATGTTGACGTTGGAGATGAACATGGCTTTAATTATTGTATCACTTTAATTCCTGTTTAACAACTAAAATTGAATTAAGCAGAGGCATCGGTGGGTGATAGGTAAGATTTGGTTTCCGACCGCCCACTTGTGTCCCGTAGGACCCGAGTTCTTGACACCTGTTCCGAGATCGAGCGCGCTAACCACAGGTGGGGAGATATGGGCCCCCCATTGATAATTACCTGATTTCAAAGTATTGTACTGGGGGCCACAACTAGTTTGAGGTTTTATTTACTATTCTGTACTTATGCCCTGTTTACCGCTTTATTTACGTTTGTGCGAGGAGAACACTGTACTGTTTAGGATCGGGACACGTTTTCGCTGTGTCGACAGTCCCCGTTTGGGGGCATACTGTCGCTCACTGCCGTCCACCCAAACCCTGAGTCCGTCTCGGAGACCGGCCGACTCCGTTGCGGGTGTCGACTCGGTGGGGTGGCCCCCATGTACTTGCTTTGTGTCTGGGAACGTCGTGACTTAGGCCCCGCCGACATACCGATGGGTGTATGTTAACTGATCTGGCAAAAAGGGTCGAAGTGCCTGTGGATACTTTGGTGCACCCCTGCAGGGTTAAATCTTTTCGAGAAGCCGTGTCCGCGGTTATGGACGACTTGGAGCACAGTGCTTGATCATAGACAACTATAACTAAAGTTTACTGTTTTAAATTGACTTGTATCCGATATGACTAGTAATCAGCTTCACTACAACGGAATGGCTAAGTAAAAGTACCAACAACTGCTGGGTTTTGGGGTTATCTCATGATAATTGTATCTGACTAGTAAGTGTTGCCACTATAACAGAATGATTAACTAAAAATGCCCACTGTGTACTTTATCAGGACGATTATCTAAACCTGACTAGTAAAGTGCCGCAACCATAACTGAATAAATAAAACTGCCAACTGTGTGAGTTCCTCGGTTGACTTCCTCGTTTGGTCTCGAGGGGGAAACACCAGGATGGGTTTGTTTGGTGATAGCTTCAGGTTGGATCCGGTTAGGTCATTCTTACCCTCTCTGATAACCGCCAGTTGTACCGAGTCTCTATAGGTTGTTTAGTGCACGCTGCCGCTGCCGCTTCAGTCCACCATACCTATGTAGGCGAGGACCGCCGAATTCTAGCCTCGCCGTGTACTGGCCTCAGTACTGACGCTCCTTCTTTTTCCTTTGCCCTTTGTCGGCACCCCTTTTGTTTAAGCAGGTTTGAGATCGACGCCGTTAGCAGGGTTACCCTTCCGGCTTGGCCTGGGCAGGGTTATGGACGCCATTGGTTATTCTACAGGGCTCTTAGCCCCATTTGCATCTTGTCCGTAGTTGGACGCCCCTTCGTTTTCAAGGTGATTTGGATCTTTGTACCGTATATTTGTATTCTTGACTCTTCGAGTCGCTGTTGTATATATATCTGTTCTGTGGGTCCCATCGAGGACTGTTGTGTAATGTTATTACTTTGCTTTCCACCCGCACGAAAGTGCCTGGTGGGCACCTTCGAATCGTTTCTATGCGGGTTTGGCGAGTTTCGCTAAAACTTGCATAGGGCCGATTCTGAGGGTGTTACACGGAGTGCCGGACATTCCGGAACCTTCTAGAACATTCCCGATGAAAACACCGGAACCATTCTCCAACCCCGAAACAGGACTTTCCTTATATGAATCTTATTCTCCGGACCATTTCGGATCTCCTCGTGATATCCTGGATTCCATCCGAGACTCTGAACAACATTCGGTCTCTTACTCATCATTCCATAACTACTCAAACAATCGTCAAATCCTTAAGTGTGTCTCCCTACGGTTCGTGAATTATGCGGACATGATCGAGACACTTCTCCGAACAATAACCAATAGAGAAATCTAGAAATTCATATGGCTCCCACATATTTCTACGATTACTTTGTGATCGAATGAACCACTTACATACGATACCAATTTCCCTTTGTCTCACGATAGTTTACTTATCCAAGGTTATGATCGTCGGTATCTCTGCATACCTAGTTCAACCTCGTTACTGATAAGTACTCTTTTCTTGTTCCCGTGATATGTGATCCCTTGTGAGCCAGTCACATGCTTGCAAGCTAATTGGATGACATTCCACCGAGAGGGCCCAGAGTATATATATCCGTCATATGGATGGACAAATCCCACTCTTGATCCATGTGTCTTAACCAATACATTACGAATACTCAATGCCACCTTTATAGCCACCCAGTTACGGTGTGGTGTTTGATTCCATCAAAGCATCCTTCCGGTGAAGGTGATATGCATGATCTCATGGTCGAAGGAATTAGGTTACTATGTATCAGAAAGCATATAGCAATTGAACTATTAAAATGACTTGATCTTTATGCTACGCTTATCTATAGGAGTATGTCCACCATATCATTCTCCTAAAGATATGATCTTGTTGTTAATAACATCTCAATGTTCATGATAGGGAAACCACAATAATTTATTAACCAACAAGCTAGTATTATAAAGAGGCTTTACTAGGGACTCTATTTTAGTTTACAATTCACACAAGTATTAATGTTTCCTTGTTAATACTATTATAGCATGAATGTAAACATTTATCATAAACACAAAGATATAATAATAACTACATTTATTATTGCCTCTAGGGCATATATCCAACATTTTCATCCTCATGAGGGAGAAAGTATTGCCCAAGCTTGGGGGAGATTGAAGTTACTAATGCTCAAATGTCCTATTCATGAGCTCCCCAGTAATATTATTATCAATAATTTTTATTTAAGGCTTTCAGGACATTACAAGGACTACCTAGATACCTGTTTAGAGGGATCCTTCACAAGTAAGAAGGTCAAAGCTAAGTGGGATATTCTTGAAACAATTCAAAGCAATACTTAAGATTGGGATAACGACAAAGGTAAAGAACCAGGTATAAACTATGAGTATGATTGCATTAAGTCTTTCGCTGAAACTGCTGATTTTCAAGAGCTTAGTGCTAAATATGGTCTTGATCCTCAAATTCTTGTTAGATGCTATAGAGCCTTTGGTTCCCATATTAATGCTCCTAAAGAAAAATGGGACATGTATCATTAACCTTTTAAAGACACTTGCATGGAAAATGAAAATGTTATTAATGATTGTAATAAACATGCTCAAACTTGTGAAAGTACTATTTCTTATAAGCATGTTAATTTTTGTGGTATGCATATACCTTGTGAGAAGAATCAAACAGAAGAAGAATATTGTATCACCCACTGGAATGAAAAAACTAGAAAGTGGTATAAGTCTCTAGATGATCTTGGTAAAAAAGTTTGTGCCCTCTATCCTTTTATTTGTGAACTTTGCTTTGAAGTGGGTAATTTCAATTTTCAATGCTCAGGCCATAATAATCCAGCAAGTTTGTATTGTGATAACGTGATCACTGATAATCAACATGATGAACTTACATTATTTTTGGGTGACCTTGGTTCTTGCGCATTGTTCTATGGCGCCCATGTTATCACAGTAGATAGACATTGGGTCCAGCGCATAGGAACCACACCCAGCTCTGTAATGAACTCTTTCATCCATATCGCTTCTTGTGAAGCCTCCGAAGAAGCCATGTATTCCGATTCAGTTGAAGATCTTGCTACAACGCTTTTCTTTGCACTCCTCCAGCTAACTGCTGCACCATTCAAAGTAAATACGTATCCAGATTGTGATTTAGAATCATCCGGATCGGTGTTCCAACTAGCATCGGTGTAACCATTAACAACGAGTTGTTCATCACCTCCATAAGAAAGAACCATATCCTTAGTTCTTCTCAAGTACTTAAGGATGTTTTTGACCGCTGTCCAATGATCCACTCCTGGATCACTTTGATATCTGCTACTTAAACTAACAACATATGCAATGTCGGGTCTAGTACATAGCATGGCATACATTAGAGATCCTATGGCTGAGGCATAGGGAGTCTTACTCATCCTTTCTCTATCTTCTGCCGTTGTCGGACTTTGAGTTTTACTCAAGGTCGTATTGGGCAACATGGGCAAGAACCCTTTCTTGCTATTTTCCATTCCAAACCTCTTTAGAACTTTGTCCAAATATGTACTTTGTGACAATGATATTAGGCGTCTCGGTCTATCTCTATAAATCTTTATGCCTAATATGTAAGCTGCTTCGCCAAGATCTTTCATTGAAAAACTATTATTCAAATATTCCTTGACACTATTAAGAAGGTCTACATCATTCCCGGCCCAATCAACAATATGTCATCCACATATAGTATTAAGAATGCTACAGAGCTCCCACTTACTTTCTTGTAAATACAAGCTTCTCCATAAGTTTGTATAAAACCAAAACTTTTGATTACTTTATCAAAACGTTGATTCCAACTTCGGGATGCTTGCTTCAATCCATAGATGGACCGTTGAAGTTTGCATACCTTGTTAGCATCTTTAGGATCGATAAAACCTTTGGGTTGCATCATATACGACTCTTCATCAATGTCTCCATTAAGGAATGTTGTTTTGACATCCATCTGCCATATCTCATAATCATAATATGCAGCGATTGCTAACATAATCCTTACAGACTTTAGCTTCGCTACCGGTGAGAAAGTCCCATCGTAGTCAACTCCTTGAATTTGTCAAAACCCTTTTGCGACAAGTCGAGCTTTATGGACAATAACATTACCATCAACATCTGTTTTCTTCTTGAAAATCCATTTGTTCTCGACAGCCTTTCGGCCATCCGGTAAGTCCACCAAAGTCCATACTTGGTTTTCGTACATGGATCCAATCTCGGATTTCATGGCTTCCTGCCATTTATTGGAATCTGGGCTCATCATCGCTTCCTCATATGTCGCAGGGTCATCGGTGTTGTCCACCAACATGACACTCATAACGGGATCATACCAATCAGGAGTGGTACGAGTTCTCGTTGACCTGCGAGGCTCTGTAGCAACTACAACCGAAGTTTCATGATCATAATCATTAGCTTCCTCTCTTATTGGTGTAGGCGCCAGAGGAACTACTTCCGGTGCTACGCTACTCGCAAGTTCGAGAGAAGGTTCGACAACCTCGTCGAGTTCTACTTTCCTTCCAGTCACTTCTTTCGAGAGAAATTCCTTCTCTAGAAAGGATCCATTCTTGGCAACGAAGATTTTGCCTTCGAATCTATGATAGAAGGTATACCCAATAGTTTCCTTCGGGTATCCTATGAAGACGCATTTTTCCGCTTTGGGTTCAAGCTTGTCCGGCTGTAACTTCTTTACATAGGCTTCGCAACCCCAAACTTTAAGGAACGACAATTTAGGTTTCTTCCCAAACCATAATTCATACGGTGTCGTTTCAACGGATTTAGATGGTACCCTATTTAAAGTGAATGCGGTTGTTTTTAATGCATAACCCCAAAATGATAGCGGTAAATCTGTAAGTGACATCATAGAACGAACCATATCTAAGAGAGTTCGATTACGACGTTCGGACACACCATTATGTTGTGGTGTTCCCGGCGGTGTCAATTGTGAAAGTATTCCGCATTTCTTCAAATGCTCGCCAAACTCGTAACTTAGATATTCACCTCCACGATCAGAACGAGGAAATTTAATCTTCTTGTTACGTTGATTCTCTACCTTACTTTGAAATTCCTTAAACTTATCGAAAGTTTCGGACTTATGTTTCATGAAATAGATATACACATATCTACTCAAGTCATCCGTGAAGGTAAGAACATAACGATAACCACCGCGCGATGCTACACTCATTGGACCACACACATCGGTATGTATGATTTCCAATAAATCCGTAGCTCGCTCCATCATACCAGAAAATGGAGTCTTGGTCATTTTACCCATCAGACATGCTTCGCATCTTCCAAGTGATTCGAAATCAAGTGATTCAAGAAGTCCATCGGAATGGAGTTTCTTCATACGTTTCACTCCAATGTGACCAAGACGACAATGCCACATATAGGTCGATTTATCGCTCGATTTCAAACGTTTAGCCTCAATGTTATTAATATGTGTATTTCCACTATCGAGATTCAACAAGAATAGACCATCTATCAAAGATGCATGTGCATAAAACATATTACTCATATAAATCGAACAACCATTATTCTCGGACTTAAACAAGTAACTGTCTCGCAATAAACAAGATCCTGATATAATGTTCATGCTTAACGCAGGCACAAAATAACAATTATTTAAGTATAAAACTAATCCCGATGGTAGATGAAGAGGTAGCGTGCCGACCGCGATCACATCAACCTTTGATCCGTTTCCCACGCGCATCGTCACCTTGTTCTTCGCTAGCTTCCGTTTATTCTGCAGCACCTGTTTCGAGTTACAAATATGAGCAACCGAACCAGTATCAAATACCCAGGCACTACTACGAGTACTAGTGAGATACACATCAATAACATGTATATCGGATATACCTTTCTTCTTGATGTTGCCGTTCTTCAAATCCGCCAAGTACTTTGGGAAATTTCGCTTCTAGTGACCTTCTCCCATGTAGTAAAAGCACTCAGTATCAGGCTTAGGTCCAGCCTTGGTCTTCTTCGTCGGCGCGGTAACTTTCTTACCACCCTTCTTGAAGTGTCACTTTTGCTTAGATTTGCCTTTCTTGAATTTGGTGGTCTTATTGACCATCAAGACTTGGTGCTCTTTCTTGATCTCCACTTCTGCAGATTTTAACATGGCAAAGAGTTCTGGCAACTGCTTGTTCATGTTTTGCATATTGTAGTTCATCACAAAGTTCTTGTAACTTGGTGGTAGTGATTGGAGGACACGATAAATCCCCAAAACATTAGGAATCACTATACCCAAGCTTTGAAGTTTGTTTGCGTGCCCAGACATCTTAAGCACATGCTCACTGACGGAGCTGCCCTCTTCCATCTTGCAGTTAAAGAACTTTTCAGAAGCCTCATAGCTCTCAATTGACGCATGAGTCTCAAAGATAAATTTGAGATCACAGACAATATCATGTGGGTCTGAATTCTCAAACCTTTTCTGAAGCTCCGATTCTAAACCATACAAGATAGCACACTGAACTGTGGAGTACTGAGTCTTCCGAGCGAGGTAAACATTCTTTACTTCATCGGTAGCAGTGGCTGCAGGTGGGTCACCCAGCGGTGCATCCAGCACATAGGTCAAATTACCAGCTGTGAGGACAATCCTCAAATTGCGGAACCAATCCGCGAAGTTGCTTCCATTGTTTTCAACTTTTCTTTCTCTAGGAACGCATTAAAATTGATGGTAGGGCCCGCCATTGATCTACAACATATTTGCAATAGTTTAGACTAAGTTTATGACAAATTGAGTTCTAATTAATAGTTAAATTAATATAGGTGAACTCCCACTCAAAACAATATCCCTCACATTGTTTTAGTGATCACATGAACCAAATCCACCACATCAACACCAATCATCACGAGAGTTGATGTAGCTTCAATGGCGAACAATCGACATGTTCATCATATCTACTATACGATTCATGCTTTACCTTTCGGTGATCCGTGTTCCGAGACCATGTCTGTACATGCTAGGCTCGTCAAGATCAAACCTTAGCTTCCGCATGAGCAAATCTGGCTTGCTCACGTTGTATACACTTGCGGAATCTAACACACCCGATCATCACGTGCTGCTTCGAAACAACAAGCTTTAGCAACGGTGCTTACTAAGGGTGAACACTTTAGAACTTGAAATTCATGTGCATGAGGGATCATCTTATAATGCTACCGTCGTTAACTAAGCAATACAAGATGCATAAAGGATTAACATCACATGCAATTCATAATATGTGATATGATATGGCCTTTCTTCTTTGTGCTTCCGATCTCCATCTTCAAGCACGAACATGATCTCCATCATCACCGGCATTGCATCAAGTTCAATGACGCTTCTCCATGGTTGTCGTCCACCGGCTTCAACTATTACAACTACTTTGAATATACACGCGGGACTTAACATAAATTAAAGACAACCATATGGCTCCTGCCGGTTGGCAACTTACAATAAGGAACATTACATACATCAAATATAATCACAATCATGGCCATATCACATCACTGCACACCCCTGCAAAACAAAGTTAGACGCCTCTACTTTCTTTGCATGTTTTACGTGGTTTGGCGCTTTCAATAAGTGTCGTTCTAACTTACGAACAAGAACCACAACATTGATACTAGTATTGTCAATCACCCGTTGTAAATTGAATCTTAACTATGCTGGGAGAAACAGGCACCCGCAAAGCCACTTATGCAATACAAGTTGCATGTCAAGTGTGGAGCAAGTCTCATGAACGATGTCATGTAAGGTTAGCCCGGGCCGCTTCATCCCAACATCCCGCAAGATGCAAAGTACACAAGAAGCAATCGATAATAAAAGCATCAACGCCCACAATGACCATTGTGTTCTACTCGTGCAACAGATCTACATATAAACCTGGCTCTGATACCACTGTAGAGTTTCGTAGCATGGAAAACAAAAAATTTCTATCGCATACAAACAAACAAGCCAAGATCTATCTACTAGATTGTAGCAACGAGTCGATGGAATAACTCACCCTCGAAGATTCCAAAGTGTTTAACGAGAGCGGATTCTTGTGGGTGATGTAGTCGTACTCTTGTCGATCTCAAGATCGCGTAGACGATCCTTCCGGCGCTGCGTTCCGGCAGTGCTTCCGCAGTCGGTCACACGTTCGGTACTCGACGAAGACCTTCCTCTCCCTTGTTCCAGCAGGCAGCGGAGGTTGTAGCACTCTCCTCGCGATTCCTGCAGCACAACGGCGTGGTACCGGAAGTAGAGGGGAGATCTCGCAGGGCTTCGCCTTAAGCCGGAGTGAGTATGGTGGACTATGAGAGAGATCCTCGGCGATCTAGGGTTTAGACGCACCAAGGAAGGGGGCAAGCCGGCGGCTAGGGTTTAGCCTAGGCGACGGCGAGTTGGCCCTAGGCGGCGGCTATGGAGGGCGGTGGCGGCTAGGGTTAGGGTTTAGAGAGGGGGCAACTTGTGTGCTAGGAGGGGCAGCCTTGCCCCTCCTTATATAGGTGGGAGGCGCCGGCCAAGGGGAGGGGATTCCCACCCCAACTCGGATCCCAAGTGGGCCGGCGGTGGAGGGGAGGAACTCCTCCCCAAGTAGGTTTCCTACATCCCCTCCACCTTCCAAAATAGCCGTTTGACTTTTCAAATTGGCGTTTCACTTTTCAAACTAGGATTTGATTAAACCCTTTATTTTGTTCAGCGATGACACCTAGTACATGATGCAATCATTCCAACTTGATATGACACATTCATGTACCCTTCCCCTCCGGAGTGCCGGACATTCCGGAACCTTCTAGAACATTCCCGATGAAAACACCGGAACCATTCTCCAACCCCGAAACAGGACTTTCCTTATATGAATCTTATTCTCCGGACCATTCCGGATCTCCTCATGATATCCCGGATCCCATCCGAGACTCCGAACAACATTCGGTCTCTTACTCATCATTCCATAACTACTCAAACAATCGTCAAATCCTTAAGTGTGTCTCCCTACGGTTCGTGAATTATGCGGACATGATCGAGACACTTCTCCGAACAATAACCAATAGAGAAATCTAGAAATTCATATGGCTCCCACATATTTCTACGATTACTTTGTGATCGAATGAACCACTTACATACGATACCAATTTCCCTTTGTCTCACGATAGTTTACTTATCCAAGGTTATGATCGTCGGTATCTCTGCATACCTAGTTCAACCTCGTTACTGATAAGTACTCTTTTCTTGTTCCCGTGATATGTGATCCCTTGTGAGCCAGTCACATGCTTGCAAGCTAATTGGATGACATTCCACCGAGAGGGCCCAGAGTATATATATCCGTCATATGGATGGACAAATCCCACTCTTGATCCATGTGTCTTAACCAATACATTACGAATACTCAATGCCACCTTTATAGCCACCCAGTTACGGTGTGGTGTTTGATTCCATCAAAGCATCCTTCCGGTGAAGGTGATATGCATGATCTCATGGTCGAAGGAATTAGGTTACTATGTATCAGAAAGCATATAGCAATTGAACTATTAAAATGACTTGATCTTTATGCTACGCTTATCTATAGGAGTATGTCCACCATATCATTCTCCTAAAGATATGATCTTGTTGTTAATAACATCTCAATGTTCATGATAGGGAAACCACAATAATTTATTAACCAACAAGCTAGTATTATAAAGAGGCTTTACTAGGGACTCTATTTTAGTTTACAATTCACACAAGTATTAATGTTTCCTTGTTAATACTATTATAGCATGAATGTAAACATTTATCATAAACACAAAGATATAATAATAACTACATTTATTATTGCCTCTAGGGCATATATCCAACATTTTCATCCTCATGAGGGAGAAAGTATTGCCCAAGCTTGGGGGAGATTGAAGTTACTAATGCTCAAATGTCCTATTCATGAGCTCCCCAGTAATATTATTATCAATAATTTTTATTTAAGGCTTTCAGGACATTACAAGGACTACCTAGATACCTGTTTAGAGGGATCCTTCACAAGTAAGAAGGTCAAAGCTAAGTGGGATATTCTTGAAACAATTCAAAGCAATACTGAAGATTGGGATAACGACAAAGGTAAGGAACCAGGTATAAACTATGAGTATGATTGCATTAAGTCTTTCGCTGAAACTGCTGATTTTCAAGAGCTTAGTGCTAAATATGGTCTTGATCCTCAAATTCTTGTTAGATGCTATATAGCCTTTGCTTCCCATATTAATGCTCCTAAAGAAAAATGGGACATGTATCATTAACCTTTTAAAGACACTTGCATGGAAAATGAAAATGTTATTAATGATTTTAATAAACATGCTCAAACTTGTGAAAGTACTATTTCTTATAAGCATGTTAATTTTTGTGGTATGCATATACCTTGTGAGAAGAATCAAACAGAAGAAGAATATTGTATCACCCACTGGAATGAAAAAACTAGAAAGTGGTATAAGTCTCTTGATGATCTTGGTAAAAAAGTTTGTGCCCTCTATCCTTTTATTTGTGAACTTTGCTTTGAAGTGGGTAATTTCAATTTTCAATGCTCAGGCCATAATAATCCTGCAAGTTTGTATTGTGATAACGTGATCACTGATAATCAACATGATGAACTTACATTATTTTTGGGGTGTGAAGAGTTATCAAGAAAAACTTCTTTGATAGACATGAGTGCTTTTGGTATGAATTGTGTCCTGCATGGGTGTCATCTTTATTGTGTCGAAAATTGCCACGCAAATACTTACATACAAAATCTTATAAAAGATGATATTTTACCAAATTATGACAGGACTGATATGTGTTTTGATCTTATTAATGAAAAGGAGGAATCCTCCAAAGTTTCTTCTATTGTCTCTAACAATAAGCCAGGGTATGTGGAGAAGCTTCCTTTCAAGCCTCTCCCTCCTAAAGAGGAGGAGAAGAAGAAGAAGAAGAAGTAGAAGAGGAGTAAAAGGAGAGAGGAAACGGTATCTTCCTCTAATCATGTTGCTCCTATCATAGTTTTTGCTGATGAGTCTGAACTAGACGATGTTCCTATGCCTGCTACCTATATTAGTGATCATGATTGGTAAAAGCACACTACTTTTGATATTGAAAATCTCTTTGGCACCAATTCTGAAAATGATGATATTAATAATTGTTGTGCTATTAGTGCTATCCATGTTCCTTCCAATGATGATATGTTTACAAATGAACACACTTGGGAAGATAGCTATTTTATTGCTTATGATGATACGAAACCTCCAATTTATGATGATTACAATAATGAGTATGATATTTTTAGTCCACCTACTATTGAGGAGGAAATCAATTGTGATTACAATATGCCTCCTATATTTGATGATTATGGTGATGAGAATAATAGTGATAGCTATGTTGTTGAATTTGCTCCCACTACAAATAATGACTATGCTTATGTGGAGAGTATTAATCATTTTATGCATGTGGCTCATGATAAGAATGTTTTATGTGATATTTATATTATTCATTTTATTCATGATGCTACTGAAAGTTATTATGAGAGGGAAACATGGTTTTATGCATCTCAATAATATTAAGTTTCCCCTCTTTATGTTGAAAGTCTTGAAGTTGCATTTGTTTTGCTTTCCTATGCTTGTTGCTTTGTGCTTTTATGAATTATTTCTTTACAAGATTCCTATGCATAGGAAGTGGGTTAGACTTAAATGTGTTTTGAATTTGCTTCTTGATGCTCTCTTTTACTTCAATTCATATTTCCTATGTGAGCATCTTCTCAAACTATCAAGCCTAACTTAAAGGCGTTAAAGAAAAGTACTTGTTGGGAGATAATCCAAGAGTTTTCTTGAGTCTTAGAAGTTATTACTTCAGTAATTACCGCTCCTTATCCTTTTTGTTTGCTTTTTGTGCCAAGAATGACCTCTAATGAGAGGGAAGTAAGATTTGGGGAGTTGCTGTCCCGAAACAGATTTATATCCTCCGCCATAAAAATTCGTGAGGAGTCTCTATAACTCGGTTTGAGCTGAAAATTTACGAATAAATACCCCAGTATGTTAGCTAACTTTCGTTAGTTCAACACTTGTTTATTTGAGCAACAAAAGATCTTCGAAAAAATCGGTTTCTCCGCTGGTCTATTTTGACAGATTTCTGCCATTATTTGCACTTGCTTCTTATTAATTCCTTTTTGAGTTCTCTTTTAGGGAATTGAGATTTTTGAAGGAATTCCTACAGTAGATTGTGTTTTTTTAGTGAAAATTTTTGTTGTTCCAAAGCTTTGCCTAAAGGTCTATTATCTTTTGAATACACTAATTTTGCTAATGAAGATTGTGTGAAGTTTTGTATGAAGGAAAATTTGCAGGTGTAGAGAAAGAATGATGTAATGAGATGAAGAATGGACAAAATCTCAAGCTTGGGGATGCCACCCCGTGTTACCCCAATAAATATCCAAGAGGTACAAGCGTCAAAGCTTGGGGATGCCTTGGGCATCCCCTTCTTCATCAATAAAAAGCTCAGGTCTTTCTAGACACTTCATTTTTATTATTTTATGCATTGTTATGTTATTCTTGGAGCGTCTTAGTTTTTCGTTTTTGGTTTTCATTTTCTTAGTTTGCTTGAGTAAGTTGGTTGGTCACATCACACTTCTTTTGGAGAGAGACACACTCTGTTTTCATTGCCTAGAACACTCTAGTTTTCACTCTTATTGTTCTGTGAGTGTTCTCTTTTGCTAGAACTGTGTTTAGCCTTAGTTTTCTTGTGCTTTCAGCTTAGAACTTTTTAGTTCTTCTTTGTGGATTTGTGAGACAGTCTCACTAATCTTTATTGATTGTTATCTTTATGAGTTATTTCAAATAAGTTGCTTGGTGTTGGAAAAGAGTAGAAAGCTTCATGCTTAAGTGGTACAAAAGGGAGCTTGTTTTGACTATGGCTTAGACTTTAGCATGACATGCTAGCTGTTGTTTTGACCTTATGCTTAGTGATTATTGTTGTAGCATGTCTTGTTCCAAACAATTAGGATTGATTAATGTGCCTTGAAGAAATTATGCGTTGTTTTAGCATACAAAAGCATAGTATTGTGGTATTCTCCTTTGATGCTTTGTTTGGATTGACTTGGCACATGCTCACACCATGTTATGACTATGACAAGTCACCATTAGCCTCTATGATCATTTAGTCCTTGACTTGTAGTACCACTCTATGCCTTGATTAGTAATGCTTTGTTGCTCTGCATGATTATGACCATTATTGCTCTCTTAGTTGGTTGCTCCCAGTCTTTTGCTAGCCTCCACTTGTATGAGTAAGATCTACTCATGCTTCCAACTTCCAAGAAATCCAGTTATTCCAAAAGTGTCCACTATAAACTCCTACGCATGGTGTGTTACACCATTCCAAGTATATTCTTGTTTTCAGCTATCTTCTAATTAAAAACTATTTTGTTATGTGAAAACTTAGTGATTAAAGCCCTCACGAACTTGATGGCTGTAACACCCTCGAAATCGGCCCTATGCAAGTTTCAGCGATCCCCGCCAAACCCGCATAGAAACGATTCAAAGGTGCCCACCAGGCACTTTCGTGCGGGTGGAAAACGAAGTAATATCATTACACAATAGTCCGCGATGGAACCCACAGAACAGCACTACTGGAGAAAGGCTTATAGCCTCTAGGTGGTCAGTGACGGGCAAAACTATATCTGTCACTAGTACGTGTTACCAGCGACAGGCAAGAATAAGCCTGTCACTAGCACAAAACACTAGCGACGGGCGTATAAAAGTGACTGTCACTAGTATTTTTTTTAGAAAGACCATGAAAATGAAAAAAATTACTTAGTGACGTGCTTCTATGAAAGCCTGTCATTGATAACTCTATGATTAGTGACAACCTCAAAATACGCATGTCACTAGTATTTTTCTGGAGGTGGGCTGAAAGGTTAACTTTCTTAGTGACGGGCATCTCTCAAGACCCATCACTGATTACATGGACAATTTTTTGCCTGTGCCGACCAGACCGGCGCCACCCACTAGCCTCTGGGACAGCCCACCCGCACCCCTCCTCTCCTTGCCCACCCGGTCATGCACTCCCCCTGCCCCTCCTCTGATCACTAGGCCGGAGTATAGCGATCGATCGCTCTTACTCCAAATCGGCCATTCAATTATTTTGTACATTTGTTTGGAGTGCAAATGAATTTGATATTGAGCACCTACAATTTCGAACATGGTATTTAAGTTTGATAGAACCTCTCTTATTTCAGCTTGATTCACTCATAGAAGTGTCTATAATTTCTATAAAACTAGAGTTGATGACAATTTCTAGCCGTATAGCAATACAAAGTTGGCAACTATAAATATTCGTTGCAATGTCCATATTTTAACCTAGATACACACATGTTTGTTGCACGCTACATCCCTACACCCGTTCTATTTTTTCTATTGTATTAGATATAGATTTTTTTGAGGAATTGTATTAGATATAGATTACAACTACGGAGCATAAATTCTGATGATTCGGAAATAAAAACATAAATTTTGAGTCCAGCCCATTACCCAAGACTCCTTACTAGGTTAATCACCCAGCCACGATCGCACGCCGTCAACCTGCAGTCCCACTCGTTGCCTCCCGAGACCTAGCCGCCTCCCTCCGCTCCCCCACGGAGTCTCTCTGCTGTCGGCAAGCATTGCCTCCCTCGCCGGCCGCCGGTGACTCACGACACTGCTGCTCTGAGGAGGAACGCTGGAGAAAGGGAATGGCACAGGTTTGGGCTTCAGCGAGGTCCAATTTCTCCCTTTCCCTATCAGATTACTCTCTGATTTTCCCATGGTTTAACCCGGTGTTAGCATTTTTTCTGGATTTTGTGCATCCTTGCAGATCCGCCCTTCCATCGGCCTCTTATCGTATGCAATCATTTGCAGCTTGTCTGGATTGGTTAGATGCCAAGCACAGTTGCTCACGTGTATTTGTACCTCTCAATATTAGTGCATGGATCAGATCACCAATACCGTAAGTACTCCTTTCCCCCAAATCTCATATGCACCTATAGATTGCAAAAGGCAGATTTTTTATATATTATGGTTTGAGTATATCAATGAGTCGGAGCAGGTATTTAATCATTATCATTTATCTTCAAATCAATGACATATGGAACTTTGGGAACAGCCAAACAAGTCATATTTTCCTCCCGTTCAAAAAAAAGTCATATTTTGCATCAAGAGAAATAGTCGCATTAGCTCGATACATAATAAAATAAGTTCTGTAATTGAGTATTAACGTTTTGAAACTTCAGCTTTACCTCTATTTATTTTCATTGTGACTTTTTCATATGTAATTATCTCAATCCAGTAAAGAACTACATACTCCCTCTGGCCCATACTCATTATAATAGTTAATTTGGATTTGTCAAAATTTGAGTGAACCTATATAATAAATAGTGTCTAAATTCACTTAAATCTAGACAAATTTGAGCAACTAATATGGGTCGAAGGAATTACTCATCATAATATTCCAATATATTCGAGTGGTTCACTTAGTGGGCTAGGTAGAAATCAATACACATCATATTTACAGGTCCAACAATGAGCAGTACATGAGAAAGTACCGTGCACACTGGTCAACAGCGTTGATGTGGGCTTGTCAACAAACGCCGCCGCAAGTGCCGCCTTGCATGTCAAGTACTGATGCGATGGAAAGGAAGGAGGTCCATTTTTTGATAGAATTTGATGGCAGGTTTTCCACACTACTGTACATGTATAGCAATACTAGAACTGCAGTAGAGCCGTGCCCGGTTATACTATATGGGACTGTTTCTCTTGATGCAAAGTGTAGTCAATCAATACACTATTATTTATGTAAGGTTATTGATTTTGAGCTACTTCTATTATGCCATACATGATATGTGTAATGGAGTCGTAGGTAGAGACAGCAACGCAGGTGGCAACTTAACCAGATGGCACAACACAACAAGAAGTGGTAAGCGGAGCGCATCAGCATAACAACCAGCAACATCACTACGGACAGGTATTATTCCTCCCGTTTTGGCGAGTTATATCAAGTCTAAAACTGCTTCTTCTCATGCAATATTTCAAAATGACTCTAACTAGAACATTGATGCAAGTTTTCTATTTCTTATATTACGGAATAAGTGTTATGTTTTCTGCCCCATGCAGATGAATGTTGAAAACCTCAAGTTGGGTGGTGCCACGCATGATATGATGTGAACTGATATGTTATCTGCCTTCTGCTGCTGATCTGCTTCCTAAATCGGTAGCTGCTCTATGTGAGAGTTTGTTTGGGATGCGATTTTCTAGGTAGCAGCTAGAGCTGATGAGTCTTGGAAAGCAGATGGTGGAAGCTTTGACATTTCATAAGATTTGGATGATTTGAGATGTTGGTTGTACTGAAACAACATACTTTTTTTAAATATTGTGCTAGCGATGTTAACTCCATTTTGTACTACTCATGATCATATTTTGTTATCTACGAGTGCTATGATTATACTTTGTTATGGATGTCCAAATGTAATATATTTTTTTATTCCTAAAATATTTACTAGTGACAGGCAAATGACAAGGTAAAAGCATTACCTGTCATTGGTAAAAATTAAGTAGTGACAGACACAAATAAATGACTGTCACTGGTAAAAAAATACTAGTGACAGGCGCACGTCTGTCACTAGTATCCTGTTACCAGTGACACATTATTAGTGACAGGCGCCCTGCCAGTCACTAGTGGGCATTTTGAGCCTGTCACCAGTAGACTATTCTGCAGTAGTGCAGATATATACAACAGCGACTCAAAGAGTCAAGAATACAGATATACAATACAAAGATCCAAATCACCTTCAAAACGATACAGCGTCCGAGTACGGACAAGATGCAAATTGAGATAAGAGCCCTGAAGAATAACCAATGGCGTCCATAACCCTGCCCAGGCCAAGCCGGAAGGGTAACCCTGCTAACGACGTCGATCTCAAAACCTGCTTAAACAAAAGGGGTGCCAACAAAGGGCAAAGGAAAAAGAGAGCGGTCAGTACTGAGGCCAGTATACGACGAGACTAGAATTCGGCGGTCCTCGCCTACATAGGTATGGTGGACTGAAGCGGCAGCGCATCATGCACTAAACAACCTATAGAGACTCGATACCACTGTCGGCTATCATAGAGGGATAAGAAAGACCTATTCGAAACCATTCTGATACTACCACCAAACATACCCATCCTGGTATTTCCCCCTCGAGACCAAACGAGGAAGTCAACCGAGGAATTCATACAGTTGGCAGTTTTATTTATTCAATTATCGTTGCAGCAATTACTAGTCAGGTATAGATAGCATGAGTCATCCTGACATAATAAGCAGTGAGAAGTTTTAATTAACCATTCCGTTATAGTTGTAGTACTTACTAGTCAGATACATATAGCATGAGACATCCCAAAACCCAGCAGTTGTTGGTACTTTTATTTAGTCATTCCGTTGTAGTTGCAATACTTACTAGTCAAATACACTAGAACAGGTGACAACTCAAACCAGCAATTGTTGGCACTTTTATTTAGCCATTCCATTATAGTGAAGCTGATTACTAGTCATTATAAAGTCAAATTTATAGCACTACTTTAGTTATAGTTGTCTATGATCGAGATACTGTGCTCCAAGTCGTCCATAACCGCGGACACGGCTTTCAGAAAGTTTTACCCTGCAGGGGGCACAAATAGCAACACACGCACGATCAACCTCGGAAAAACCAAATAAAACCCAACGAGGCATCACGACAAAGAAATCGCAAGATTCATATAATATTTCAGGGGGCCACCCCACCAAGCTACCCGCTACGAAGTTGGCCGGCTCCGAGACGGACCCAGAGGTTTGTGACGACGGCTGAAAACGACTGGGAACCCGAAAGTGTGACTGGGCTTGTCGATACCGCGAAAACGTGGCACGGGGTTCCAAAACAGTACAGGCGCTCCACGCGCAATCATAAATAAAGCAGTAAAGCATGGCATAAGTACATGATAGTAATAAAGCCCCAAACTACTTTGTGGCCCCAAGAAATAAGATATGACTCAAGCTCATGCTAAGGGGATTCATGGTCCCACATGCAGATAGTGCGAATATTCAAAGAACAGGTATCAAGTACTCGGGGTCCTACGGGACACAAGTGAACGGTTAAAAACCAAATAACATCTATTGCCCACCTGTGCCTCTAGATTATTTACTTACTTCAATTTTAGTTATTAAACAGTAATTAAAGTCATGATCATCTCCAACATTAAACATACGACAATACTCCAACAATTGTGGTACTTGACGACACGCAACCGCACCTGAGCAAGCGACTACGACACGCAAGTCCAACTACCTACGAAACAACAGGTAATAGGATGTGTCCAAGGCAATATAAGGCTACAAGGGATATCACGGGTACGAAAACTAGAGCATCGCAACACAGATAACAATAGATCAACAAGAGGAAATAAAGACTATAAAGTAAAATAGGTAGAAAGAGGGAGAATGCTCGCCTAAAAACATTGCCCAAGGTTCATCCGAAGATCGGGTCGACACTCGCATCAACTCATCGGCCTAATCCGTGAAGAAGCAAAGCGCTAGAAGAAACACCGGATGCACCATTTAATACTACGGCAAAAGATCGAGCATGATGCATGACATGGCAAAGATGCGATGTAACTAGGCAATATTAAGCGGAACCATAGTCCCGACAATTAAATATATGATTCTAGTTGTTTAGTTACCCCGCAATTTAAACGTTGTCTTAACATGGCAAAATATATCACCGATTCGCTACACAAATTTTAAATGGGAGCAATATCAGGCTAGAAATGTTGGCATATGGACTATTTAAACCAAACCCCACGAGGTGGTATGCAAACATAAATAATTTATGCATATAAGGTAAATAATATTTTATAAAGAAACTAGAGAAAGAGTCAGGTCTCACGGTTTGGTTAGGCGAAGAGATGTGTTGAAGCAGTGCCAAATTGCCAACGGATTTGCAAGAGAAACCAATAGTTGATTACTTGTGAGCATTTCGTCGAACAACAGACAAGCAATATCGAGAAGTACAGAAATCAACATAATGTGGTCGGAGACACGAAGAAGCCGTTGCCCGGGGCTTATAGATTGCCTGCAAATTGAATATGCTTGGATGGACGGCAGGCACCAGGCCAGATCGATGCAGCGCAAGACATCGGCGAGGGATTTTCCCACAAAAGACAACAGCGGTCTGGCTTGAGAGCAGGTTCTGCACCAAGAGTGAAACGAGCCTGGGCAGCACCTGTGCTCCCTATGAAGCTAGGCACGCGGAAGTAAACGGCGACCTGACGAGATCAGGTGGCGGCACGGTAGGCGAGGTGGAGCTGGGCGGCGCCTCGCGCGCTTGAAGGGACAAGGGAGGCCGACGCATGCGACCAGGCGGACACAGATCTCTCGGCTGGTGGTAGGTGGCGATCTGTGTGGAGCTGGCCACAAATCGAGAAGGGCAGGTGCACGCGCGGCCAAGCATCATCTGCTCTGCTACAGCGTGTGGAGATTGACATGCACGAGCTGATAGTGGATCAGGTTGCTAGCTCAAGGATTAAAACAAGAAGACCACACACGCGGATCAAAAGGAACATGGCGGGTGCTATGTTGTGTCCAAAGAAATCAAGAAAAGGATATGGTGGTGATGGGATCTGCAGTGTCGTGCGCCTGGTGAAGTCGACAAGGAACAAGGCGTCACGAAGTTGGATATGAACGGGAGCAAAATGTTTCAAGAGAGAAAAGAGGAAATTTTGGTAGAAGAGGTGGGGAATTTTGGCCAGATTTGGGGTTAGGGTTTGGGGAGAAAGAAGGAAATTGAATATTTATATAGTCCAAAATAGACTAAATGGGGCTAGTTTTGGGCCAAAACTTTAGACGGGCCTTTAGCCTTTTTATTTTAGTCAAATAAGAAAATCATTTATGTTCACGTATCAGACCAAAATATTATTTGTTTTAATTTAAAAATAAGAAAAGAGAGACAGGTTTAATAAAACCATAGGGATATTTTAGTAAACAAAATAGGTTTTTAGCAAAATAATTTGAGGTTAAAATATACAAATAAAATATGCATTATGATGCAATGATGATGTCATGATGATGCATAGCGATCCAGACAGTGGATTTACCCAGGGTGCTACAATGGCACATTTTATATTCTTTGCCCCTAAAAAACTTGAACCATTGTGACAATTTTTTTGTATATGCTTGCACTTATAAGTTGGAATTAGCAGAACCGTGCTGTCACGGAGAACGTTTTCAACATTGCACTTGTACTTTGTACTCAGTTGATATCATGCTATTTTGTTTATGGATGTCACCGATGTGAAATAAAGAGGAAACTTGTAAGTCCATGGAGTTTGTATTCTGCGTTAGAGAAACGCCTGGGCCGCTAGCCTAAGCCATGCCTAATCATGGTGGAAACTTGCAGCATTGCCATAATGAGCTATCTATGCAGCATCCTCAATAAAAATCTATGCATATGGTAAATAAAAAGATCGCTGAGATGCTCATTGTCTGTTTGCCTTGTCATTTTGGTCATGGGAAAGCTCCTGTACCATGTGCAAGGGGTACCCCGTTGGCGATTCTCAATGATATGCAAATACTTACAATGACAAGAACTTACCTGTGCCCAAAGTTGAGTATGCATGAGGTGTGGCCCTCGTATTCAAAGGACTTGAGATTGCCAACTTATACTTCGTCAGGCATATACTCCATCTTTGTCACTTTAATCTTAACCACTTCAAGATGCTTATGGTAGGGGCAATGAGGGATGAAATCTAACAAGTACCATAATTTTTGGAATCTCTTTTTGAAACTTGTAATCCCTTCTTCCTTTATAAAAGGTCTTTCTTCCACCACTATTGAGTCTCCTCCTTCTACCTTTAGGCACCATTAAGAGAGCATAGTTGTCATTCTGTGTGAAGTGTTTCAAAGCTTATTGATTGATGCATATTGTGATATTACTTGTTCTTGTGCTACTTGTTTCTAGTCACCCCTTGTGAACTTTGAAGGTGTCCTATGCATCTATTTGCTACTCTATGAGGGACAAGCTGATTGCCACTATGCTATGTTTTCTGTGAAACAAACAAACGTTTTTTAATGCATGTTATTCATAATCTTTGTTTGTAGCCTTTCATGTTGCATGCATAGTTACTATGCCCTATTGTTAGAACTCCATCTTTAATGCACACTAGCTAAGTGCCCGTGCGTTGCTACGGATCATGAATTCTTTGTCCTGCATGGTACAATATGAGAAGAGGTAGCACGGTCTTTGTCCTGCATGTTTTTTTGCACGCCCGTCTCGACGCCACCTTGGGTTTTGACGTTGCTACTTTATCGTATCGTTCCACCTAAAGTCACTTTGAAAAACTCATTTTTTTAGAACAATAGGAAAGTGTATATATGTGCATAAATAAATATACTATTTTCACGAATTTATGTGGCTATGGCGACATGTTCTTAATAGGGTTTATCCCAAATGTGTGTATCCTCCACCTCTTCTTGTTAATATACCAATTATTGTCAATATACGAATTCTACAATGGAAGTCAACGTTCTGTCAAATTTTTACTCCACCAAACCAACTTTTCATTAGCTTTAGCGGAAGCCAAGTTCAAAACACAAAAGGGCATTATTATATATTTTTTATGAGCTATGAATTTGTTTTACAGCAGTATAAGTCATGAATTTGTGGTCTCCCTTGCATGAAATGCAACTTATTATCTTACAAACGGGCACCCACAAGTTGTGAGTTTGAAGAATGTTCGCCATCTGTTCGGGTATCTAAGTCTGTCTTATTTTAGAAAAGCACTCCATACCAACTTTCCCCGAAAGAGGATGATCCGACTCTCCCTTGTCTAAAACGGGTACAGGCGGCAGCGCATCTCCCTCCCTCCTCCAGATCTAAGCCGACGAGAGCGCTGGACCCCTCTCCCTCTGCTTGCTGCTTCAGCGAAGGGAGGGAGAGGTGAACTTGTTTCTCTGTGTAATAGTTACGGTTATGGTCAGTCTGCACTTGTGCCCGTTGGGGTGGTGGGAGCGGTGCCCGAGCAAATAAATCTGTCTCAACTCTACTCCCACACTGGCGACGACCTTCACAATGACACCTCGGAATTGATGGCAACATGTGTTGGTCGATCACTTAGATCGACAACTTGGTCTTATCGCAGTTCTTCAGATTTGTTTCTCGGTGTGTTGCTAGCATTCGTTGTTATCCACAATGGCGCTAGCGACCGGGGCAAGATGGTTGCTCTAGAGCGAGGATATTGGTCCGGGAGTGGTGGACTTGTCGTTCTTCTCTGACTGCGTTGATGGGAGGCGGGGGATCTTGGTTCAAGACAGAACGGGGACATCCCCCGGTCGACGTGCCATAGTGACATTTGCCTTGTTGCGTGCAACATGCTTGTTCATCAACTCACAAAGCCTCGTTGGTGATGGCGTTTTTTTGGGATCTGGCAATGGTGGAGGCTCAGAGTCCCTTCCGGCGTGCGTCTTGGTGGCGCTGGAGTTGGACGGCGGCCGCTGGCTTCGGTGGTTGCGAGAAATCCTAGAGATCATTTTGTATTTCTCGATCTTTTGGAATTTTATCTATAAAGTTTCCAGGATAATCATTTTATCCCAAACTGTCTTTTAGTTTCCACGTGTGTTGCTTTTTATAACTTGAATTTTCATTAATGAAATATGTAGTTGATTTTTCAAAAAACCTAACTGGAGTAAATTAAGGCTCCTAAATTATAGCGTCAATCTCATGGTACAGTATACAAGAACCTCCACCAATACATGCATTCTCGGGTAATTAAAATTACTCCTTTTTTTCTCTCCATCAATAATTTACATGAGAGAGTCCCCACAATACATGCGAGATGTTATTTGTGGCAAATAACTCCCGTTTTTCTCTAACTATAACATGGGAGAGTAAATATCTGCCTTAATCGCGATTTGGCTCTATGTCCTTGGAGAGTACTAACGTAGCATTATAATTAATTGGAGCGATTAGTTAGGGCCTAATCCCTCCCTTTTTCTGTGGGATTTTTTTCTGAACGGGTGGCCAATGCATGCAATTGCAGCGATCAATTAGCATGTTCGACTAATAAATAGCAATAATTCATGGATGGGCGATCAAAGGGCTATGACTCTCCCAATAGTAAATAAAGATTCTGATTTGCTACCATGATCACTGCTTAGTGGTGGAAAAGAAGGAACTCGTCCGTTTCATTTGTTTTCCGGGAGTGACACATCTGGCAAAAAAAGATCTTACCATAATCAGCGATAATTAGCGTCAACAAGCGGAAGGAGGGAAGATCCACCGTTTGGAGAGGTTGAGATTATATTGGACAGTCCAGATGCTTCCAATGTTTGATGTTTGAGGACAACCTACGATCACCAACATTCTTTTAATAGTAAAGATGTTTAGAGTTCTTTGATCCTAGATTTCAATGCTTGTAAATGGTTTGATCTTGATTTTGATGGTGCATGTCACCTCAAAATTATTCCTTTTATCACTTACCTACTCCAGGACGAGCAGGAGTTAAGCTTGGGGATGCTTGATACGTCGGAAACGTATCTATAATTTTTGATGCTCCATGCTTGTTTTGTATCTACTTTGCTTTGCTTTGTCTATACTTTGAGGTGTTTTTATATCTTTTCTGGAACTAACCTATTAACAAGTTGCCACAGTGCCAGTTGCCTGTTTTCTTCTGTTTTTGGTTCCAGAAAGGCAGAAAATCAATATTCTCAGAATTGGTCGGGACAAAAGCCAAAGTTATTATTTTTCCCGGAGCAACATGGAACCACGAAGAAGAGCCGGAGGGGGTTCACAGGGTGGCCAAACCCCCTAGGTGTGGGCAAGCCCTGGAGGCGCCTGGAGGGGGTGTGGGCCCCTGGACCCCCACCGACCTTGATTCATGCGCCTATAATAAGCCTCCGATGGGAAAACCCTAAACAATCCAGAAGAAATCCTCCACTGCGCCGCCGCCACCGAAGGGGAGATTCGGGGGACAGAAAGTCTCTGTTCCGGCACCCTGCCGGGACGGAAAAGTGCCCCCGGAGCCATCTCTATCGATCTCCATCGCCATCTTCATCACCGTTATTGATTCCCATGATGAGGAGGGAGTAGTTCTCTCTCAGGGCTAAGGGCTCTACCGGTAGCTATCTGTTCATCTCTCTCTCTATGCATGATCTTGTTGTGGTCATGAGCTTTGTAATCAAGTAGATCTACCTTGCTACTCAAGTGCTTCATTAGATCTCTGCTTTCCCCATGTGTGTGAAAGTGACAACGTGCATGTCATGGTGACACTTAGGCTTGAGTCTACATAAATACTCTTTGTGCTTTAATAGATCTATGCTTTTCCCCACGTGTGTGAAAGTGACAGCGGGCATACCGTGTGTGGCACTTTGGCTAGATTGAATATTTGTTATGAGTTATATTTGGAGTTGGATGTCTCTATGAAATTGTGGTGTTTGTTGGAATCATCTAGCGCTCAAGGTGACAGTGTGGGGTTATCTAGATTGGGGAAGGCGAACTTTGAGGAGTGCTGTTATAGCCCTACCGATGATTAGAGTGTCCAACCGGAGAGTAGTTAAGAGTAGTATCATGAAGAGAGGATATTTATATGAGAGAGTGTTTACTAGTGAAAGTATGATCCCTAGGCCTTGTTTCTCAACATCGAAACACCGTTTGCATCTAGATCTGTTACATGTTTGCTTGCTTCATTTAGTTTAGGAAATGTAGTTTAGGTTTTCCTTTTATTATTTTGTATTCATTTTATTGTAATCTTTTATTTTTATTTAGACATTTGTAAAAACAATGTAATATTTGTATTATTGTAATAAAATATTTCTTTTCTATTTCATTTGTCTTGTTATCCCTTTTGTTCATAATTGTAAAAAATATAATATTGTGTGATTTAAATAAGATAGTCTTTTATCAATTCTTGTTTATTATTTATTATTGTAATATCATATTACATTACTCAATTATTCATTTGTAATGTTTTTGTAAAGTAATACCCTTTGTTAATAGATGTAGAGACATATCATTCTTTTTGTTAAAGTAAAGTTTTATTCTTTACTCAAGTTATTATTCAATAAATGTTGTAGAATATTCACATGGGTAATAATTATAAATAGTATTTGTTCTTTATTCTTGTAATAGTGTTTATATGGCAATTATAAAGTAAATGTCTTATTTATTATTGTAACTTAGAACATGTAAATATTTATATCTTATTTATAAGTAAGAATTCATTTCTTTATGTAATTCATCTAACATTTATTAATCCATATACATATTATTTTATAATTCAAATATATTAGTTGAATACTCAAATTTAAAATGCTTTCCCCCAAGAACAAAGAATTCAACAAAGGTCATGTTGCCCTAACATTTTCATCAGAACAAGAGAGACCTCAATCCCTCTGTAGTTCTTTTAGTTTTGCACAAAAATTCCTCGGATTTTCTTATACATGAATGCCATGCACACACATGTGTCCTTACTATTTCTAGGTGCTAATTCCGGGATGTTACACAAGCACTACTTCAATGCTCTTGTTTTTTCTTTCCAGAAGAAAAATGAGCATCGATACTACTTGTACTTTGTTTGCTATTCTGAAAGAGAATGTGAGGTTTATCCTTGAAGATATTCTATTTTCATTGAACTCAACTGTACCTAAATATATTATCAAAAGGGGCATGCCGATTAAGGTTTGTATGCATTTACTTTTTGTACTTACTGCAAAACATATGTGCACTATATTTGTAGGCTCCTATTTTAATCTATTGTAGATTCAAATTTAGAGAAATTTGCGACATCATAGATTAATATTTAGAGAAATTTGCAACATCCTTTTTGGACCGAGGGAGTATAAGAGATGATATTATGCTCAATTAATAGGAGTCTGCTCGAGACGAGCATGGTAGAGAGAGTAGAGATTGTGCGTGTGCACTTTACTAACCTCGTGGTGGTACTATATATGCCCTGGTTACGACCCTATATTACCCTCGTGGGGGCATATCACCAGTCGTGGTGTCTTCTTTTCCGCTGCAAGGATGCAATGACATTTTAGTCATGTGAAGAAATTTAAACAAAAAAATGGGATCAGCAAAAACCTCCTGTGGGTTTATTTGGTTTGAAAACCAGATATGCTAAATACAGTGGAGGTCAAACAATTTGAGATCTTGAATCTTGAATAGGGGTACACAACATAAGACTCATACCCGTCTGGGATTTTGCGCTTTATGTTGGACCTTGCAGAATTGTCGAAATGATTTTTTTAACAAGATTAGAGCTTTCCATTTTTATTAGGTTCTTTATTGGGCTATGTACCCACCGGTTTCGTATGCCTCCTATCTTATACCCGACGGAGACGCATGAAACCCTTTCTTCTGATGCAACCGCTAAGAGATGATGGCTCGGGTTTTGTCCAAATAATTTGGCTTGCGGTTTATTAAAAGAATCTACAAGACATGGATAAATCATATACTCCCTATGTTGCAAAGTAAGATGTTTTAACAAGCTTTTGCTATTGCTTTGGTTGAGCATTTTAGCAAGAGTCTCCCGCTGAGAGACGTTTTAGCAAGCTTTTTCTATTGTATCCATGTTGTTTATTATTGTAGATTTGGTATCCAAAACCTCATAATAAATATGGAAGTATACATCAATGGGCTTATAGTCAGGAGATTATTATTTTTCTCTAAAAAATGGATCAAGAAGAAGAAATTCGGCTTCCTTCTATTTAGAAGAACAAGAAATCGATGAGATGGAGGAAAGTAAAGCAAAGCCAAGTTCCCCTTGTCCCTCCTCTCCAAGTCGTCTCTCTGTCGGTACAATCCATCCATGATTCCTTCGCAAGTACTATTTAGCGGTGTTTATCGTGCATGCAGTAGGAAGTAACTAGTTGGAATACTACGTGGACCGGAGTACACTTGGCGAATTACTATAAAGCATGTATGCTACACATGCAAAGGGGGGCTGTCAAATCATGAAGAAAAGATAAATCCACCCTTGTGGCATCAAGAATTCATCCATGTCGTATCCTCTCTTTTCTTTTCTCTATTATAAACACTACATAAAGGGAGGGAAGGGGCAAGCAAAGCAAGGAGGCCCTGTGCTTACATCAAGCAACCAAATCCAAGGCTTAGCGCGAGCACACACTTGATCCACCACTCAAGCGTCACCGATGCTTCGAATGTGAGTGTTGATACTGGCAGTTGTCATCATGGCCATTGTTGTTGCGCGGGCAAGAACGAGGTGTTCTCAGCGGCGGATGACTCTCTCGCCGTTCTGCGCAAATGTGATTGACTACAAGCCTGCGGACCACGATGATGCCGCCACTAATGCCGATGCTCGAAGGCATTCCAATGGGGACAAAGAAATAAACACGCAAGCTACTTCGTGATCTACATCTCAAACTGAATCTATGAAGAGCACCTCGTATCTACAACGAGCACTTGGTCATTAAGAACAAAAAGTTGTCATGTTATGTGATAAGATGGATAGGACAAAACAAGGAGACTCTCCAACCAGAGAGATATAGAATACTAGTATATCAAACAAAATTAAGACACATCAACATATATGAAACTAGAGGAGGGGGGGGGGGGGGGGGGGCAATTGCCGACGAGATTAACATCTATTTCTCTCCATTGTGGTAGAGCGGAACACTACATATCGCCTAAGCCATGTTGTTTGATCCCATATGTGCCGATGCCGATGATATTGCCATGGTGACCATCAGCGAGAGAAGGGTGACCAATGTGCATATACATGATTGGTTAAAGGACTCCCGGTGCAATTTACACTTCAATGAAGCACTTGAAGTTTTTTTTCTATATTTATTAATTAAAAACAGAAAAAAAGGAAGAAGACAATAAAAATGCATTTTCCTCAAAAGAAAAAGAATGCATGGGAAATGGAAGAGAGTAAAACAAACTTCCACTTGTCGTCTCCATCACCACAACGCAAACCCAGCCGCGGTTCTCTCGCCCAGCCACCCCCACCGTACCCCCTCTCCCTCCTCCTCCTCCTCCCCCCGTCACCGCGCGCGCCACCCTGCACCTCCATTCCATCCATCCACCCACCCATTGCTCGATCCACCTTCACCCCCGCACGTACGAGCGCGCGCGCAATCGCCCATGGATTCCATCCCCAATTGAGCCCGCCCACCGACGTGCTCCGACGCGATCGATCCGTCCCGGTCCCGCGTTACGCACGACGCAATGCTGAGCTCGTCGGCCTCGAGGCGGGACGCCTCCGCCACCGCGGCCGCTGCAGCGGCCGCGGCAGCCGCGTCCTCATCCACCCCCTCCGCCTCCTCGACCGCCAAGACCTTCGATCAGCCGCTCCCCACCAAGTCCTTCGCGCAGCGGGCCGGCGACGCCCTGGCGGCCGCCGCGTCCCGGAGCGGCGAGCTGACCAAGAACGCCACCATGGTCGTGTCCCGGAGCGGCGAGCTCACCAAGAACGCCACCATGGCCGCCGTCAGAGAGGCGGCCGCGGCGAACGTTACCAAGACGGACGCCCTGGCCGCCGTCCGGGAGGCCGCCGCCAACGCCGTCCACCACGAGGGCTGGATGGTGCGCTACGGCCGCAGGAAGATCGGCAGGTCGTTTTTCCACACCAGGTACTTCGTGCTCGAGACCAAGCTGCTGGCCTACTACAAAAAGAAGCCCAAGGACAGCATGGTACGTGTAACGCCGATCAGATTTGATTGCTCCATTGTTGAATGTTGATCAAATATCAAGAAAGCTTGACATCTACGTAGCTATGAGCAAATTTTTGGATTCGGTGTTGTTTGATGGATGCGATGTTGTGGTTTTCTTTATTTGAAAAGGGGACAAAGTGTTGGGTTTCTAATATGGATCATCAGGAAACGAAAGGAACTTTGCGAAATTGTATGCCAACCTGATATATAAATTTGTTTAATTGTCTTAAAAAATGTCAATTTACCATTTTTTGAATACAATTGAACACATACGATTTTTCTATCTGCGTTTTTATTGTATGCCAATCTGATAACTTTGTTTAATTGTCTTAAAAATGTCAATTAGCCATTTCTTGAATAGAACTGTAACACATACGATATTTCTCTCTGCATTTTTTATTATTTCAGATAGATTGATGAGAATGTGCAGTCCTAGAGAAATTTGAAATTTTGATCATGCTTTCTGCTGCCTAAATTCTGGTAGCACACAAGACCTCTGGTGTTGATAGCTGTTATTAAGAGATCTCTATAATTACAGGTGCCACTGAAGTCGCTGCTCATCGATGGGAATTGCAGAGTGGAGGATAGAGGACTGAAAACACATCATGGGCAAGTGAGTCTTTGATTCTCTTTTCCGAGAATACGACTTTCCTCGTTGTTCCTTGTTTGGATTATGAATGTTGGGTTCTGAATGATATCGGTGGAACTGTCGAACTGTAGATGTTACTGTAACTTGCATTACTACTGCAATAACCTTAAATTCTTAATAGATGCTGCATTTGCTCTTCTAACAGAGAATTAATTCCACTGACCTATTCTGAATTTCAGGAAGTGTTATCATCTCAATACTGCATGTTTTGAACTATTAGATACCCTATTATTATGACAGCGTCAAATACTTAAATCTTCCAATGAACACCATTTTGTTGACAGCTTCAGAAACATTCAAGTGTTAAGGAATAGCTGATTTGTGCAATGATCTATGTAGATTATTTATGCAGTCTTCCATGATCAATGTGATGTTCTTGCCCCTTCATTTACTTATATCAGTACTTCATTTCGATCTTTCAGATGATTTATGTCTTGTGCGTTTATAACAAGAAAGAAAAGGAGCACCAAATCACGGTTTGTTGTAGAGCTCAGAGCCCTTCACCACTAGCACTTCATTTTTTTTTCGTTCAGATTTATGTCATATAAAAATTTAATCCTCAGATGGGTGCATATGACATTGAAGATGCACTGGCTTGGAAAAAGAAGATAGAGCAGATCATTGATCAGGTGCAGTAAGGCTTCTTTTGAGTAGAACTTGTACAGATATGAGAAATGATCACATTTTTTGGGCATTGCTTCCCATTTATTTTCATGTTTGGTCATGAAATAGTCCTATTATTTGACAATTAAATTGTAAGAAGTATTGATGTGCAAAAATCCTATTGTTAGGATATTCTCTTGTCGTAAAACAATCCAAGTGCTAGGATATGATATATATGTGCTATTTAGATTGCTAGAATTGGGTTGCACTCGAGCTGAAATAATCTAGATTTTGTAGTGAATTTTATAAGAGAAATGGAAAACTCTCCATGTTATTTTTGTCAAATATCACATCCCTACATTCTTGCAGCAGCAGGACAGCATGACAGCTAAAAACCGCAAGGCCTTTGCTTCCATGGACTTCGACGCGGACCTTGGAGGGCAGTTTTCATTCTCAGACCATGACAGCGCGTATGTGACATTCCAATCTCTTATATTATCTTATAGCTAGAATATTCCCTGACTTAACTAGAACTGTAATTACAAATGCAGAGCTGAAGAGGAAGAGGAGCGACCCACTTTGACTCGTAGGACAACTATAGGAAACGGTAAGAAGCTACATCAACTACCTGAGCGAAGCAAAGTACTGATTTACAAGTTGGATTTTCATCTTTGCATGCTACAGAAATTTACCATGTCTTCCTGGTGCTAGGTCCCCCTGAATCAGTACATGACTGGACAAATGAGCCTGATATTGGTTCGTCAAATCAGAATGACCCCGCACAATCTTTCTCGAAGAAGAATTGGCGGCTACTTAGATGCCAAAATGGCAAGTCTAAGTTCCTTCTCCTTATCTTGTTTGTGGAGGACTAATTGTAACTTGGGTTGCTTACTACTATGTCATTGGCAGGACTTCGCATATTCGAAGAACTTCTTGAAGTCGATTACCTTGTATGTCTTGGCAGCAATCTTAACTGCTCAAGAGTTACTTGACAGTGCCTGAATTTCTGAATCTAACTATCACTCGTACTTTTATGCCCCTTGTAGGCACGAAGCTGTAGCCGAGCTATGAGGGCCGTCGGTGTAGTGGAAGCCACATGCGAAGCCATTTTTGGGCTGGTGATGAGCATGGACGTAACGAGATATGAGTAAGTGTTTGCCTTTTAACTCTCTGTTGTTCTAACTACCGATGTTGATGTCGACATTTTCTCTATCGTAGGTGGGACTGTAGCTTTCGCTATGGCAGTTTAGTCGAAGAGGTTGATGGCCACACCGCGATACTCTATCATAAGTTGCAGCTGCACTGGTGTCCAATGTAACCACATTCTCGCATGTCAACAACTATTTACCATTTGTAATACTCCCTCCAATCTATATTACTTGTCACAGAAATGGATGTATCTAGACATGTTTTAGTACTAGATACATCTAATCTAGTGTCAATTAATATGGATCGGAGAGAGTACATTTTTGGATTGTCTGTCAGATCGAAACTTATATTCAGCAATCCTACATGAACATGCAGGTTAGTATGGCCTAGGGATCTTTGTTACGTTCGTTACTGGAGGCGCAATGATGATGGAAGCTATGGTAAATTCTTGATTTTTCATGCTTCTGTCACCTTTTGCTATTTGCATTTTTTTCTGATCGACAATGTATGTTTTCTCTTATACATACAGTTGTGCTGTTTCGATCTATCGAACATCCAAACTGTGGCCGCCAACGAGGATTCGTAAGGGCGTTTATCGAAAGTAAGTCTCCTTCTAACCATCTGATATCCTCCATTTACCTGAGAGGATGAGACACTTCAAATAAACAAAATTAACGTGGGATCCTTTTCTTTCCCTGAAATTCCTACTAGTTCAGGTGGAGGCTTCAAGATTTCTCCTCTCAAGTGTCGCAACGGACGGCCCCGTACTCAAGTTCAACACCTTATGCAGATTGATCTGAAAGGATGGATCCTCAACTACTCCCCTTCTTTTCAGTATCATTCTTTGCTGCAGATACAGAACTGTGTTGCTGGTATGAATGTTTTTTTTCCTTATGGACTTGCCATTGGCAACCTGAACAAAGTTCACTTATGGCTTTAATTTACACTTACTGCCAGGGCTGCGCGAATACTTTTCACAAACAGATGAATGCCATATAACCCCAAGGATTCCCGTGATGGAGAACATGGTTGATCCATCATTGCCGAAAAATCAGAGGCGTCAGGAAATAGAAGCTAAGATTAAAGCAGCATCCACAGGACAAGCAGATAATAAAAGCATGTCGATAATTGATGAAGAGTCGGATGAGGATGACGATTATCAAGTTCCTGAAGCCAACATAGAGGTTTCATGATCATTTTATCCCATACAAGTCTTAAATGTTTTTTTCACTTCATAATAAACCTTTATCAAAATTAATGTACAGGAAGACCCCAACAAAACTGAGAATGATGGTAAGCTTACAGGTTTGATCCCCTCCAACAAATCATGGCTTCTGTAAAGTTCTCAGGATAGATGTTATTTATGTTTTCTCTAATGTTGATAGCTTTGCTGTGGCAGAAGAACCTCCGGAAAAAATTGATTTGTCTTGCTTTTCGGGCATCCTTCATCGTGATCCAGACGAGAAAACCCGCAACTGTTGGACAGTACCCGACAGCACACTCTTTAAAGTCCGCAGCAAGAATTTCCCTACTGATAAATCAAAGGTCTAAATCTTCCAGTTTATGCTTAATTTATTATGAAGCATACTAGATAAAGAACTTCAGCACACTCACATTAAAGTTACAGATACCTGCACCAAGTTATCTCATGGAGCTTGCGGCAATTGACTGGTTTAAGGACACCAAGCGTATGGATAATGTTGGCAGGCAGAAAGGTTGTGTTGCTCAGGTAAACAAGATAATTTACCAGAAATTTCTTAGTGCTTCTTATTCTTACGTTTTTAAACTTTATTTTTGTAAAAATTATTTTCAGAAGATCTCATTAAAATTGTGAAAAATCTGAGTATCGAACCTATGAAGCATTTTCTAGGATCTATAATTCTACATACTACTGCTCCTGTCAAGAAGACCAGAACATAGCAAGTCTGTTTTATCTTGTGCTGTTAATTCTGAACTGTTTCAGAACATAGCAGAGCCACATCGTACTTCGCTATTGTACAAATTATCTTGTGCTGTTAATTTTCTTAAACATGCATGGTGATAGGTCTAATTTTTTTATTGCAAGCTTAAGAGAGGTTCTCTAAGTCACGACATTATCCCTGTTGAGTTGTTGTCCAACTGGACTTTTAAATCAGTTACTTCTGAAACTGTGAACAAGTACTACAGAAATTTAACTGAATGTATAATCTCAGATCCTTGTCTGAACACCTCTTTGTTCTTCATGCTCATTTCTATGTGAAGTACAAAAGAATGAAAATGAATCTTTATTCATACTTCCATTGCTCCTTATGACCTGTTCTGTAGGTTGCTGCTGAGAAAGGGATGCATACATTTGTTGCCAACATACAGGTGACTTGAAAAATATCTATTTGCACTAATATTCATGTGTTGAAGATCTGTCAAACATCTTCTCAAAAGTAAACATTTATGTAAATCCTATTGCAGATTCCTGGATCAACTCATTACAGCTTGGTGATGTATTTTGTCACAAGTACCTTGAAAAAAGGATCATTGCTGCAACGTTTCTTTGATGGAGATGATGAATTCCGCAATAGCAGACTAAAGCTTATACCAGCTGTTCCGAAGGTCTTTTTTCTTAAAAAAATCATGTAGGCTGTAATTTTTTTGGTACTCTTCAGCTTCACTTTGACTCAACAAACAAACAAAAAATCTTCAGGGCTCTTGGATAGTACGGCAGAGTGTTGGAAGTACCCCTTGTTTATTGGGAAAGGCTGTCGATTGCAGCTACGTGCGTGGTTCAGGCTACTTGGAAGTAAGTCATGTCTTTTTTTTTCCATCTTGTTTTCACAGCAACAGGATAACCAGTAGAGGTTTGGTCCAGAACATCGAGTATCGATGGAAGTTCATCATCAGTAGTAGTTCCATGTTTTACATGGAATGCATCTTGAAGGGCTGTTTCTGCAGGTGGATGTTGACATCGGTTCTTCTGCGGTGGCCAACGGGGTTTTGGGCCTGGTGTTTGGTGTTGTCACAACATTGGTAGTCGACATGGCCTTCCTAATACAGGTAAGGGACCCCAAATGCTAATGTTAAACCATGAGTAGACATAAGAATAGAAAATCTAGTAGGATCTTATCATTTTACGCTTCATGCTTTGTTCGTGCAGGCGAACACGTACGAGGAGCTTCCCGAGCAGGTGATCGGCGCGGCTCGACTGGCCCACGTCGAACCGGCGGCAGCAATAGTTCCTGACCTCGACAATATCAGCGAGAGTAAAGAGAGTAGCAATGACGACAACAAAGACAACAACGCTTCCTCGGAGGACGATTCGTCCAAGAAAACCAACTGATTTTTTTTCTTCACACAGATTATTCGATTCATTTTTCTTTCTTCCGTTAGTCACCCAAGCACTGCATCAACTTGCGGTCTGGGCTTGATTTCAGAACTTGAGACAGTATTCATTTTCTCGTTCTTTTTTTTTGTTACAGCTGATTTTATTTTTTCACTTCAACTTTTGGCTTCTGGAAGCAATTGGATATAGATTACGCAGATTGATGAATACCTTCCCTGTATTACACAGTATATATTTGTTATCATATATCCAAGATCTTATGTTCAAATGACTATGGTACATTCATGATTTCATCCGATTATCTTTGGTACATAACTACATAATAATGTATGTCAATTCTCGAAGCAAAGAGACCATCGTTTCTATAACGACTAGCTACATTTTTTCACCGCCACAACGACGGAACTGAAAGAAAAATACTACTAGCAAAGTTCAGAGATGAACATTCTTCTCTCGATCGGCATAAAGCTTCCAAGCTATCTGGAAAGCGAAGCTAGAGGCCCCTTGAGATTCAAGGCTACGAAGATCATCCAGTCATCCACTCCTCGCCATCTGAAAAAGCTTCAGCCACGACCTGCCTCAGTAACCTTGCGCCCAACTGTTGTTGAAGTTTTTGATCTTGCTTCACCTGCAACTCATTCCTTACTACACAAATCACAATACTCTAACAATATACACCAAAAGGACCCATATTTTACTCTACTAATGACAATAGTCAACAACAACATTATTAATTGTTTCCTCTCCTTTGATTAACGAGTTAAGCGAGCAGCTCATAACTCGATTAACTAAACTCACTTTGTTAATGAGGTTGTATTAAAACTCGGGTTGAGTTGTTAGGCTGGTCCTAGTGCGGCCCCCTTCTTTTCAGCTTCTTTGCCAGCTTCTCTCAGAAGCTACCCTCGACCAGCTTCTCCTAGAATCTCATTTTTAAAATTCGTTCAAACTTCTTAACTAGTAGTTTCAACGTCAATTTAAAAGTATAAACGATTTTGGCAGATGAGATTCTGGGAGAAGCTGGTCGAGGGTAGCTTCTGGGAGAAGCTGACCAAGAAGCTGAAAAGAAGGGGACCCTAGTATTATAAGGTGTATCATGCATGTCAACTTGGCAAAAATCTGATATGACATCACAATTAATGAAGAGAGAGGTGGTTAGAGTATCATAGGTAGATAACGTATCATAGCACGTAAAACTAGAAATTATAATAGCAAGTAAATCTTCTACACACATTTTACATAGAGATACTACAAATCAATAAATATAACACTACTATGATACTACAACATGATATAATGCACTAGAGACATAGTATCATACACTAGTACCATATGCATGATATTAGTATTATGATACTTCCACTATGACCAGCCTTAGTCGACGAATTTGAGCCGACTCATGAGCTAGGCATTTAGCTTTGAGTTTTAATTGCAGTCCTACGCTTGGTATTTAGGCAATCAATTTTTTTCTACCCAACCAATTGATAGCCGCCTGCAGCACACCATCCCCCTCGTCTCCACCTCTGACAAGGAAGCTCTTTCCTTAGAGAGGGGCTGGTCGTCGTCACCGTTGAGCTCTTGAATGCCCCAAAACGCACATCGCCGCAAAGTGCCCCCTTATTAGTTTGTCTTCTTAATTATGAGACCGAGCTTAACTAAGAAATATAATGTTCTTGTCTACTCCGTTTCAAAATATAAGATGTTTTAGCTTTGTGAAACAAATGTATCTAGACTTGTTTTAGTATATAGGTTTACTCAGATTTGGAATGAATCTACATACTAAAACAAGTCTAGATACATTTTCTTTACAAAGCTAAAACATCTTATATTTTAAAACGGAGGGAGTAGTTGTTATGGTACCACGAGACACATCAATGTTATGATCTCATCACCTCTAGACTAGAATGTTAATGTCTATAATACTTTCACCTTCTGGAACAAATGGCACTATAAATTTTAAACAGTTATAAATTAAATTATGTCTTCTTTTCTTCTTCAGAAATGTGCTATCTCATTTTTTTATGGATTTTCAGAAATTTTAATTTAGAGAGGACATCAATTTCTCAGCGATGAAAGAGAATCATCTTCTCAAACCACATGTACTTCGATGGGCCCAAAATAAGCCCAAGCCCAAACGAATTTTTCTTTTCTTAAACCCATCTCTAAACCCAAACAGGTTAGGGTCTTCGTCTCGATCCCCATTTCATTGTCTCTTCCTTCCTCCAATGGCCGCCGCCGCCATGGCCCGCAGGCTGCTCTCTTCCTCCTCCACCACGGTCGCCGCATCCCGCCTCCTCCTCTCCCGCCACCTCTCCTCCCCCACCTCCATCCTCCGCGGTGGCCGCGCCCCGGCGGCGGCGGCCGCGATGGACCTGCTGCGCCCGGCGGCCCTCGCCCCCTCCTTCCTCCACCTCCGCATCGGAGGCGCGCGGGGCATGGCGCGGCGGCCCGGAGGCGACGGGTACTCCCCGGGGCGTTCCGGGGGCGGCGGCGGTGACCGGGCGCCCACGGAGATGGCGCCGCTGTTCCCCGGGTGCGACTACGAGCACTGGCTCATCGTCATGGACAAGCCCGGCGGGGAGGGCGCCTCCAAGCAGCAGATGATCGACTGCTACGTCCACACCCTCGCCAAGGTCCTCGGAAGGTACTACCCACCATTATTCCCCTCCCCTTATCGTCTGTCATCTAGAGCAATACCTGGCTGCTGTGTACATAATCAGAGTCATAGGGATGCAAGGGGCACATCACACGGCTTCGTAGTCAGAACCAGCTGTAGATTTTCAGTTTGGTGGAGTTTGTTCATCCCGTACTAGCTGATCGATCTAGCGGGTTCATATGGCTTGCCACCTGCAACCTTGAATCAGGCAGTGTTTACTGCGTCTCGCGGCCATGCCTACCCGTTGCAGAATATGTAATCTGTGCAAAAGCAGCTGTGGAGAATCAGCTGTGAAGAATCAGCTGTAGGAAGCAGTTGTTGGCAGCAGAGATTTGGTGTTTGGCAGAAATGCTTTTGATGGCTGATGTTGCTGGTTTTGGAAATAAAATGTCTGAAATAGCCGTTGGTGCAGAAAATGTTATATAAGTGTTGATTTAAAATGAATTAGCTGTTTCTTACCGTTTTACTTAAATACTACATTCGACATGCTTAGGAGTTGAATTATCTATATTCACATGTTTTTTTGTTAAAATATTTCTCAACATGCTTTGCAGCGGAATAAGTTTGAAGTTATTGGTTAGGCTTTATTTTAGAATTTGGCCTAGATTATTTGGACAGCAGGCCCTGTGTCTTTACATCCATCCACGAGGTATCTATGTTGTTATAGCATACAGAACTGAATTTTCTTTGGACAGCAGGCTTGCGTATCTATACATACATCCTTTGACATCGATCAATCACACATGCGCAGCGTACATACAACAAGTATCCATCCATCAAGCATCCATGCGTACGGACGAACAGCTCGGGAGCACCATCCCTAAACGAACAGGACCCGGTCTAGGAACCACTGCCCCACCCCACACCCAGGAACCACCGCTGCCGCCCCACGTCCAGGCACATCTGCGCGCTCTAGAGGATGGCCGGCAAGCCCGCGCATCCGCGCTCCAGGGAAAACACGGCCAGCTTCTCAGCACGCAGGAAGAACGTCCGGCCGGCATCTACGAAGAGGTGGAAGACGAGGCGGCGGCGGCGGAGGCTCCAGTGCCAGCAGCTTCGCCGTCTCCACGCCCTCCGTGGCTGACGCTGCCGCAGGACGAGGAAGCGCCGGGAGGCGGCGCTGGCGCAACTCCGGTCGTCGGTGCTGGCCGTGGTGGCACGCGCGCGGCGCATGCCGATGATGGGGTCAACCCGGCGACGACGTCCTTATCCCTAGCAGAGGGGGAAATAGTGGATGTGGGAGACGGGTGGCAGTTTTTTTGTTAATAGTGCGAACAGTATGGGGCAGTTTGGTCCGGTCTAACTCGGGAAGCGGGGGAGGAAGCAGCTCGCGACCAGCTTTCTGCTCCTAGTTCATTTCGCTGCCGCGCTTGTTGGAAGCGCTTTGTTATTTGCAGGTGTTTGTTTGCATCAAGTGTTGTTGGAACCAAAAGCTGAAGCGGAAGCTTAAACAAACACAGCCTGAGTTGGATTACTAGTTCCATACCAGCTTCTACCAAGTGCCGAGTACGGTTGAATGTTCGTGTAAGCCCGATGGCCTAATGTTGTTGTTGTGTCTTTGGATGTGTCACAGTGAGGAAGAGGCCAAGAAGAAGATCTACAACGTGTCGTGTGAGCGCTACTTTGGGTTCGGGTGCGAGATCGACGAGGAGACGTCCAACAAGCTCGAAGGTTTTTCGTGTTCTCTATGTCTGGAATTAGAGCTAACACCGTTTCTTTCGGTAATTGGAGTTGTGTATAAATATGTGTGCTTGGTTCTGTTGTGCTGCAGGGATTCCTGGTGTTCTCTTTGTGCTCCCTGATTCCTATGTTGACCCTGAACACAAGGACTACGGAGGTAATTCTATTTCTAGCCGTATTATACAAGAACTGCTCAACCATGTTCTGTTGCCTTTTTTGCTTGATTGTTTGAACATGCCTGTTGATTTTATGTCAACTATGGAAGGGAGTTAGTTTATCAGGTCCTCTATGCCATCACAACTGCTTAAACTGATGACTATTTTAGAATTGTAAATGTTTCAGATTCACTGCAACAAACAATAGTCATTGTCCATTCATGTTTAAATATTTCATTTATGGCAGGGCTATGCAGCTGTATGGGCATTATCTTTGATTTGATTGCTAATGAACTTGTAGCCTGAGTTTTCATGTGGTCATGGTGTGTTCAAGAAATTATTACAAAAAAATCCTCTCTAATTACATCCACCTGTGCTCCTCTAATCCATCTCGTATGTGCTATGAAACCTAAAACACACTACCAGCTATTGCCCGCATTGTGGCACTGTGCTCCATCTACAACCAATTCATAATATCATCTGGTATGACCGCTGTGTATAATCTTATGTTTATCTTTACTCCTATAAAAAATTCAATTAGTTGTCGCAGCTTATATGTTTAGCTACACCAGATGTTAGATTTGGCACAAACAGTTGGGATGAGAGTGGGTGTGAACAGTTTGGTATGGCACAAATGGTAGAAGAATCTTCTTAACAATATGATATATTTTTATTTGTTGCAGCATATTGGTATTGTACTAATAATTTATAAGTTATTGGACTGGTGACATTTTACATAGTCCATATGGTTGACGCAGTGAAATCTAGTTAGTTTGTGCTTGTTTGTTGCTAATGAACTACTCCCTCCGCTCCAAAATATAAGATGTTTTGCTCTTCTGAAATGCACGCACCTAGACGCGTTTTGGTGTATAGGTTCGGAGCAAAATGAGTGAATTTACACACTAAAATACGTCTAGATACATGTGTTTTAGAAAAAGGCTTCATCTTATATTTTGAAACGGAGGGAGTAGTAACAAGTCCCTACATATGCTCCAGTGGTTCTTGTTATGTATGCCAGCTAACTATGATGAAGGGTGGTATATATGATGAGATTTTTTATGCACTACCTTTGCCATATCAAAGTGGAGTTGACTTTTAAGTAATGTCTGCATTGTTGCCTTTTGAGTTAATTGACGGTGCAAATGTTAACTACTCCCTCCGTCTCAAAATAGATGTCGCAAATTTGTTTAAATTTGGATGGATCTATATACTCCCTCCGGTCCATATTAATGTTCTCAACTTTGTCTAGATTCGGATGTACCTAGTTAAGTATTTAAACTAGATGTATCCGTATCTAGACAAAGTTGAGAACAATAATATGGATCGGAGGGAGTACTAAATAGTGTCTAGATACATCCACATTTAAACAAATTTGCAACATCTATTTTGAGATGGAGGGAGTAGAATTTCTGGTCTAAGTATATTATATTTAAGGTGCTTATATCCAGTGCACCATGGAATTGGGGTACTTCACAGTACATCCCAAAGCAAGTGGTTTTCCTGCGACGTATCAATGTTTCCGATGCTTGTGTGCCTTAGTGATGATGAAAGCCTTTGTAGAATGAATTTGTAAGACTGAGAGTGTTTGAGGCAAAAAACTGACTCTATTCTGCTATTTGGTTGTGATGCGCAGCTGAGCTGTTTGTGAACGGGGAGATTGTGCAGAGATCTCCGGAGAGGCAGAGGAGGGTGGAGCCTGTGCCACAGAGAGCATCGGATAGGCCGAGGTACAACGACAGGACGCGCTACGCCCGGCGGAGGGAGAACCAGCAGCGATGATGATCTGTCGCAACGCGGAGGAGGCCGTCCTGGGCACACGAGTGTCTGCTGCTAATCCTGAAATGTAGCGATGATGATCTGTCGCAACGCGGAGGAGGCCGTCCTGGGCACACGAGTGTCTGCTGCTAATCCTGAAATGTAGCCCGCGCTTGCATTCCCTGTGCTGCTAGTCTATTCCATAAACGCTGCTGCATGTAATCTGAACCGTCTGTTTGGTAGTTTTTTTCCTCATCTTGTTACATGTGGACGGATGATTTTATCAAAATTTGTAATGTATAGTTACGGTTTTAACTCTGAGGTGTGCCTCCTATCAAATGATGGTGTCTCGTGTGGGCCTGCTATGATGGATGGTGCTACGGTTTTAAAATATAAGATGTTTTAGCTTTGTAAAGTAAATGTATCTAGACTACTTTTAGTATATAGGTTCACTCATGTTTGGAGTGAATCTACACACTAAAACAAGTCTAGATACATTTTCCTCACAAACCTAAAACATCTTATATTTTGAAACGGAGGGAGTAGATCCTAAGCGTAAGAAAATGAAACTAGGGATAAGAAAATGAAACTAGGGAGGGGGGCAAGTGCCCCTATCTTCTATGTGCCGTGTTACTTGTACACTTGTCAATGTTATTAGGTTCGACGTGTGGTCACCAAGCCTGCCGGCAAATTTGCCATTTCCAACCTATAAGCAACCCAGTTATGTCGTCGGTTCTGATCGGAAAACTTGTACGAGAGCATTCGATGAAGACACAAGCGCCATCAGCGAGCGGTGACAATTACTAGAACAAGCACTGCAAAATATTGAATAAAAAATAGATATTTTATGTGTCTTGTTGCTCTAGATGCTTGATAAGTAACATATATATGGATCTTTGGTGTAAAGAATGAAACATAGGGGGGGGGGGGGGGGCAAGTGCCCTTCCCTACCTTACTCGTGTTTGTCTCTGTGTGCCACACTATATGTACAACTGTCGATTTGATTATGTTCAAAGCACGGTAGCCAAGCACTACGAGAACGTATGTCTATACCTGGAATTTCTTTAATGAATAAGAGAAAAGTATGTTGAAATTCATTCACGAATCAACCACATCAATTTAGACAACAGAGACAACACAAATCTTATAGTCAGGGGCACGTATCGTGTTCGTTTCTTCTCTTTATTTCTGCTCAACTCACTATACAACCTCTGATTCAAAACTTGTACACAATATACACAACACGAGACTAACTAATCCTACCCGTACTAATACTACCTTCAACTAGTACACTAGACCGACTCGTAGACAACAACTCGAAGTCCTAAACAGACTCAAACTTGGTGTATACAACTGTCACACACGGAGACTCAACACTAACACTTTCCCAATCATGATTAATTAATGCTAACAAAGTAAAGGTTAAGATTTTTGGCAGACACTCTGGAATATCAGTATCAAATTGAACATGTATTATTGGATTATGGTGAGAGCAAAGTCTGGCTAGAGGGAATGGCATAGTATTGAGGAATTCTAGAGACCAATCTGCTGAAGTAAAGGCCCAGCGTAATTTTTCCAGTAACAGAGAAATTTTCATATTTATTGCTCTATGTGAAGACCCTGCCTTTTAAATCAAATTTACATGTTAAATAAAAGCTTATATATTATTTAAGTCACCTCCAGGTCTGTGTTTCCTATCTCCACGTTCTCGAATGGGATTAAAATCCCCAAGCATCATCAAGTAAACTGCATTTGTGATGATGAATCACGACGACCAGCAAGAAGCTAGTTTGTTGAAGAAATCAGTCTTGTTTTCACTAGAATCGCCAGGAATAGGCAAGTGGTTTTGTTACGGCACAAGTCAAACATCCACGAAATGTGAAAACACAAATTAGACAAGGCCTAAAAAAAAAACCATGGTGCTCTGAATTCCTCTGGGCATGGCTGGAACCATTGTTTTAAGGCGGACAGGCAGGTAGGATCAGGCGCTGGCGCCATGGCACCCAGCAAGAAGAATGGTTGGACAAAAAAAAAAAAAAGAAGAAGAAGAATGGTTGGATTTCGTCGAGGGATCTGTTGCCGCCGGCGGCCCGGAGGAGGCGTACATGTACGCCTCCTTCTGTGGAGGAGGGAGCGGACGTGGTGGAGATCATGTCACCGGTCAGGTACTCGTACGTCTGGAAGATTTCCATTCATTTGGCACTGTACTTCAGTGGCGAAGGACGGAAAAAATCTGAGGTAGGGTGAACTAAAAAAATAATATAAATATCAAAATAGCCTCGAGACAGTAGTATATATGATGCAAACATACTCACTTAATGCAATAGAAATAGTAACATATTTGATTATAAGTGAAAACAGAAAAATACTAATTGTTAAAATCTTCTGTATTTTACCGATGAAGACTTTTATCCCTTGCTCGATTTAGCATATCATCAAGTGATGGAGAAGCAATCATGAAAATATTTTTGTGCAACTCGGTCTTTCAACTTTTGCCATCGCCACTGGTAAAAGCAATGACATGTCAACAAGACGATAAACCGTATGAAACATGATGTGTCGTTTAAAAAATAATCTCTAAAGTCTTTAATTCTCCGTATATGAATAATTGTAAGCGGAGAAATCTTATTCAGGTTGAACCTATATAATGAATTACTTGAGTCGAGCCAAGAAGTTCTAAAGCAACGGTAACGATATTTTATTAAAGAAAATTGGTTGTAATAGAGTCTATAGTTAAATACAAGGTGTCCACAACCTGAAAATAATCAACAATGACCTCGTGTCTTCCCTCTTTTAATGATTTTCACTCATTCTATTACCATTTCATCGATACCTAGGATTGTGATATCATTTTCTACGCGAATTCACATATTTTAGGAGGGCTCCAAACCATCATTTCTCTAATTGAACAAGTAATACTCACATCCTTCACCAATAATATTAACTAAAGTAATACAATTAGAATTTTAGATCAATAATTTATACAAAGGCAAATTAGATCAGTAAGACATTGTTTAGAGTCAAATTTACTATGAATTAGCTATTGCAAAGAAAAATATGAATTCAAACTATACTACACCTAGTCTTTATTTCACTCCGGAAACAGTTTTGTGCAGTGTTCAGTAAAACAAACATAACTTTCTCATACGAAGTCTGTTTTCAGTGTACAACCAGTCACATTGTTCAGAAAAAACATGCGCATCTAAAGGTGTTTGCCAAAAATCAAGGTAGGGCGGCTGCCCTACCTTGCCCTACTGAGAGCTCCGCCCCTGCTGTACTTTGAGCTGGATGTCTGAATTCCATTCAAACCAGAATGCTCTGTTAACCAACTGAAGAATGTGCAGTCCTAACTCAAGCTACAAGCTCAGAGATTAAGAAAAGTTTAGAGATTCAGAAAAAAATAAATCAGCGTACATGCATATATAAACATCGAAGCTGCTGTAATGAATGAATAAACAGAGTCATTGTAGCTGTTTCACAAACACGCTGACAAGTTTGGACTTTGGAGTAGGCTCTCAGACTTGAGGTTTCTACTGATGAGGACTCAATGCTCAAGACCATGCGACGTAAGGCGGAGAGAAACTTAGATTCGCCAGGTATAATGTGTTCTCCGAAGTTTTTTTTGTCTTTTTCTACTCCTGTTATTTCTTCTAAACTAGCCAATGTTGGCATTAGTTTTGATAGCTCTGTACAGGAAGTATCTTTTTCTTCTAATGTTTTGCGACACATGGAGGTTGACCGTCTAACGGTTACTCCTAAGGTCGGTGTTTTTCCTGATGCTTCACTAACTGAGGAGGATGAGTTGCATGCCACAGTAGATGGTCAACTCCTTTCTCACTTAGTCAGTGAAGTGTTGGAGGTGGACTTTGATGAGACTGGGCTTGCCTCTATGTATGAGCTGAAAGCTTCTGGTCGAAAATTAAAGAGCCAGCGGTCGCGTAAGAGATCCCGTGTATCCAAATCTCCTATAGTTTCTCAATGAATGGAATGTTTTCAAATAGCAGAGGTCTTCGGGACTTGGCTAAACATTTATTCTTTGCTGATTGTGTGAGAGACCATAATTTGGATTTTCTGGGTATTTCTGAGACTGGTAGACGGGATTTTTCACAAGCTCTACTCAATCGCCTTTCTGGTGGAGTGGACTTCACGTGGATATCACGTCCGCCGCGTGGTCGATCTGGGGGATCCTATTAGGCGTTAGAGATGAGACTATGGAAGTTTTAGCTAGTTCGGTGGGAGATTTTTTTATAAAACTCCATATCCGTAACAAGGCTGACAATTTCACATGGTCTTTAGTCGCCGTATATGGAGCCACCCAGGAGGTTTATAAGGCTGACTTTTTACGTGAGCTTATGAATTTGGTAAAGGACAATCCATATCCTATCCTTATAGGAGGTGATTTTAATTTGCTCAGATTTTCTCATGAGAAAAGTCGGGGCCGGTTCGATGAACATTGGCCTTTTCTGTTCAATGCTGTTATAGACAGTCTGGACTTGAGGGAGGTTACAATGTTAGGAAGGCAATTTACATGGGCTAATAGTCTTCCGGAGCCAACATACGAAAAACTTGATAGAGTGCTTATGGATACTGACTGGGAACAAAAGTTTCCTATGGTAACTGTTCGCGCTCTAGAGCGTATTGAGGCTTTGTCGGATCATGCTCCTTTACTTTTATCTTTTGGATCACCGCCACGGAATTCTACGAATGAGTTTAAATTTGAACTTGGTTGGATGATCCGTGACGGTTTTTATGAGATGGTTAAGGCTATTTGGGAGAAACCGGTAGGTGGCCAAACGCCTATACTACGATGGAATAACAAAATGCGCACTTTACACAAGTTCCTTCAGGGTTGGGCCAGGCACACAACTGGTATCCGCAAAAAAGAAAAATTACGCCTAACATCTATTATTGATGACTTGGAGGCTTCTGCGGAAGTTGGGCCGTTAACTGCACAACAAATTGAGCTCAAAAGCCAATCGAATGCGGAGATAGCCCGACTTCTGCGCGAGGAGGAACTCAAATGGTACCAACGCTCTAAAGCAAAATTCATTCTGAAAGGAGATGCGAATACTAGGTACCTCCATGCTGTTGCCAATGGCAAGCATAAGAAGAAACTTATTCATTATCTGATTCAGGATGAAGGTATGATTGAGGGATAGAAGCATCTGAAGTCATATATCACTTCCTATTATAAATCCTTGTTTGGGGCCCCAGAGGAAAACTCCTTCTCTATGGATGAGTCCCAAACGTCCGATATTCCCCAGGTATCTGATGAAGAAAATTGCTTTCTAACTGCCTCATATACCGAGGAAGAGGTCAAGAAAGCAGTTTTTCAAATGGAACATAACAAAGCACCAGGTCCTGATGGTTTCCCAGCGGAATTTTACCAAAAATTCTGGGACGTTATCAGGGAGGACCTGATGAATTTGTTTGGGTTTTTGCAAGTCGGACAATTGGATCTCTTTCGGCTTAACTTTGGCAATATAATTTTACTGCCTAAGGTTAACAATGCAGAACGTATACAACAGTATCGTCCAATCTGCTTGCTTAATGTTAGCTTTAAGATTTTTACTAAAGTTGCCACGATTAGACTAAATTCAGTTGCTGACAATGTTGTTAGCCCGTCTCAATCTGCATTCATGCAAGGAAGAAATATTCTAGATGGTGTTGTAATTTTGCATGAAACAATCCATGAACTACACTCAAAAAAAATTAAATGGTGTATTGATGAAGATTGACTTTGAGAAGGCATATGACAAAGTCAATTGGTCTTTCCTTCAGCAAACACTCCGCATGAAAGGTTTTTCTGAGGAGTGGCGCTCTCTTATTCAGTCGTTTGTGTCTCAGGGTAGTGTTGCCATTAAAGTAAATGAAGATACTGGCAAATACTTCCAAACCAAGAAAGGACTGAGACAAGGGGATCCATTATCGCCTTTACTATTTAATATAGTGGCTAATATGTTGGCTATCCTTATTGAGAGAGCTAAGGCTGATGGTCAAATTGAAGGTCTGGTTCCACATCTTATTGATGGTGGACTTTCCATTCTTCAATATGCCGATGATACAATTGTTTTTATGGAACATGATCTAGAGAAGGCGAAGAATCTGAAATTAATATTATCAACATTTGAGCAGCTATCTGGACTTAAAATAAACTTCCATAAGAGTGATTTGTATTGCTTTGGCGAGGCCCAAAATGAGTCCCACCTATATGCTGAACTTTTCGGCTGTGGTCAGGGGCAGTTTCCAATCAATTATTTGGGAATACCGATCTATTATCGACGTCTCACAATTGCTGAATGGAAACTTGTTGAGGAAAGACTACAGAAACGTCTTAATAGTTGGAAAGGAAAATTGGTGTGCCTTGATGGAAGACTAGTACTCATAAATTCAGTACTCACTAATATGGTACTGTATATGATTTCGTTCTTCCAATTACCAAAAGGGGTCTTGAACAAAGTGGATTATTTCCGTCCAAGATTCTTTTGGCAAGGGGATAGCAAGAAAAAGAAATATCGACTGGCCAGATGGAATGTGGTTTTCCGCCCGAAGGAGTTTGGTGGACTGGGTATACACGATTTGCAAGTCAAAAACACCGCACTCTTGGGCAAATGGCTTTTTAAACTACTTACAGAAGATGGTGTTTGGCAGACCATGTTATGGAGGAAATATGTGGGGTCCAAAGCTGTGTCTCAAGTGGTTTGGAAACCCAGAGATTCACATTTTTGGGCGGGTCTTATGGCCACCAAGAAACATTTCTTTCGTTTTGGTGCTTTCGAGATTAAGGATGGATCACAAATTAGGTTTTGGGAAGATAAGTGGCTGGGCCAAACTACTCTTCGTGAACAATATCCAGCTTTATATTCGATTGTTAGACACAAAGGGGATACAATTTCCATAGTGATGGAAGATTATCCTCCTAATGTGTCTTTCAGAAGAAGCCTAATCGGTCCTAGACTGGTATCTTGGAACAATCTATTATTACGATTATCCATAATACAATTGTTGGACGATGTCGATGTGTTCAAATGGAAATTATTAGAAAGTGGTAAATTTTCTGTTGGCTCACTATATAAAGCCTTGATCCAACCGGATATCCTGGTCGATGATGATAATAGTAAAATTTGGAAAATGAAAATACCCCTTAAGACGAAGATATTTGCTTGGTATCTACGGAAAGGGGTAATTATAACAAAAGATAATCTTGCAATGAGGAATTGACATGGAAGTAAACAATGTGTTTTTTGTCATCAAGATGAGACAATTCGCCATTTATTCTTCCATTGCAAATTTGCTCGCTTTATCTGGTCATTCATCCAAATAGCTTCTGGTTTATCTCCGCCACGTTCTGTAACCAATGTATTTGGTAATTGGTTGTATGCAATTGTTGATAAATACAGAACTTTGTTTAGGGTGGGAGCGCTTTCCATTATATGGTCGCTATGGCTTTATAGAAATAACAAGATTTTTAATAACATTATGTCTTCTCCTTTGCAGGTTGTCTATCGATCCATGGATATCCTTCGATCTTGGAATATTCTCCAAAGTTTGGAGTTTCGCCACTTAATTTTGGAGGGATGTACGCGATTGGAGGACACGGCGAGGGATATTTTCTCCCGACATGGATGGCCACGTGATCTGAGGATTGATCTACCTTAGATTTTAGACATTTATTTAGATATTTACATTGTGTAATGCTTGTCTACTTTTTAAATTAGTACTGTCGTTCGTGTGGCTGTGTGCATCTTGGTTATGCAGAGGCCGGGTGTAAGCTTTGAACAGTTTCAATAAAAGCACCCATTTCCAAAAAAAGACTTGAGGTTTCTGAGACAGTCACACTCCTAAACACAGATACACTGGTAGAAAACGTGCCATGCGTCCCGGTTGGTAAGGGGCTTTAGTCCCGGTTGCCCAACCGGGACGGGGCAATCGGGACTAAACCCCTAACCTTTAGTCCCGGTTGCCCCACCAATCGGGACAAATGGGTGCACACGTGACAGCGGTAGTGGACGAGGGGGGTGGAGCATTAGATTTGGCCCATTTCTGCCGCGACAGAGAATTCATTTTGGCACATTTTGTTGCCACGACAGCATTTTCGCCACTTTTTGTGCCGCGGCAGAGAATTTATTTAGGTTGTTTTATTATTTATTTACTGTTTTGCACTATTAATGAAGGAACCGTTATATTACATAAGATCATCATGGCAATATTACATTCGATACACGGATCGAGTTCATGCACTACATACAAAAGTTGCTATTTTTACAACCCCTATTATCTATACACAGCCGAATAGTATTCCCCTTTTGGGTTTAGGACTTCTGCATCCAAGAATTCCGCCAATTCCTCCTGAATTGCTCGTACGCGATCCTTTGGCAGAAGACCGTCCCGTATACGTTCGATCTGATTTAAAAAAGGAGTCAGTCTATATGAATGAAACTAAACACAATTTGATTGTAAATAAAAACTATAGAAATTGTTTACGTACGTGGAGTTGCTCTAAATTTCTGCCCTTCTCATCGCACGTCTGCCGGATGAACTCGCAAACATAGTATCCGCATATATTCTTACCTGGTCCCTGCGTCAGGCACTTTACGAGAACATAGTTCAATCAAAATAATAATCAAGCATGATAATAACTGTATCAAAACTAGAATCAAAGAGATGCGTGGATATAGATAGTGGTGCTTACATTTATTGGTTGAAATGTAAGCTCCTCTTTCCAAACACCCCTAGCCTTGTTGGTGAACCGTTTCCAAGCGCTGTCCGACGAAGAAAACGAATAAAATAAGTTATTAATTACTTGATATCATAAAATTCACGAACGTTGCCGATATAGTGTCGTAATGATTAGAATTACCGCTAGAGAAGCATCTGCATGTCCTTCCACGTCTCAAGGGGTTTATGTTTCGAGTCCATGACTAGTACACGTCCTTTGTCAAGTTGAACGATTAACAGAATATAGTGAAAGCTGCGAATGCATAACTAATTAATTATATACTTAACATCGAGTAAGCGAAATAGAAAGTGTACAGAAGACAATAACACTCACTCGAAGTTGTAAGGAAAAAGTATTTCCCTTCTGTTTTCTTGAAACCTTAACGCGTGTACTATATTATCCTCCGTATCCTGGGGGCTTGTTTTGAGATTAGCTTCATGAACCCAATATGGGTCAATGAAGCCAATGTCATAGATTTGTCCTCTGCTGCATTCGAGAATCTTCATTCTGCATATTACAGTATGATTATATACATGCAATAAACAAGGTGAGATAGCTGGAGACTAAATTAATTACAGAATTAGTACTTACAGACAATAGGCACTGATGATCGATTTGTCCAAGGCGTCTTGATTGAATAATTGAAATAGTTCATCAAATTCAATGGATATCATATCATTGATATCTTTCCCCATATATAATGCTTTTTTGTAACCTTCAACACTATCCAGTTAGCCCTGGCCTTTGTGGCATGCATGTACCAGTTATGCAATCTTCGCATTTTTGTTGAAAGATTGTTTACCTCCTCAGGTTTGACAGAGGTTTGCCGTACTGGTATTTGTATGCTACTTCACTCACGGGGAAGAACTCTAACTGGGATAAGTACTGGGAAATACTCATACCTTGAGCAGCGGCAGCTTCTCCGTATTGTGCAACTACCTCTGGATCATACTGCTCTTCGGCCCCATATTTGCTCGACCCCACATTGGTTTGGGAAATCACCTTGAGAGGGGCGCAAGACTGTTTTGCTTGTTCTCCGAGCCGGGAAACAGATTTCTCGCTTGCATCAGTACTGCTCTTCGAGGCTTTTTGTGCCGCATGTGACTTGAGAATAGAACGCTCATAGTCTGATGACAGCTTTGGCTTGGGTTGATGAAGAGTCTTTATCATTTTCAACACTTTGGCCTTTTCTTCTTTGGTGCTGGGGAACTCTGGCTCTTTCGGCCGCCTCAGCTTAGCGAAAAACGCTGTCGTTTTCGCATCAACGATCGCCGCAGTCTCCTCTTCAGTACAGTCATAAGCTCTCTTGGGAGGAACCTTTGGTACTTTTGGAAGAGGCTCTTGTTTACGTTTCGACGATCGCTTACCACAATGCACAGTAGCGGTACGCTTACGCTTTTTATCCCGAGGCGCCGGCGATGGCTCCCGCGGCGATGGCTGCGTCGGAGATTGGTGAGGCGACAGAGCCGGGTGAGGCGACGAAGACGGCTGCCGCGGCAGCGACGACCTCGCTAGAGACGGGTGAGGCGGCGGCGAAGATGGACTTGGCGTGTGATTTCGAAGCACGATACATTCCTTCGGCCATAGAATGGTGACGTTTTTTGCGTCTCCCAGTACAGTCACATCCCCTTCACCTGCAGGGTAGTGAAGATCCAAAACTTCAAAGGTGGGCATGATTTCATCCACCCCGACAACAACGTAGCCCTCTGGAACCGGACGACAGTGGTAAGTTGGTGTGGGTCCAATTGGTAAGGCATAGCCGACCGCCACCTTCATTGATATGTTCACAACTTTGACATGTAGCTCGCAGTGTGTCATCTCTGTGATATCATCCACTGGGTAGCCAACAGGAGCCATCGTCGGTGCACCATTGTCATCGCCATTGTCATAACCCGGGATCTCGGTGGAAGCCACACTGCTTTTTTGATTATTCGATAGGCCGGTAGCATCGAATGCAGTGTGCTGCTGAGATGGGCCGGTAGTACTTTGCTATTTAAGTGCGTTAATTTTATCTTGTTGTTGCTTTAATCGTTATTCAATAAAACGCATTTGCTCTTTCTGACTATCTGCTTCAACTTCCGCCCTGTCCTTTCTCCTCTAACGGCTTCTATCAGGATATTTCTTCCTCTCTTCGGGAAACCCAGTCCTCCATGGTTGGGAGCCTCTTGTGCCTCGTGTTCGTCCATCATGTTCCTTATTTCCAAGGGCGAGTGTGAGCTCATCATTCTCTCTATCGGGAATGAAGTCCCCATCTTTAACACCCTTTACTGCTTTTCTCATCCTCTCGATTGGCAAGGGGTCTTCTTTATGTCGTATGTTATATATACACCTCCCTTCCGAGTCCAACGTGCCCCCATGCCCGTAAAACCAATTCCTTGCACGTTCTACCCAATCGTCTGTCTCTGGGGTGATCTTTTTAGCACGCAGTTCATTCTCAAGTTTCTCCCACTTAGGAATGCCAGCCCTGTAGCCACCTTGCCCCATAGTATGGTGATACTTCTTGTTAGCAACATTCAGCTTATTCGTTGCAGACATTTTCTTAGCTTTTTCTGATTTCTTGTATTCCACAAACTCAGCCCAGAATTGTTTTATCTTCTCAAACTGAATATTCTTGAAATCGGGAGTCTTCTCTTTCACGACATAGTCAAGGTGCACTCTTTTCTTCTAGTTGGTGAAACACTGGGCCATCTTCTTCAAAGCCCACTCCCTGACTTAGCCTCCATGGCTCTCCCATGTTGTAAGGCGTCCTCAACTGGATCCTCCGCATTTGGATCCAGCTCTATCTTCGGTAGTTTGAAATTAACCTTGAGCCTCTTCCACAGTAAATCTTTGGCGTGGTTAGGGACAAATAAACATGTTCCCTCTTCATCCGCATTAGCAGGCCTATTCCAATTTCTAATGGTGATCGGGATTAAGTCCCTAACGATTACTCCGCATTGTGCCACAAATTTGTTTGCGACAACTTCGGGAGCCGTCGGTTTGCCGTCTTCAGCGACATCTTCGATCCTGAACCTCTCATGGTCTTGCAACTTTTTGGTTGGGCCTCGTCTGCTCTTTTCAGTAGATTCCTTCGATCCGGAGGGCTAAAAGAAGAAAGACCGTCGTTACTATTTCTATATAGATAGCAGATGATTAATTATATTACATGCACCTCGCCGGAGCGGTCGTCTTCTCGATTACACAAGGCATCGCCTTCTCCCTCGCGGAATGCAACACCTTCAACCTCAAACAAGTCGTCTATTCCGGTAAAAAGAGTATCACCCTCACCGGAGTTGTTCAGAAACGTTGATACGTCTAAATTTTCTTCCCCATGGATCACACCTTGGATCAACTCTTCCTTTTCTTCGTCTCTGACGTGTGGGTCCATATTTTCTGCATAGGTGGAAAAATGAATAAGTCAAAGCGGCTAAAGGAGAAAGTTAGGTACGGTGTTGAGAGATATAAACCCTAATTCAGAGAAACCCTAATATATACATACACAATAATAAAAATGAAGAGAAACCCTAAACCTAGCTACAAAAAGGAAACCGTGTAGTAGATAGGTAACTCTAGCTAAAATCAACTAAAATCAATATTCCGGAGTTCCGAGGGGTGTAAAACCTAGTTCGGAGAAACCTCGGATGCATATGAGAGGGGAACATGAGTATACGGCTACAAAAGGGAAACTATCCAGCAGATAGGTAAGACTAGATACTAACAAAATACCATATTGGAATCGATTTAAGAGGGTTCGGAATGCCCTGGCGAAGGCACATCGTCGAACCCACATGCACCTAAGGGGTATTAATGATTCCTTATCTAAGATAGGGTTTTTAAGATAGGGCCGAAGACTAATAATACCAAACTAATTAATAAACCTAATAATACCTAACTAATAATAAACCTAATAATCCAAACCCCGAAAATAAAGGGAAACCCTAAAGCATCGATGCAATGATCAAGCAAGTATGATGATATGACAAGTTAAATTGTATTGAAAAGTAACCCTAAAGCACGCTCGACAAATTAAACGGGGTTTCGAGGGGCGCAAACCCTAACTCGAGGAAACTCCGGAATCACCTGTGAGGGGTTACTATGTTCTTATAATCAAACTTGGTATATTATTTAAGTTGCTTAACAATGCATGATTATAGCTTAAATAGGTAGGTTTCATTTTTCTGAACATTTTGGTATATTATACATATTTTTCCGACTTATAAATAATAAGTTCGGGGTTCGGGGTGGCCGGAATCAGCGGTGGAGGCGGTGGCCGGAGTCGGCGAGACAAAATCTTGCTACAAAAGCATAAAACAACTGTACAACAATATTCTACGTGAGACACTAATTCCATACATATTTTATTTGCAATTTTTGGCCCAGTAGATTATTTTCTATGAATTTTACAAGTTCCATCTAAAATCTGCCAAAAAAATCGAATTAAATTAAATAGTCAAACGTGACCGTTTGACCACGCAGACGTGGCACTGACGTGGCGCTGACTAGTCAGCGCCCTAGGATGACTAGTCAATGGTCGGTCCATCTGGACCATTGGATGTTGATCGGAGGGCTCACCGGAGCAGCCGACGGTGGCGGCGGCGACGGTCGGGGCGGCGGCGGTGGCGGTCCTCGGCGGCAGTGGAAGGTGAGACGGCGGTGGCGTCTCGTGGACGGCGTCGGTGGCGACGGCGTGCGCAGGAGACGGCGGTCGGCGGCTGGAGTGGCGGGCGGCGTCGGTGGCGACGGCGGCGGCTCGCGAGCGTCGGGCCTGCGGGGAAAGGAAGGGAGGCGGTCAGCGGGCCGGTGGTGGCGGTGATCCCCAGCGGGCGAGCGAGGCGAGGGGGAAGGCGCAGCCAGTACCGGCGGCGGCGCTCACGACGACGGCGATGGACAACGTCTCCCCTGCGGCGCGTCGGCGATGGACAGCGTCTCCCCTGCGACGTGTCGGGTGGTTGCAGAGAATGGAGAAGGGGAGAAGAAGAAGAAGAGACACGGGTATATGAAGGAAGGACCTTTAGTCCCAGTTGGTTACTCCAACCGGGACTAAATGGTGGTCATACGTCCCGGTTGGAGCCACCAACCGTGACGTATACTCCAATTTTCAGCAGATGAAGGGGCGCGCACGCAGGGGGTCTTTAGTCCCGGTTGGTGGCTCCAACCGGGACATATTCCCCTGTTTTCAAATTTTTTCAGGTATTCTCTCTGTTCCCGCCTTATTTTTATTTTGGGTTTTAAATTTGTAATGTTTTTTAAATGATAATTACTTTGGAATTTAGAAAAACTTTAAACATAAAAAGTGTTTGAATTTGAATAACTAATTCGAAACCATTTTCTGTTTTGAAAAATAATTAATGTAACCATTTAAACTATGAACCATTTAAAATTAATAATGAAATAACTTATATTTTTTAAATATTAATTTGGAATTTAGAAAAACTTTAAACATAAAAAGTGTATGGATTTGAATAAATAATCCAAAACCATTTTCTATTTTTTAAAAATAATTAATGTAACCATTTAAAATTAAAAATGAATTAACTTATATTTTTTGAATATTAATTTGGAATTTAGAAAAACTTTAAACATAAAAAGTGTTTGGATTTGAATAAATAATTCAAAACCCTTTTCTGTTTTAAAAAATAATTAATGTAACCATTTAAAATATGAACCATTTACAATTAAAAATGAATTAACTTATATTTTTTTTAATATCAATTTGGAATTTAGAAAAATTTAAAACATAAAAAGTGTTTGGATTTGAATAAGTAATTCAAAACCATTTTCTGTTTTTAATGGGCGGAAAAAAGAGGACGGAAAATAATGGGCGGAAAGAAAATTTAATTAGGATAGAACTGGAATTAAAGTACATAACATAACTAACACAAAGTTACATAGAAGAACTAAAAATTAAGATACATGGCCAGATTAAGCCACAATCGGCCGAACTTGTTTTGCAATGTTGGAATAATTCAGTCATGCTCCTGCCTACACCTGGAATTCAGAGATGCCGACGGAGCCCAGTCCTCCAGCATCTCCGAGAAACTGGTCATAGAGGCACTCCCTAATATGTGAAATTAGTTAGCTCCGAGGCGTATTGATCTAGTTAGAGAAGTTACAAGCTGCAAGATGGTTTTCGAGAGCAAGGACACCACTGCGGCCAGTTTCAGGGAGATGCCGAGGGAGCCCAGTCCTCCGACATCTCCGAGAAACTGGTCATAGAGGCACTCCCTAATATGTGAAATTAGTTAGCTCCGAGGCGTATTGATCTAGTTAGAGAAGTTACAAGCTGCAAGATGGTTTTCGAGAGCAGGGACACCACTACGACCAGTTTCAGGGAGATGCCGCCGGAGCCCAGTCCTCCGGCATCTCCAAGAAACTAGTCATAGAGGCACTCCCTAATATGTGACTGCGCGTGTTTGGAGATCAGATCTTAATGGTAAGTACGAATCGGGACAACTTCTTCATAGTCCCGGTCCAGCCACAAAACGGGACTAACACTCAAGACATTTATTAATATTAAAAACTGAGACTACAAAACCGGGACTAAAGGCCACAAACGGCGAAAGATATCCTTCGGTCAAGCCACAAACCGCGAAAGACATGAACTAGAGTTACATAATATGAGCATGAACTTCTTGGCATATGTCCTTCCTTATGATCGCTTCAGACGTAACCATGGAGCATCTTCTTTACTTAACGGAATGCTTCTGCCAGTTTTCACTGTGAAGGGCGGAATTTTATCAAACTTATTATAATCTTCTGACATGTATGTCTTGTCCTCGATTCCCACGATGTTTCTTTTCCCTGAAAGAACTATGTGACGCTTTGGCTCATCATATGATGTATTCGTTTGCATATTTTTTCTTTTTTTCGGTCTAGAGGACATGTCCTTCACATAGAAAACCTGAGACACATTATTGGCTAGGATGAATGGTTCATATCTATAACGAAGATTGTTGAGATCCACTGTTGTCATTCTGTACAACTGGTCTATCTTTACCCCTTCCCCATTCAGGTTGACCCATTTGCAGCGAAACAAAGGGACCTTAAAAGAGACTCCATAGTCTAGTTCCCATATCTCCTCTATGTAACCATAATATGTGTCCTTTTGTCCACTCTCGTCTATTGCATCAAAGCGGACACCACTATTTTGGTTGGTGCTCTTTTTATCTTGGGCGATCGTGTAGAATGTATTCCCATTTATTTCGTACCCTTGGAAATTCAATACAGTAGAAGATGGTGACGCGGCCAACAAGTATAGCTGATCTCCAACAGTGGTGTCATTCAAGAGATGTGTCCGCATCCAACCACCGAAAGACTTCATGTGTTCATCTGTAATCCATGATTCGGGCTTCCCCGGGTTTTTGGAGCGTACAATATTCTTGTGTTTCTCGATATACAGAGCTGCCAAGGTGGAATTATGTAGAACTGTGTAGTGTGCTTTAGTGAAAGAATCCCCGTCCCTACATATCATTGCTTTCTTTCCCAGCATGCCTTTTCCACTTAGTCTTCCCTCATGCCGCGAGTCAGAAACACCAATCGGCTTAAGGTCAGGAATAAAGTCAACACAAAAATCAATGACCTCCTCTGTTCCATATCCCTTGGAGATGCTTCCTTTTGGTCTAGCACGGTTATGAACATATTTCTTTAAGACTCCCATGAACCTCTCAAAGGGGAACATATTATGCAGAAATACCGGACCGAGAATGGCAATCTCTTCCACTAGGTGAACCAGGAGATGCGTCATAATATTGAAGAAGGATGGTGGGAACACAAATTCAAAACTAACAAGACATTGTACCACATCCTTCTGTAACCTTGGCAGAATATCTGGATTGATTACCTTCTGAGATATTGCATTGAGGAATGCACACAGCTTCACAATGGGTACTTGAACATTTTCCGGTAGAAGCCTCCTCAATGCAATCGGAAGCAACTGCGTCATAATCACGTGACAGTCATGAGACTTCAGGTTTTGGAACTTTTTCTCTGCCATATTTATTATCCCCTTTATATTAGATGAGAAGCCCAACGGCACCTTGATACTGTAAAGGAATTCAAAAAAGATTTCCTTCTCTGCTTTGGTAAGAGCATAGCTGGCACGACTTAAGTGACGCCCTTTATCCGTCTTGTTATGTGTATGCATGTTCTTTGGGTCTTTCATAATTTGTTGGTCCTCCCGTGCTTCTGGTGTATCTTTTGTCTTCCCATACACGCCTAGGAATCCTAGCAGGTTCACGCAAAGATTCTTCGTCACGTGCATCACGTCGATTGAAGAGCGGACACGCAGGACTTTCCAATATGGCAGCTCCCAAAATATAGATTTCTTCTTCCACATGGGTGCGTGTCCTGTAGCGACGTCGTTCGGAACTGATTGACTGTCGGGACCCTTTCCAAAGATTACTTCTATGTCCTTGACCATATCAAATACATCATCACCAGCAGCGAGTTCAGGCTTCTTCCGGTGATCTGCCTCACCTTTGAAATGCTTACCTTTCTTTCTTACGGGATGATTGGTCGGAAGAAATCGTTGATTCGCCAGGTACACAACCTTCTTGCATTTATGCAAATATGTACCTTCAGTCTTATCTAAACAGTGGGTGCATGCCTTATATCCCTTGTTTGTCTGTCCTGAAAGGTTACTAAGAGCAGGCCAATCATTGATGGTTACGAATAACAACCCTCGTAGATCAAATGGCTCCTGTTTGTTCTCATCCCACGCACGTACACCTGGTTTGCCCCACAACTATAAAAGTTCTTCAACTAATGGCCTAAGGTACACATCAATGTCGTTGCCCGGTTGCTTCGGGCCTTGGATGAGCACTGGCATCATAATGAACTTACGCTTCATGCACAACCAAGGAGGCAGGTTGTAGATACATAGAGTCACAGGGCAGGTGCTATGACTGCAGCTCTGCTCCCCAAAAGGATTCATGCCATCCGTACTTAGACCAAACCATAAGTTCCTTGCGTCACCTGCAAAGTCTGGGAAGTCTCTCTCGATTTTTCTCCACTGTGACCCATCAGCAGGGTGTCTCAACTTCCCGTCTTTCTTATGGTCTTCTTTGTGCCATCGCAACAACCTGGCATGCTGTTTGTTTCTGAACATGCGTTTCAACCTTGGTATTATAGGAGCATACCACATAACCTTAGCAGGAACCCTCTTCCGGAGGGGCTCTCCCTCAACATCACCAGGGTCATCTCGTCTGATCTTATACCGCAACGCATTGCATACCGGGCATTTATCTAAATTCTTATACTCCTTACCGCGGTAGAGGATGCAGTCATTAATGCATGCATGTATCTTTTGCACATCTAATCCCAGAGGACAGAGAGTCTTCTTTGCTTCGTAGGTACTCTCGGGAAGTTCGTTATGTTTTGGAAACTTCGGCTTCATTATTTTCAGCATCTTTTCAAATGAGGAGTCAGTTAGACCACACTCTGCCTTCCATCACAACAATTCCAGTGTGGTACCGAGCTTTGTGCTGCCATCTTCACAATTTGGGTACAACAATTTCTTGTGATCTTCTAACATGCCCTCTAACTTCAATTTCTCATTTTCTGTTTCACAGTCTCGCTTTGCATCAGAAATGACCCTACCAAGTTCATCAGCCGGCTCATCTGATGCCCGTTCTTCACCTCTTTCCTCTCCATTGTCTTTCATTGCAGTATCACTGTATTCAGGAAACATATGATGATAGTTGTTATCATCATCTTCTTCTTCACCATCTTCAATCATAACCCCTCTTTCCCCGTGCTTGGTCCAGCAATTATAGTTGGGCATGAAACCTTTCATAATCAGGTGGCCGCGAATGATTTTCGAGGAAGAGTACTCCTTGTTGTTCCGACATTGAACACATGGACAACGTATAAAACCATTCACTTTGTTTGCCGTAGCCACATCGATAAATTTATCCACGCCTTTCATATACCCGGCTACGCGCCGGTAACCGTACATCCATTCCCGACCGTTCATCCGCATCATATAAGTAAGTTTATCAAAAAACAGGACATCATAAATAGTGAAATGACGAATTCACATCGACACATGCATTGTATCAATGGCATAGAAAAGATAAGATTGATAACCTCGATCGAGGGAAATAAAGAGAAGAAAGCTCAAGTGCGTCTCGGACACCTTCTATATTTTTGTTCTATGAGAAATTGAACGGGATTATTCACTCAAACATTTCATCAAACACCTTCAATGCATGCATAGAAGAGAAAAAACTAGCACACCCCTCACACCTTCCACCAACATAAAAAACAGAGTGGAGGCAGAGGGGGCTGGGGCGTTACATTTATAGAGGGCGGGAGAATACGTCCCGGTTGGAGCCAGCAACCGGGACTAAAGGTGTGTGCCACGCCGCGTGGCACACACCTTTAGTCCCGGTTGCTGGCTCCAACCGGGACGTATGCCCCCAACCGGGACGCATGCCTCCTGGCCCCATGTCCGCTCGAACCGGGACGCGTGCCAACATTAGTCCTGGTTGGTGGCACAACCGAGACTAATGCTCTGAGAGGGCGCGAACGGATGGCCCTTTTTCCACTATTGATAGTTGAAACAAACTGTGCATACAGTTTTGCATACAAGTGCAGCCATCTTAGTCACAAATCACTGAGGTAGTAGAGTCACCCGTAGCAATCGTATGACAAAAAGTCCATCAGAAGATCAGGAAAGCCCACACAACATCCAATTTTGCAACTTCCGAACAATAATTGACTTTGATTTTGCCAACATACACACATATAAACATCCAAGATGAATGCGTCCCCAGAAGCAAGTAGAGTAACTGTAGTACTAGTTGTTTCACAGACACATAACATGCACGCCCACGGTACCACCTCTGAAGCTTGAGGTTTCAGAGACATTACAAGGGCCAGTGCTTTTTGAACAAAACAGGCAATTTTGTCTCATTTTATTGAAAAAAAAGTGGAAGATAATTTTGCGTCATTTTTCAACAAGCAGGGCCAGTACTGATCGAACATTACAAATGTAAAGTACGGGTGGAACACAAAGTGTTGCATATAGCTTACAGTCAGCTAGTGAATGAATATTACCGCATAAATCAGTCACTCACTTCTTTTACGAGGGATGCGAGCGTACACTTGTCAAGCCTTGACGGTGTAATTTCAGAGCTTCTGGTGGAACGGAAAAGCATGGAGTAGTCGATAACAAGCATGGCATTCGAAGCACTGGAGAGTGCATCTATCAAGCTAGCAAGGTCATCTTGTTTGATAGACCCGTTGCCACTCTGTTTTGTCACCGATATCACCATCTTTGCGATAGCCTTGAACAGCAACAGGTTTTCTTCCGTCTCGGTTCACTTATTTCCACTAGCATCTCCTTGAGCTTGTTGAGAAAGCTAGTTGCCTGGAGCTGAGGAGCCAAAGCTGAGGAGCTGACGGCGATGAACTTAGCATTATTTAGTCTGAAGAGAAACAGGGCATACTCATAATTCGAGCAATTTATTTAAATTCATGTGTTGAACATATATTATATAAAGAAGTTATTTCCTGGTTGAAAAAACTGAATACCATACCTTTGGCATCGCATCTCTCATTGCTTCTTTAAGTTGTCCAAGGCGTTCGTCGTCCTTGGTGTAATGAGTACATAGATGCTCGAGGATTTCAGCTGCTGCTTGTCTGCACGCCATGTTTTTTTCATCTACAAGTAATTTAGTGAGATTATGAACCACGTCATCACTGGTCTGTATCACAACAGTGGCGCAACTAATTCCCCCATGGAAACATAGCACCGACAGTGCTCCTCCGGCATATGCTCTGACAGAGATAGGAGGCTTGCTATCATGGGTGAACATGTCTACCAGCATCGCAACAAAATCTTCTTTACCGAGCTCAGCATCCATGTATAGTTGCGTGAGAATCCAAATGGCGCTTCGCTGCAGCTTTTCATTACATTTATCACATTCAAGAATCCCCGCCATGGTGCTGATTGCTTCTTTGCAGCTAGAGATTTCATGACGTAGCTTGGCTCCAGTTTCTCCTGCAGCACTGGTTAATTGGCTCATCACTGCTAGTGATCCCTCTACTATGTCGGACCATGCACCATGATCATCGGTGGTGTGGTCGAGTAGGTCTGAGCTGACAGGCGCCATGATCTTGGAGACCAGGTCAGCGGTGCAGCTTATGACTCTGCAATTGTTTTCGTCGGATGCAAGCCTCCAAATGATATGTTGTCCTCGCAACAACAGCGTTTTGTAGTCTCTCTGAAGTTTAATGTATGTTTCTGGTGAAGGGAGCAGAGAATGGGCATCCCGATGGTGCTCAAATACTTCCAATATACAGTCTCGCTGATACGGCTCGGCCCTGCTATATCCCCCAAATGTCCCTATTAACGAAGATATGTGTTGAATCCCTTGGGGGAACTGCTCCAAACTGATATTGAATGCAAGGTGGCCCACTATCTTCGCGGCCTGGTGCCTTGTCTCTCTGTCATGTAGGCCCCTTGAATCTAGCATCTCTAACAGTTTCTGGAGTATGCGTGTGGATGAAGATGCAGAGAGCACCAGATGTTTCATCAACACACATTGCTTTGCTAGTATCGCGCATTTTGCTCTCTGCTTGGAATATGGCTGTGTACAAGACTTTCACACCCAAAATGCAGTCAACAGGTGAAGTGGAACCGATCATGTCAATGCCATGTGTAATGAGGTTCCTTCCTTTTGCAAATGATGGGTTCACCTCGCATCCTCTTCTTGTCGTGCGCACGTAGTTGGAAAATGCATCAACTAAGACACCGAATGCCGCTCGCTCAGCCATCCTCTTCTCACCCCGAGTACAAATGAATCTATAGCAAAAGATGAAACCTTGAAGCAGCACAAGGTAGTACAAGGTGTTCATCGCCTGCTCTAGGTTTGATGCTTCTACATCCGAGCAATCGTGCTCTATTAGACGCCACAAGGAAATCCCTCCAGAAATTAGTATTCCAAACACATAGATAATTGTCAGAGGGAACAATACCGCGACTATCACAAATAGTTGAACAAATATAAAAAACGTTACAAACGATTGGGTTGCAATAGAAGGATCAGCACCAGATCTGTTTATGGGTGCCACAAGACTTACGATCGTTGGTATCAAGCCATCAAATGATTTTCTTATATCACCTAGTTTTCATTCAGAACAACATCAAAGACCCTGTTGTAAACTTAGAGTTAGAATTGTAGGCGATAGCAAAACTTAACAATAAGAACAGACGAGAGAACCAACCCGTGGTTGGATGGTTAGAAAGGCAGTGGTACCCCAAGTCCACCAGAGTTCAAATCCTAGATTTGACACTTTGGCGTCTCATAAAGGTGGAATATTCTTTCAGTGAGAGACGACTGATAGTGATGCGCATGTGGTGACTTCATCAATCTCAAAACCCGTCGGCTCAGTCTCTCGGAGGCGCTCATATGGGTAGGGTCTGCGTGCGTGTGTTCATAGGGGTGAGTGTGTGATTTCTTCGTTTTAAAAACACAGTTGGCAATGTCTAAGACAGAAGGAGGTCCCAAGACCCCTCGAAGACAGAAGGAGGTCTCAAGACCCCTCGAAGACCAAGGGCAACCCACTGAAGCCTACAAAAGCCATACCGACCGATAGCATTTTGCCTAGTTCATACACTTGATGCATCATTGTTTTCATTTCCATCACAGAATCATATTGGTGACGGTTTTCGCGGCTCGATGACTCAGACAATCATGTATCAACAAATATTTTGTGGTGTGAGCGGGATGGATGTCCATCCAAAATTTCCCTGGCAGTAGTTTTCAGCGTATACAAAGTCATGAAAGGCCACCTTAGATTTTTAAAATTTACAGAAGGTCATTTATAGGGATTATATTCTATAAAAGTGAAAAATGACTATAGTGGATCTACTTGAGTATTTTTTTGTTGCCCGCTATCCTGTAATTTGGTAGTTTCTTTAGACAATGGTGACTTCTAGAGTTTCTCATATGCACTTCTCCACAGTAGTGCAATTGAATCGGCAACGTTTTAGCCAGAAAGCTCACGGAAATATGCACTTCTCCACAGTAGTGCAATTGAATCGGCAACGTTTTAGCCAGAAAGCTCACGGTTATTTTTTTTGCGTGTGGCCGATAAGGCTTTCCTTGCAGGACATCTAATGTAATTAACTCATCGTTTTTCCATGAATTAGACTACGTACAAAAAAAGAGGTGAAAACAGAATGAAACATACTCTCTCTCTCTCGGCCTAAGGTTTAGCACGGATGTGTTTCTAAGATGTTACTTTGACAGGTGAGTAGTAATTTCGTCTATGTGCACTAGTGCACAACGCCCCATTGGTTCCGGTTAGTAAGGGGCATTAGTCCTGGCTGCCCAACTGGGACGGGGCAATCGGGACTAAAGCCCCAACCTTTAGTCCCGGTTGCCCCACCAACCGGGACAAATGGGGGTACACGTGGCCGCGGCAGATGGCGGGGGGGGGGGGGGGGGGGTGGAGCAACCGTCCCGGTTCGTAACACGAACCGGGACAAATAACCTTCTGCCGCGGCAGAGATTTGGCACATTTCTCTGCCGCGGCAGAGAATTTATTTTGGCAATTTTTGTTGCCGCGGCAGCATTTTGGCCACTTTTTGTGCCGCGGCAGAGAATTCATTTAGATTGTTTTATTGTTTATTTAGTGTTTTGCACTCATCAATAAAGGAACCATTATATTATACAAGATCATCATGACAATATTACATTCGATACACGGATCGAGTTCATGCACTACATACAAAAGTTGCTCTTTTTACAATCCCTATTGTCTATACACAGCCGAATGGTATTCCCCTTTTGGGTTTAGGACTTCTGTATCCAAGAATCCCGCCAATTCCTTCTGAATTGCTCGTACGCGATCCTTTGGCAGAAGGCCGTCCCATAGACGTTCGATCTGATTTAAAAAAGGAGTCAACTCATATGAATGAAACTAAATACAATTTGATTGTAATTAAAAACTATAGAAATTGTTTACGTACGTGGAGTTGCTCTAAATTTCTGCCCTTCTCATCGCACGTCTGCCGGATGAACTCGCAAACATAGTATCCACATAGATTGTTACCTGGTCCCTGCGTCAGGCACTTTACGAGAACATAGTTCAATCAAAATAATAATTAAGCATGATAATAACTGTATCAAAACTAGAATCAAAGAGATGCGCGGATATAGCTAGTGGTGCTTACATCTAGTGCTTCAAATGTAAGCCCCGCTTTCCAAACACCCCTAGCCTTGTTGGTGAACCGTTTCCAAGCGCTGCCCGGTGAAGAAAACGAATAAAATAAGTTATTAATTACTTGATATCATAAAATTTACGAACGTTGCCGATTTAGTGTCGTAATGATTAGAATTACCGCTGGAGAAGCATCTGCATGTCCTTCCACTGCTCAAGGGGTTTATGTTTCGAGTCCATAACTAGTACACGCCCTTTGTCAAGTTGAATGATTAACATAATATAGTGGTAGCTGCGAATGCATAACTAATCAATTATATACTTAACATCGAGTAAGCGAAATAGAAAGTGTATATAAGACAATAACACTCACTCGAAGTTGTAAGGAAGAAGTATTATATCATCCTCCGTATCCTGGGGGCTTGTTTTTAGATTAGCTTGATGAACCCAATATGGGTCAATGAAGCCAATGTCATAGATTTGTCCTCTGTTGCATTCGATAATCTTCATTCTGCATAGTACAATATGATTATATACATGCAATAAACAAGGTGAGATAGCTGGAGACTAAATTAATTACAGAATTAGTACTTATAGACAATAGGCATTGATGATCGATTTGTCCAAGGCGTCTTGATTGAATAATTGAAATAGTTCTCCGAGCTGCTCCTCGGACCCATATTTGCTCGACCCCACATTGGTATGGGAAATCACCTTGAGAGGGGCGCAAGACTGTTTTGCTTGTTCTCCGAGCTGGGCCACAGATTTCTCGCTTGCATCAGTACTGCTCTTCGAGGCTTGTTGTGCTGCATGTGACTTGAGAATAGAACGCTCATAGTCTGATGACAGCTTTGGCTCGGGTTGATGAAGAGTCTTTAGCATTTTCAACACTCTGGCTTTTTCTTCTTTGGTGCTGGGGAACTATGGCTCTTTCAGCCGCCTCATCTTAGTGAAAAACGCTGTCGTTTCCGCATCAACGATCGCCACAGTCTCCTCTTCAATACAGTCATAATCTCTCTTGGGAGGAACCTTTGGTACTTTTGGAAGAGGCTCTTGTTTACGTTTCGGCGATCGGTTACCACGATGCAGAGTAGCGGTACGCTTAAGCTTTTTGTCCAGAGGCGCCGGCGATGGCTCCCGCGGCGATGGCTGCGCCGGAGACGGGTGAGGCGACGAAGACGGCTTCCGTGGCGGCGACGACCTCGCTGGAGACGGGTGAGGCGGAGGCGAAGATGGCCTTGGCATGTGATTTCGAAGCACGATATGTTCCTTTGGCCATAGAATGGTGACGTTTGTTGCGTTTTCCAGTTCAGTCACATCCCCTTCACCTGCAGGGTAGTCAAGCTTCAAAACTTCAAAGGTGGGCATGATTTCATCCACCCCGACAACAGCGTAGCCCTGTGGAACCGGACGACAATGGTAAGTTGGTGTGGGTCCAATTGGTAAGGCATAGCCGGCCGCCACCTTCATTTATATGTTCACAACTTTGGCATAGCAGTGTGTCATCTGTGTGATATCATCCACTGGGTAGCCAACAGGAGCCATCGTCGGTGCACCATCGTCATCGCCATTGTCATCACCCGGGACCTCGGTGGAAGCCACACTGCTTTTTTGATTATTCGATAGGCCGGTAGCATCGAATGCAGTGTGCTGCTGAGATGGGCCGGTAGTACTTTGCTCTTTAAGTGCGTTAATTTCATCTTGTTGTTGCTTTATTCGTTCTTCAATTATACGCATTTTCTCTTTCTGAATATCTGCTTCAACTTCCGCTCTGTCCTTTCTCCTCTGACGGCTTCTATCAGGATATTTCTTCCTCTCTTCGGGAAACCCAGTCCTCCATGGTTTGGAGCCGCTTGTGCCTCGTGTTCGTCCATCATGTTCCTTATTTCCAAGGGCGAGTGTGAGCTCATCATTCTATCTATCGGGAATGAAGTCCCCATCTTTAACAGCCTTTATTGCTTTTCTCATATTCTTGATTGGCAAGGGGTCTTCTTTATGTCGTATGTTATATATACACTTACCTTCCGAGTCCAACGTGCCCCCATGCCCGTAAAACCAATTCCTTGCACGTTCTACCCAATCGTCTGTCTCTGGGGTGATCTTTTTAGCACGCAGTTCATTCTCAAGTTTCTCCCACTTAGGAATGCTAGCCCTGTAGCCACCTTGCCCCATAGTATGGTGATACTTCTTGTTAGCAGCATTCAGCTTATTCGTTGCAGACATTTTCTTAGATTTTTCTGATGTGTTGTATTTCACAAACTCAGCCTAGAATGGTTTTATCTTCTCAAACTGAATATTCTTAAAATCGGGAGTCTTCTCTTTCACGACATAGTCAAGGTGCAATCTTTTCTTCCAGTTGGTGAAACACTAGGCCATCTTCTTCAAAGACCACTCCCTGACCTTAGCCTCCATGGCTCTCCCATGTTCTCAGGCGTCCTCAACTGGATCCTCCGTATTTGGATCCAGCTCTATCTTCGGTAGTTTGAAATTAACCATAAGCCTCTTCCACAGTAAATCTTTGGCGTGGTTAGGGACAAATAAACATGTTCCCTCTTCTTCCGCATCATCAGGCCTATTCCAATTTCGAATGGTGATCGGGATTAAGTCCCTAACGATTACTCCGCATTGTGCCACAAATTTGTTTGCGACAACTTCAGGAGCCGTCGGTTTGCCGTCTTCAGCGACATCTTCGATCCTGAACCTCTCATGGTCTCCCAACTTTTTGGTTGGGCCTCGGCTGCTCTTTTCAGTAGATTTCTTCGATCCGGAGGGCTAAAAGAAGAAAGATCGTCGTTACTATTTCTATATGATAGCAGATGATTAATTAATGAATTAATTATATTACATGCACCTTGCCAGAGCGGTCGTCTTCTCGATTACACAAGGCATCGCCTTCTCCCTCGCGGAAGGCAACACCTTCAACCTCAAACAAGTCATCTATTCCGGCAAAAAGAGGATCACCCTCACCGGAGTTGTTCAGAAACGTCGATACATCTAAAATTTCTTTCCCGCGGATCACACCTTGGATCAACTCTTCCTTTTCTTCGTCTCTAACGTGTGGGTCCATATTTTCTGCATAGGTGGAAAAACGGATAAGTCAAAACGGATAAAACCTAATTTAGATAAACCCTAATATATACATACACAATAATAAAAATATATACATACACACTATATATACATACACAATATATACATACACACTAAAAGGGAAGGGGCGGCTGGAGCGCATGGCGATGGACGGAGACAGAGGCGCTGTGGCGGTCGGGGATGAGGGATAGGCCGAATGCTCAAACAAGGATGATGATATGACAAGTTGAATTGCATTGAAATGAAACCCTAAAACTTTCTCGGCAATTTAAACGGGGTTCCGAGGGTTGAAAACCCTAACTCGGGAAACTCCGGAAACACATGAGAGGGGTTGATTTAGTTCTCTAATTAAACTTGTCATTAAAGTTGATTAGCAATGCATGATTATAGCTTAAAAAGGTAGAACTCATTTTTTTGAACATTTTGATATATTATTTGTATTTTTCTGACTTATAAATAATAAGATATGAATTTTACAATATTTAATAATTTTCTGGAATTATAAAACAATTTATTACATCAGGCACGTCGTGTATAAAGAGAAGAACCAATACCGGAAAGAAAGGCGGCAATCAATCAACCCTCGGGTTCGGAATGCCCTGGCGAGGACACACCGGCTAACCCTAGGTGCAACATCGATTCAAATAGGGTCTATGACAACTAATATCATATAAAAATACAAAATATGATAATATACATATACAAATACAAAATATGATAATATATAAAAAATATGATAATATACAAATACATATACTACAAATACATATACAAATACATGTCGGCGTCGTGGCGCGGCGTCTCCTGTGCGCGCGTCGATGAAGCAGCGAAGTGAGATGTGGAAGAAGAAGAGGGACATCACTATAGGAGTAGCATAGCATAGTAATATACATAATAGTCCTATCATGCACATACAAAAACATCACTAATGCAATATAGAAAAGATAGGACTTTTGATGACCAAAGTATCACTTGCCTTGATAGTATAATATTTAGATACTCTCCTTGATATTGCAAATATCACACTCCTCAAAATCTACAACAATACAATCAAGCAAAAAGCACACACTCAAAACTACAACACAAATCAGCAAAACAATATAATGGAATGTATGCAACCATGCAACAAGATCATTTTATTGAACAAGTTGTTTCAACAAGGATCTGAACATTACAAACACCTACAGGTCTCCTTTTTTATAAAGGTGGAATTCCAATTGGAACCAAGTTAGTTCAATTAAGTTATTTAAATTATTTTTCTTTTATTAGAAAAGCTTTATTCAATGGGATATTTTCTACTGCAATTAAAATATATGTTTTATTTCAAATGTTAATTTTTATGGTCAGAGGGTTCAATATACAACCATTTGCAAAAGGATTCACCCAAAAATAATTTACACAATAATTTTTATATTCAAAATACTCCTCAAATGGTTCTGCCTAAAACTCAGTTTTTACAAAAGTAATTGAACAAAATGGGGCTCGCCCCTGTGCTCTGCTCGCCCCTGTACGCGCACGCATGCACCGACGGCGCCGCGCCTCGCGCCCCTGGGCCATGGACAGCACCGCCGCGCCTCGCGCCCATGGGCGGTGGCCAGCGCCGCCCGCGGCTCGCCAGCTTGTATAGCCCGCGCGCCGGTGGCGACGACAACGTAGCCCCGACTCGTATCCGCCCCGTAGCCCGCGCGCCGGCGGCGACGACAACGTGGCCCCGTAGCCGCCCCGTACCCCGTAGCCCGCGTATCGGAGAGGGGGCATACCTGCTGGCGGCGATGACGCGCGGCGACAGTTGGAGGTGCTGGCGCGGTTGGAGGTGCTGGCGCGGCGGCGGTTGGAGGTGCTGGCGGCGATGTCGCACGGGGAGGAGCGCGCGGCGGCCAAAGAGCCGACTGAGACAAAGGTGGAGGCGGCGGCGCTGACGACGACGGTGGGCGCGGGCAGCCTGTCGGCGTCGTGTGGATCTGGGGCGGCGTCGTCGATGAAAGCAGAGGAAGAAGCAGAGAAGTGAGATAGGGAAGAAGAAGAGGAGGCGCGCGCAGTTATAACCAAAGGACCTTTAGTCCCGGTTGGTGGCTCCAACCGGGACTAAAGGGTCATACGTCCCGGTTGAATACTCCAATTTTTTCAGCAGACCAAGGGACACGCGCAGGGGGTCTTTAGTCCCGGTTGGTGGCTCCAACCGGGACATATGATCCTGTTTTTAATTTTTTTCAGGAATTTTCTCTCTGTTCCCGCCTTATTTTTTATTTTGGGGTTTATATTTGTAATGTTTTTTAAATGATAATTACTTTGGAATTTAGAAAAACTTTAAACATAAAAAGTGTTTGAATTTGAATAATTAATTCAAAACCATTTACTGTTTTTAAAAATAATTAATGTAACCATTTAAACTATGAAACCATTTAAAATTAAAAATGAATTAACTTATATTTTTTGAATATTAATTTGGAATTTAGAAAAACTTTAAACAAAAAAGTGTTTGAAATTGAATAACTAATCAAAACCATTTTCTATTTTTAAAAAATAATGAATGTAACCATTTAAAATATGAACCATTTAAAATTAAAAATGAATTAACTTATATTTTTTGAATATTAATTTGGAATTTAGAAAAACTTTAAACATAAAAAGTGTTTGAATTTGAATAAATAATGAAAACCATTTTCTGTTTTTAAAAATAATTAATGTAACCATTTAAACTATGAACCAATTAAAATAAAAAATGAATTAACTTATATTTTTTGAATATTAATTTGGAATTTAGAAAAACTTTAAACATAAAAAGTGTTTGGATTTGAATAAATAATTCAAAACATTTTCTGTGTTTTAATTTGGACTTGAATTAACTTATATTTTTTATATATTAATGGGCAGGAAAAAAAGGACGGGAAATAATGGGCGGAAAGAAAATTTTATTAGGATAGAACTGGAATTAAAGTACATAACGCAACTAACACAAAGTTACATAGAAGAACTGAAAATTAAGATACATGGCCAGATTAAGCCACAATCGGCCGAACTTGTTTTGCAATGTTGGAGTGATTTAGTCATGCTCCTGCCTACACCTGTAATACTCGCCACTGTAGTCGTAGTACTCGCCGAGGCCGTCGTCGCTGTCGTCGTCGGGGTCGCCGTAGTTCAACCTTGAAGGCTGAGTACGAGTGGGCTGGACTTGAGGGTAGCGCAGGTGGGGGCTAGAGTCGGCGACCGTGTCGTAGGCCATGACGCTCTGGAGAGTCCGACCGCGCCACCACAACCGACGGCCGGACTCGTTGAAGTTCGGAGGAGGTGGGCCATCCTCCTCGTGCCTGGCGAGCGCCCTCTCAGGCCGATCCACGAAGAAGGCTTCCCACGTCGGGAAATAGTCGGGATGCCATCTGGGATTCCTCCGCTGCTCCGGCGTGAGCTCAAAGTAGTAGTGGTTCGTGATGGCCATCCGACACGCCACACCAAGAGGGACAGGAGGAACCGGCACGCCTCCGGCGCTCAGCATCCAGCCCACGGGGACACAGTAGCCCGGCGGGCAGGGGTAGTTCGAGGCGCAAAGCGCCTCCGCCTCCCTAGGAGTTAGTGCTACGGTGGAAGTCATGGGAAAGAGTGATGAGGTTGCAGATATGAGTCTAGAGATGTGCAATGACAATGGAGGCCAACCCTACATATATATATATATATATAGTGAGAAATGGCAGGAAGATAACTGGAGGAAAGAACTGGCGGGAAAAACTGGCGGGAAGAAATGGCGGGAGAAATGCCGGGAAAAAATGGCGGGAAGAAAAATGACGGGAAGAAAAATGGCTCATTTAGAACTTGCATTGGATCTCTAAAGAAACCACATATTGCGAGTCTAAAAATGATTTTTCAAAAAATCACGGGCGATAGATCATGTACCTATAGTACAAACCGGACCCACTTCCTACCGATTCGACAGACATTTGTCCTTTTTACCCAGGATGGACGAAAAGGTTTGAGATATCCCGCTTGGGAGATAGTCCATGTAAGGTGTTCTAGTATTTTAGGAAAATGGGACGGTAGCATTCTGAAAAGGCATTTCGGTGGTTACTTCACAAAACGGCATTCAGGTTGATCCATTTGCAGCGAAACAAAGGGACCTTAAAAGAGACTCCATAGTCTAGTTCATATCTCCTCTATGTAACCATAGTATGTGTCCTTTTGTCCATTCTCGTCTATTGCATCAAAGCGGACACCACTATTTTGGTTGGTGCTCTTTTTATCTTGGGCGATCGTGTAGAATGTATTCCCATTTATTTCGTACCCTTGGAAATTCAATACAGTAGAAGATGGTGAAGCGGCCAACAAGTATAGCTGATCTCCAACAGTGGTGTCATTCAAGAGATGTGTCCGCATCCAACCACCTAAAGACTTCATGTGTAATCAGTGATTCAGGCTTCCCCGGGTTTTTAGAGCGTAGAATATTCTTGTGTTCCTCGATATACGGAGCTGCCAAGGTGGAATTATGTAAAATTGTGTAGTGTGCTTTAGTGAAACAATCCCCGTCCCTACATATCATTGCTTTCTTTCCCAGCGTGCCTTTTCCACTTAGTCTTCCCTCATGCCGCGAGTCAGAAACACCAATCGGCTTAAGGTCAGGAATAAAGTCAACACAAAACTCAATGACCTCCTCTGTTCCATATCCCTTGGAGATGCTTCCTTCTGGTCTAGCAAGGTTATGAACATATTTCTTTAAGACTTCCATGAACTTCTCAAAGGGGAACATATTGTGCAGAAATACCAGACCGAGAATGGCAATCTCTTCCACTAGGTGAACCAAGATATGCGTCATAATATTGAAGAAGGATGGTGGGAACACCAATTCAAAACTAACAAGACATTGTACCACATCCTTCTGTAACCTTGGCAGAATATCTGGATTGATTACCTTCTGAGATATTGCATTGAGGAATGCACACAACTTCACAATGGGTACTCGAACATTTTCCGGTAGAAGCCCCCTCAATGCAATCGGAAGCAACTGCGTCATAATCACGTGACAGTCATGAGACTTCAGGTTTTGGAACTTTTTCTCTGCCATATTTATTATCCCCTTTATATTAGATGAGAATCCCGACGGCACCTTGATACTGTTAAGGACTTCAAAAAATATTTCCTTCTCTGCTTTGGTAAGAGCATAGCTGGCACGACTTAAGTAACGCCCTTTATCCGTCTTGTTCTGTGTATGCATGTTCTTTGGGTCTTTCATAATTTTTTGGTCCTCCCATGCTTTTGGTGTATCTTTTGTCTTCCCATACACGCCTAGAAATCCTAGCAGGTTCACGCAAAGATTCTTCGTCACGTGCATCACGTCGATTGAAGAGCGGACACACAGGACTTTCCAATATGTTAGCTCCCAAAATATAGATTTCTTCTTCCACATGGGTGCGTGTCCTGTAGCGACGTCGTTCAGAACTGATTGACCGCCGGGACCCTTTCCAAAGATTACTTCTATGTCCTTGACGATACCAAATACATCATTACCAGCAGGGAGTTCAGGCTTCTTCCGGTGATCTGCCTCACCTTTGAAATGCTTGCCCTTCTTTCTTACGGGATGATTGGTCGGAAGAAATCGTCGATTCGCCAGGTACACAACCTTCTTGCATTTATGCAAATATGTACCTTCAGTCTTATCTAAACAGTGTGTGCATGCCTTATATCCCTTGTTTGTCTATCCTGAAAGGTTACTAAGAGCAGGTCAATCATTGATGGTTACGAAAAGTAACCCTCGTAGATCAAATGGCTCCTGTTTGTTCTCATCCACACACATACACCTGGTTTGCCCCACAGCTGTAAGAGTTCTTCAACTAATGGCCTAAGGTACACATCAATGTCGTTGCCGGTTGCTTCGGGCCTTGGATGAGCACTGACATCATAATGAACTTACGTTTCATGCACAACCAAGGAGGCAGGTTGTAGATACATAGAGTCACGGGCCAGGTGCTGTGACTGCAGCTCTGCTCCCCAAAAGGATTCATGCCATCTGTGCTTAGACCAAACCTGCAAAGTCTGGGAAGTCTCTCTCGATTTTTCTCCACTGTGACCCATCAGCAGGTGTCTCAACTTCCCGTCTTTCTTACGGTCTTTTTTGTGCCATCGCAACAACCTGACATGCTCTTTGTTTCTGAACATGCGTTTCAACCTTGGTATTATAGGAGCATACCACATAACCTTAGCAGGAACCCTCTTCCGGAGGGGCTCTCCCTCAACATCACCAGGGTCATCTCGTCTGATTTTATACCGCAATGCATTGCATACCGGGCATTTATCTAAATTCTCATACTCCTTACCGCGGTAGAGGATGCAGTCATTAATGCATGCATGTATCTTTTGCACATCTAATCCTAGAGGACAGAGAGTCTTCTTTGCTTCGTAGGTACTCTCAGGAAGTTCGTTATGTTTTGGAAACTTCGGCTTCATTATTTTCAGCATCTTTTCAAATGAGGAGTCAGTTAGACCACACTCTGCCTTCCATCGCAACAATTCCAGTGTGGTACCAATCTTTGTGCTGCCATCTTCACAATTTGGGTACAACAATTTCTTGTGATCTTCTAACATGCCCTCTAACTTCAACTTCTCATTTTCTGTTTCACAGTCTCGCTTTGCATTAGAAATGACCCTACCAAGTTCATCATCCGGCTCATCTGATGCCCATTCTTCACCTCCTTCCTCTCCATTGTCTTCCATTGCAGTATCACTGTATTCAGGAAACATATGATGATAGTTGTTATCATCATCTTCTTCTTCACCATCTTCCATCATAACCCCTCTTTCCCCGTGCTTGGTCCAGCAATTATAGTTGGGCATGAAACCTTTCATAATCAGGTGGCCTCGAATGATGTTCGAGGAAGAGTACTCCTTGTTGTTTTGACATTGAACACATGGACAACGTATAAAACCATTCTCTTTGTTTGCCGTAGCCACATCGATAAATTTATTCACGCCTTTCATATACCCGAGTACACGCCGGTCACCGTACATCCATTCCCGACCGTTCATCTGCATCATATAAGTTTATCAAAAACATGACATCATAAATAGTGAAATGACCAATTCACATCGACACATGCATTGTATCAATGACAGAGAAAAGATAAGATTGCTAACCTCGATCGAGGGAAATAAAGAGGACAAAGCTCAAGTGCGTCTCGGACACCTTCTATATTTTTGTTCTATGAGAAATTGAACGGGATCATTCACTCAAACATTTCATCAAACACCTTGAATGCATGCATAGGGGAAAAAAACTAGCACACCCCTCACACCTTCCACTAAGAAAAAACAGAGTGGAGGCAGAGGGCTGGGACGTTGCATTTATAGAGGGCGGGAGCATACGTCCCGGTTTGTAACACAAACCGGGACTAAAGGTGTGTGCCACGCCACGTGGCTGACGCCCAACATTTAGTCCCGGTTTGTGTTACAAACCAGGACTTATGCCTCTTACCAACCGGGATGCATGCCTTCGGGCCCCGTGCCCGCTCGAACCGGGACGCGTGCCAGCATTAGTCCCAGTTCGTGGCGCAACCGGGACTAATGCTCTGAGGAGGCGCGAACGGATGGCCTGTTTTCTACTAGTGGTGCATCCTAGCTATGTAGAGACCGGGTCTAAAGAATACTTTAAAGTAATAAAAGCGCCCATTTCCAAAAAAAATAAATATATATCAAATATTTTGTATTTTACCGATATACGTTTCTTAGGAGTTAAGACGTGAGAATTTTTTTAATTTTAAATACGAATCTTTGACAATACTAACAATTTTTATCATGTTTTCCACATATTGTTGAAAACTTAGAAATTTTGTGTGCATCTCATTTTGCAGGGAAGAACAAGTAAGATATATTATGATTTCAATATAAGAATTAACATGATGATGAAAAGGTACTAACCCAGCTGTCTGCACAAGAGTGATGAATGTCAAGCACCAAAAGTCTTTTGTCGGCAACATAGAGACAAAGCCACCCAAGAGTACAACGGTGGTCCAAGTAAGCACCAAGAAATCCAAGCCCTTGATGGCCATGGATAGGTAAGCCATGAATATAGCATAGTTGTTCATGTTTTCTACACCGAAGGAATCGCGGTCATGAGGAAGTTTTAACAGACGACCCTCCATTCCCATCTGAAGAGTCTATCAGGTCGATCGAATATGTGAGTAGCTAGCTAGCAAAAAGAAGATATAATATCATATATGGATACTCGACAGAGGTATCCAACTCTTATATAAACGACGAAGATGATAACAAGCTTATCAACTGCTATTCATGCAAGAAAAAACCAAAAGATCAGTCACCTGCAACAATTGTCACTAGAGACTTCCGGCGCTGAAACTGCAGCTAGCGCTGCAGGAAAGGAGAGGAGAGGAATGCGTATCTATCTGCAACTTACATGTGACCTCACCTACAACTGCTGTGCTGCGTTTAAGCTCTCTTAAACAAGATGAGTGAACCAGAAGGAACTAAGTAAAAGAAAGTTGCAATTGATGGTTTACCTAACATACACATGTTTGGAGGTAAGTGATGTGTTTCTTACATTATGTACCAGAGAACAAGATTCGACTTTGACCAAGGCCAAAGCTGTTGAGCCATAGCCCGGCCGCTGTGAGTAGTTAATTAATTAGCTGTTCAGCTGTTCAAAGCTAAAGCTGTTCAGCTCGATAAGCTAACTATGGAGCATATGGTGTAGTACTCTAAGCATCTTCATGCAGATGCTACTTCTAGTGTTTTAATTACTCAAGTACACTGTATCTGCTAATCCTAGAGAAAATTATAAAAAACCACCACAATTGGGGCTAGGGTTTCAAAAGACCACCAAAAACTTTAGAAATTTAAGAAAGCACCGGATTTGGGGCATGAAGTTGCAGATAGCACTGATCTGGCTTTGACGCTGCTCTAATGATGAATCTGACTGGTGGGGCCCGAACGTCAGGCTGACGTGACACATCTGGACGGACGGACGTGGATGGCCGTTAACAGCGAAAATTACAAAAACCACCACAATTGGGGCTAGAGTTTCAAAAAACCACCAAAAAATTAATTTTTTTAAAACACCAAATTTGGAGCAAGAGGTTTATCGTGTTATTTGTTTGCATTTTATTCCAGGATTTAGCTCAATACTACCACCTTGTCTTTCCTGCTGGCACTGTCCCAATTCTGGCATGGCGCTAGCGACGACCCACGCGGACGCTGCATCCTGTGTCGACGCTGCATCTTGTGTCTGCGCTGCTTGGTCTGAACCAAATTAGATAATTAGAATGTTGTCTCATCTTACAGGTAATGCGAGTACATGTTAGGGGTCAGTGCTACTTATGATCTTTCAGATATACGCACTTGGAAAGGTTGTTACCTGTGAAGTTTTTGAGGTGGCTATGAGGAGGATCTATTCTTTGTGTGTCCACGGCCAAAGGTTGTTTGGAAACTGTTATTTTAGAACGAGCACAATACTGCAATATATAAAACAAGACTTCAGTTTTGATACATGCAAGAAATTACTGTTTTTGCTATGCCAATTTTTAAATCCTTATAGTTTCTTGAGATTGGAGTAGCAATTGTTTTATCCATGACTCTGTAAGTTTTTTTTTGGTAACATCATACAAATATCTCTACGCAGTGTTGCTAGTGTCACATAATCATTTTGTCTATGATATGGTGCTAAGAGACTTGCAGTCGGAAGGCCTAAAGAATCATTTTCCAGCTATACTAGCTTATACCATCAATTGAATACTGCATTACGTAGCCTGAGATACATCAATTCGTAATCCATATGCGTGCATGTCCTCCATGTCCTCATGTAAAACATATTTTTGGTAACTAGATTAAAGTTTTGGCCAGATAATAAAGCTAATCACACATGGATCATGTTACACAAATTGGTATATTATTGCTTCATCTTCAAAATGACTTCATTATATGTGTGGTCATTTTTGTAACCCTGCATCTCTAGTACTAATATGGTCATCCAAGCTACTTATCATTAAGGTGCTTATGAGCTTATCTATCCATTGCTTGTGATGGGCAATGATGTTCCCTACTACTTTGTACCAAAGGAAAACATTTTCATTCGCCATGTCTTGGTTTGCATGCAGGTGTAGTCTGATTTGTTTACTTACCAGTCTGATGTTCTAGAGACACATATTAACTAGTGTATCTGGCAACGTGATCACACGCTGTTGAGGAATGAAAGTTGCAATCGAATGTCGCTTTACCTAATATGCACGGTATTGGATGTACTAAGTGATGTTCTTACTTTATGAAGGACATGATTCCATCATGACCAAGACCAAGTAATCGAGCTGCCGATATCTGTGACTAGTTAAACCCACTACAAATAGTTAATTGATCGGTGGGCCGGTGTGTTCATGGATAAGCTCACAATGGGTTAGACAATACAAGCACCTTGACCGAGTCCAGACTTTTGGATCTTGGCATTAATGCACTCAGGTCCAAATTTTGATTTTCAAAAAATATGTAGTATCTCAAAAAATTCAAAATAATGAATGCTGATTTTGATCTTCGTCACGTACTAACGGAAGATTGTCAAGAAGTAGTTGATATTTACATGAGTAACAAGCAATAGGATAAAAAAAGAAAATTTAAAATTGTAAAAACGTGACCAAGTTTTCTTCACAGGTTGTATTATCATGAATTATTGTATGCAAATTTATCAGTTGCCGCTGATAAATTTACACTAGTGGAGAAGAAGCCTCTAGTCCCGGTTTGGAAACCGGGACTAACCAAGCGGGACTAGAGGACAAGTCATTCGTCTCGGTCCGGTCATCGGCCGGGACAAATGTTCCTCCACGTGCTGCGGCGCGTGCGGGGTGCACCCCCATTAGTACCAGTTAGTGCTACAGACCGCGACTAATGGTTCTCTGTCGCGGCAACATTTTGTGCACTTTCTCCGTCACGGCAAAGAATTTATTTTGTATTATTTTATTTATTTATTTTTTCAATTTAAAATAGTTTTTAAATATTTCAATGCTACCACATATCGTACACGTTCATGGATATATAAGATGACTTGTCTTACGATATTGAGCATACAAATATATACAATTTTGATAGTTACATGGAGATCACAATTACCGGGACTAGAGCCCGTCGATTACACGGCCGGGATCATCAGTAGCAAGCTATTCACACTAAATTCTCCGGCATCGTCTACCATCTCTTTTAACAGAAATCCCACTAGTTCATTTGCAATTTCTTGTACGCGTCGCTCTAGTAGGAGTTGACTCCGCATGCCCTCGAACTATATAAGAAAAGGAGATTAATATAAATATCAATCATGATAAAAAAAGTGACGGTAATAAAATAATATTGTGAATGTATTGCTTACGTCGACTCTATATTCTTTGTGCTAGGTGGTAAACGTGCGAATGAACTAACAAATATAGTATCCACATAGATTCGTCCCGGTGGCTATCGCGCGCACTTTATGAGAATATAATTCAATCAAAATAATAATCTAGCATCATAATTATATTGAAACTAGAAGTAAAGAGATGCATGGACATCTCACGTACTACTTACCGAGACCAGAGTAAATGTTAACTTCTTACTAAAGGAACCCATAACCTGATGCTTGAACATGTTCCAAACCCTGCCTTACAAAAAAATGAATGAATGAGTTATTCATTACCTGATATCTCAGGAAATCAACAAATGAGACCGATATAGCGTGGAAATTACCTTTGGAGTATGTACTGCATGCTGCGGAACTCTTTCAGGTGTCTCTTTAATCGGTCCATGACTTCAACTATTCCCTTATCAACTTGAATGTCTAGCAGAATGTGGCATCCCGCAAAACCACTACTAGAAAATCGCGTTGTTTTTGTGCATTGCATCATCATGACGGCATGCTCATGTCATCATGCCACATTGCATTTGGGCATCATCATGTCATCATGCATTTGTTTGTCGAAACCTATTTTCTGAAAACCTAGTTTGATTTTCTAAATGTTCCCCGTCTCATTTTCAAATTAAAGCGCCGGGCTTTTCTGGGTCTTTTATTTGTCTAAAAACTAATTACAAAAGTTATTTTAAATTAAATAAAAATCTATAATATTTTTTAGGGGGCAGTCGAACGGGCCGATCTGACCCAGTCGACCACCCCAGTACAAATCAGACCAGCCTGTCTAATTCTATTCCTACCCAATCCTAGTCTACCCACTCCCCAGCCACCTCACCCCAGCCACTCGCGTCTCGCCACGTCACCTGTCCCTTCCCTCTACCCTATCCCACACCGCCACCTCACCCCCCACTCCCTCTCTCCTCTGCCCCACACCCACACACAGCCCCACCTAACCCTCTCTCTCTCCTCCACCCACCGCCGCGGGTCCCACCTGGCCCACCCGACAGCCCCTCTCCTCTGTTCCTCTTCCCCACCCGACCTTGCTCCTCCCACACGCGCCGCCACCGCGCCTCCTCTCCCCTCACCAACCTCCCCGGCCGCCTCCTTGCCGGACGTCGCCCCTGCCTCGCCCCGCCAGGCCCGACCTCCCCCGCCACCACGTTGCCCACCCTCTGCTGGCCGCCTTCCCCCTCGCCTCCCTTCTCCTCGCGCGAGCCAGCCGCCGTCCTGTGGCCCCCCTCCGACCGTCCGCCTCGGTCGCCGCTGCTCTCTGGAGCCTCCCCGAGCAGGGCCCGGCCGCCGCCCTCTGCTTCAACCGCCGGCCCTGGCCTTGGTGCCCTCTGCGGCCCGCGCCGCCGGCCTCCTCCGCTTCCCTGGTCGAGCCGAGCGCCGCCCAGGGCGCGACCAGGCTGTAGGCCTCGCCCGTCCCTGGCCCACGCGCCCCACCTCCTCTGCAGCGGCCGTCCCAGCCGAGCCGTCGACCGCCCCGAGCTCGCCGGGCCTCGCGCCGACCTCGCCTGGGACGCATCTGCGCCGCAGCGCCTCTGCTCGCCCCTCCCGCGTGTAGCCCTGCGGCCGCCGCCTCCATCCGGCTCCCCCGTCGCCCCTCCGCTCCAGCCCGAGCTGCCCCCTCTCCTCGCTCGGCCCCGCCAGCACCCGCCGTCGCCATCTCCATCGCGTGTGTCTTGCTGCAGTTAGATCATCACCAGCGCAACCTCCTCTGATGTGTTCCTGTTGCTGCAGCTCTTGATGTCCTCGGTGGCCTCCCGAAGCCAAGTACGTCAAGGGCCACCACAACTGTTGGTTTTGCTCTGTCCAGAGTAGTTCCACGGTGTTAGTGTGTTGCAGAGGTGCTGCTGCTCCAAAAACCCGACGCCAATGTGATGTGGTGTGTTCTCTGTGTCCACAAGATCTCCGTCCTGAGTGTGTTTCCACATCCGTCGACAATTCAACCGAAGAAGACCGATCCCGAACCTTAGCACGCCAAGTTCTCCTTCCCGGAGTCGGACCCGAAGACGCCGTGACCCGGACGCCAAGATCTCCGCGTGAGACGACAAGACCGACGACATGGCTCGACGACCGCGGATGCGACAAGATCGTCTCTCGGGCGCCAAGTTCTTCGACCCCGGGGACCGATCCATCGGAACGCCAAGCCCTTCTTCCGAACCCGAGTTCTTCGTCACAAGCGTCAAGATCTTCGTCCCGGACTCGAAGACCCCGGTACCCGATCCACTCAAGTTCGCCATCGACGACAAGATCGACACCGACCAGGACGGAGCCGATGTGCCCCTCGACGCCAAACGAAGTCCTTCTTCCCGGAGCGCCAAGCTCTTCGTCTTGTATCCGACCTTCGAAGACCGATCCCATCGAACCCTGAACCCTGAGACCGACCTCGAACCCCGGAACCCCTCCGAACCCCCAAGACCTTCGACCCCAGATGTGTGACCCTAAGCCCCTATTTTATAATAATATATACTGGTTGCATATTAAATTGTCATACTCGCATGCATATTGTGTGGTTTGGGGGCATTTGGCCGATTCACTTCATAATTAAATATGGGGCCCATATGCGGGCAAATCTAGTCTTATATTGGCCTCATTTAACTTTGTGTAGCGAACCGATGACATAAATTTTGCCTTGATAAGACAACATTTAAATTGCGGGGTATCTAAATAACTTGAACCGTTTAATTAAATATCGGGACCCCGGTTCCGCTTAATATTGCCTAATTGCATCGCATCTTTTGCCATGTCATACATCATACATGCATCATGCCCGATCTTTTGCCGTAGTATTAAATAGTGCATCCGGTGTTTCTGCTAGTGCTTTGCTTCTTCACGGATTAGGCCGATGAGTTGATGCGAGTGTCGACCCTATCTCCGGTGAACCTTCGACAATGTTTTTCAGGCGAGCATCTCCCCCTTTCTACCTATTTTACTTTTATAGCATTTATTCCCTCATGTTGATCTATTGCTATCTGTGTTGCGTTGCTCTAGTTTTCGTACCCGTGATATCCCTTGCAGCCTTATATCGCCTTGGACACATCCTATTACCTGTTGTTTGGTAGATAGTTGGACCCGCGCGTCGTAGTCGCTTGCTCAAGTGCTGTTGCGTGTCGTCAAGTACCACAAGTGTTGGAGTATTGCCGCAGGTTTAATGTTGGAGATGATCATGGCTTAATTATCGTTTAATTAAATTACTGTTTAATAACTAAAATTGAAGTAGGTAAGCAGAGGCACATGTGGGCAATAGATGTTATTTGGTTGTTAACCGTCCACTTGTGTCCCGTAGGACCCCGAGTTCTTGACACCTGTTCCGAGATCGAGCGCGCTAACCACAGGTGGGGAGATATGGTCCCCCCATCGATTAGTACCTGATTTCAAAGTATTGTACTGGGGGCCACAAACTAGTTTGAGGTTTTATTTACTATCCTATACCTATGCCATGCTTTACCGATTTATTTAAATTGTGCGATGGATAGCACCTGTACTGTTTAGGAACGGGACACGTTTTCGCGGTGTCGACAAGCCCGAGTTTTCGGGTTCCCAGTCGTTCATAGCCGTCCACCCAAACCCTGAGTCCGTCTCGGAGACCGGCCGACTTTGTTGCGGGTGTACTTAGTGGGGTGGCCCCCCGTGCTTGCTTTGGGTCTGGGAAACGTCGTGACTTAGGCCCGCCGACATACCGATGGGTGTATGTTAACTGATCTGGCAAAAAGGGTCGAAGTGCTTGTGGATACTTTGGTGCACCCCTGCAGGGTTAAATCTTTTCGAGAAGCCACGTCCGCGGTTATGGACGACTTGGAGCACAGGTCTCGATCATAGACAACTATAACTAAAGTTTACTGTTATAAATGGATTCGTATCCGATATGACTAGTAATCAGCTTCACTGCAACGGAATGGCTAAATAAAAGTACCAACAACTGCTGGGTTTGGGGAAATCTCATGCTATTTGTATCTGACTAGTAAGTGTTGCAACTAAACGGAATGGTTAACTAAAAGTGCCCACTGCTTATTTTATCAAGATGATTATCTATACTTGTCTAGTAATTGCTGCAACGATAACTGAATAAATAAAACTGCCGACTGTGTGAGTTCCTCGGTTGACTTCCTCGTTTGGTCTCGAGGGGGAAACACCAGGATGGGTTTGTTTGATGGTAGTATCAGGTTGGTTCCGAATAGGTCTTTCTTATCCCTCTCTGATAGCCGACAGTTATATCAAGTCTCTATAGGTTGTTTAGTGCATGCTGCGCTGCCGCTCAGTCCACCATACCTATGTAGGCGAGGACCGCCGAATTCTAGTCTCGCCGTGTACTGGCCTCAGTACTGACCGCTCTCTCTTTTTCCTTTGCCCTTTGTCGGCACCCCTTTTGTTTAAGCAGGTTTTGAGATCGACGTCGTTAGCAGGGTTACCCTTCCGGCTTGGCTTGGGCAGGGTTATGGACGCCATTGGTTATTCTTCAGGGCTCTTAGCCCCATTTGCATCTTGTCCGTAGCTGGACGCTCTATCGTTTTCAAGGTGATTTGGATCTTTGTTCTGTATATCTGTATTCTTGACTCATTGAGTCGCTGTTGTATATACATCTGTTCTGTGGGTCCCATCGAGGACTGTTGTGTAATGTTATTACTTCGTTTTCCACCCACACGCAAGTGCCTGGTGGGCACCTTTGAATCGTTTCTATGCGGGTTTGGCGGGTTTCGCTAAAACTTGCATAGGGCCGATTTTGAGGGTGTTACAGAGTGGTATCAGAGCTCAGCAGTTGCGATACCCCACAAGTCCAGCCTGTAGGATAACCTAGCTAACGGCCGAAGTAGAGTGTCAAAACTATTTTGGCAAAATCGGTTGGATAGTTCTGATTAGGTCTAATTTTACTCCTTACCCCTCTACTGCTCTCCTCTCACCTCCGCGTGTTTTGAATCCGCTCTCTCCTCTCTCTTCGAGTCCAGGATTTCTCGTGGTTGGGATCCATCGAACCTTCAGGGTTTCGCTTCCTCCTTTGGTAACGGTGTTGCTACATCTGGTCTTCATGCTATCTGAGGAATCCGTCTTCTGTGGTACCAATCTTTGGTTCCTTGTTTGTGCCTTCCGGTGTTTTCCGACGCGACGACATCATCTACGCTAGATCCGATGCAGAGTCTGCATCACCCCTTTGTTCCTGAACCTTGTTTGTCGAGATCTTCAGTCTAAATTCTAAGGGTTGGTTACATAATCTATCTGTTCGTGTACAGAGTAATGCTTTGAGTGCGGGATGGAGTCGCGACCATACCACTACTCTTATCATTTGCTTTTGTATATTGAATGGTGGATCGATGCAATTCTTACTCCTTCCATGGAAGTTAGAGGTGGCCTTACCTTTAACTTCGTCCGTTGTTTATCCGGAGAGTTCTATTGACGAGCGTGAACAACGACCCTTTGTTGGTGGTGTCGCCGTTTTCAAGATGGGGAATGAACCATTGTTAGTGGTGTCGCGAAGATCTACACGATGCGAGAAGATTCAGATCGCCGACCTTCCTTCCGGTACCATGAGGCGGATCTCGAGGGCGAGATCCATTGTTAGTGGTGTCGAATTGTGGCATCCCGCAAAACCACTACTAGAAAATCGCGTTGTTTTTGTGCATTGCATCATCATGACGGCATGCTCATGTCATCATGCCACATTGCATTTGGGCATCATCATGTCATCATGCATTTGTTTGTCGAAACCTATTTTCTGAAAACCTAGTTTGATTTTCTAAATGTTCCCCGTCTCATTTTCAAATTAAAGCGCCGGGCTTTTCCGGGTCTTTTATTTGTCTAAAAACTAATTACAAAAGTTATTTTAAATTAAATAAAAATCTATAATATTTTTTAGGGCGCAGTCGAACGGGCCGATCCGACCCAGTCGACCACCCCAGTACAAATCAGACCAGCCTGTCTAATTCTATTCCTACCCAATCCTAGTCTACCCACTCCCCAGCCACCTCACCCCAGCCACTCGCGTCTCGCCACGTCACCTCTCCCTTCCCTCTACCCTATCCCACACCGCCACCTCACCCCCCACTCCCTCTCTCCTCTGCCCCACACCCACACATAGCCCCACCTAACCCTCTCTCTCTCCTCCACCCACCGCCGCGGGTCCCACCTGGCCCACCCGACAGCCCCTCTCCTCTGGTCCTCTTCCCCACCCGACCTTGCTCCTCCCACACGCGCCGCCACCGCGCCTCCTCTCCCCTCACCAACCTCCCCGGCCGCCTCCTTGCCGGACGTCGCCCCTGCCTCGCCCCGCCAGGCCCGACCTCCCCCGCCACCACGTCGCCCACCCTCTGCTGGCCGCCTTCCCCCTCGCCTCCCTTCTCCTCGCGCGAGCCAGCCGCCGTCCTGTGGCCCCCTCCGGCCGTCCGCCTCGGTCGCCGCTGCTCTCTGGAGCCTCCCCGAGCAGGGCCCGGCCGCCGCCCTCTGCTTCAACCGCCGGCCCATGCCTTGGTGCCCTCTACGGCCGCGCCGCCGGCCTCCTCCGCTTCCCCGGTCGGGCCGAGCGCCGCCCAGGGCGCGACCAGGCTGCAGGCCTCGCCCGTCCCCGGCCCACGCGCCCCCACCTCCTCTGCAGCGGCCGTCCCAGCGAGCCGTCGACCGCCCCGAGCTCGCCGGGCCTCGCGCCGACCTCGCCTGGGCCGCATCTGCGCCGCAGCGGCTCTGCTCGCCCCTCCCGCGTGTAGCCCTGCGGCCGCCGCCTCCATCCGGCTCCCCCCGTCGCCCCTCCGCTCCAGCCCGAGTTGCCCCCTCTCCTCGCTCGGCCCCGCCAGCACCCGCCGTCGCCATCTCCATCGCGTGTGTCTTGCTGCAGTTAGATCATCACCAGTGCAACCTCCTCTGATGTTTTCCTGTTGCTGCAGCTCTTGATGTCCTCGGTGGCCTCCCGAAGCCAAGTACGTCAAGGGCCACCACAACTGTTGGTTTTGCTCTGTCCAGAGTAGTTCCACGGTGTTAGTGTGTTGCCGAGGTGCTGCTGCTCCAAAAACCCGACGCCAATGTGATGTGGTGTGTTGTCTGTGTCCACAAGATCTCCGTCCTGAGTGTGTTTCCACATCCGTCGACAAATCAACCGAAGAAGACAGATCCCGAACCTTAGCACGCCAAGTTCTCCTTCCCGGAGTCGGACCCGAAGACGCCGTGACCCGGACGCCAAGACCTCCGCGTGAGACGACAAGACCGACGACATGGCCCGACGACCGCGGATGCGACAAGATCATCTCTCGGGCGCCAAGTTCTTCGACCCCGGGGACCGATCCATCGGAACGCCAAGCCCTTCTTCCGAACCGGAATTCTTCGTCACAAGCGTCAAGATCTTCGTCCCGGACTCGAAGACCCCGGTACCCGATCCACTCAAGTTCGCCATCGACGACAAGATCGACACCGACCAGGACGGAGCCGATGTGCCCCTCGACGCCAAACGAAGTCCTTCTTCCCGGAGCGCCAAGCTCTTCGTCTTGTATCCGACCTTCGAAGACCGATCCCGTCGAACCCTGAACCCTGAGACCGACCTCGAACCCCGGAACCCCTCCGAACCCCCAAGACCTTCGACCCCAGATGTGTGACCCTAAGCCCCTATTTTTATAATAATATATACTGGTTGCATATTAAATTGTCATACTCGCATGCATATTGTGTGGTTTGGGGGCATTTGGCCGATTCACTTCATAATTAAATATGGGGCCCATATGCGGGCAAATCTAGTCTTTTATTGGCCTCAATTAACTTTGTGTAGCGAACCGATGACATAAATTTTGCCTTGATAAGACAACATTTAAATTGCGGGGTATCTAAATAACTTGAACCGTTTAATTAAATATCGGGACCCCGGTTCCGCTTAATATTGCCTAATTGCATCGCATCTTTTGCCATGTCATACATCATACATGCATCATGCCCGATCTTTTGTCGTAGTATTAAATAGTGCATCCGGTGTTTCTGCTAGTGCTTTGCTTCTTCACGGATTAGGCCGATGAGTTGATGCGAGTGTCGACCCTATCTCCGGTGAACCTTCGACAATGTTTTTCAGGCGAGCATCTCCCCCTTTCTACCTATTTTACTTTTATAGCATTTATTCCCTCCTGTTGATCTATTGCTATCTGTGTTGCGTTGCTCTAGTTTTCGTACCCGTGATATCCCTTGCAGCCTTATATCGCCTTGGACACATCCTATTACCTGTTGTTTGGTAGATAGTTGGACCTGCGCGTCGTAGTCGCTTGCTCAAGTGCTTTTGCGTGTCGTCAAGTACCACAAGTGTTGGAGTATTGCCGCAGGTTTAATGTTGGAGATGATCATGGCTTAATTATCGTTTAATTCAATTACTGTTTAATAACTAAAATTGAAGTAGGTAAGCAGAGGCACAGGTGGGCAATAGATGTTATTTGGTTGTTAACCGTCCACTTGTGTCCCGTAGGACCCCGAGTTCTTGACACCTGTTCCGAGATCGAGCGCGCTAACCACAGGTGGGGAGATATGGGCCCCCCATCGATTAGTACCTGATTTCAAAGTATTGTACTGGGGGCCACAAACTAGTTTGAGGTTTTATTTACTATCCTGTACCTATGCCATGCTTTACCGCTTTATTTAAATTGTGCGATGGATAGCACCTGTACTGTTTAGGAACGGGACACGTTTTCGCGGTGTCGACAAGCCCGAGTTTTCGGGTTCCCAGTCGTTCACAGCCGTCCACCCAAACCCTGAGTCCGTCTCGGAGACCGGCCGACTTCGTTGTGGGTGTACTTAGTGGGGTGGCCCCCCGTGCTTGCTTTGGGTCTGGGAAACGTCGTGACTTAGGTCCCGCCGACATACCGATGGGTGTATGTTAACTGATCTGGCAAAAAGGGTCGAAGTGCTTGTGGATACTTTGGTGCACCCCTGCAGGGTTAAATCTTTTCGAGAAGCCGTGTCCGCGGTTATGGATGACTTGGAGCACAGGTCTCGATCATAGACAACTATAACTAAAGTTTACTGTTCTAATGGATTCGTATCCAATATGACTAGTAATCAGCTTCACTGCAACGGAATGGCTAAATAAAAGTACCAACAACTGCTGGGTTTGGGGATATCTCATGCTATTTGTATCTGACTAGTAAGTATTGCAACTAAACGGAATGGTTAACTAAAAGTGCCCACTGCTTATTTTATCAGGATGATTATCTATACTTGTCTAGTAATTTCTGCAACGATAACTGAATAAATAAAACTGCCGACTGTGTGAGTTCCTCGGTTGACTTCCTCGTTTGGTCTCGAGGGGGAAACACCAGGATGGGTTTGTTTGATGGTAGTATCAGGTTGGTTCCGAATAGGTCTTTCTTATCCCTCTCTGATAGCCGACAGTTATATCAAGTCTCTATAGGTTGTTTAGTGCATGCTGCGCTGCCGCTCAGTCCACCATACCTATGTAGGCGAGGACCGCCGAATTCTAGTCTCGCCGTGTACTGGCCTCAGTACTGACCGCTCTCTCTTTTTCCTTTGCCCTTTGTCGGCACCCCTTTTGTTTAAGCAGGTTTTGAGATCGACGTCGTTAGCAGGGTTACCCTTCCGGCTTGGCTTGGGCAGGGTTATGGACGTCATTGGTTATTCTTCAGGGCTCTTAGCCCTATTTGCATCTTGTCCGTAGCTGGACGCTCTATCGTTTTCAAGGTGATTTGGATCTTTGTTCTGTATATCTGTATTCTTGACTCATTGAGTCGCTGTTGTATATACATCTGTTCTGTGGGTCCCATCGAGGACTGTTGTGTAATGTTATTACTTCGTTTTCCACCCGCACGCAAGTGCCTGGTGGGCACCTTTGAATCGTTTCTATGCGGGTTTGGCGGGTTTCGCTAAAACTTGCATAGGGCCGATTCTGAGGGTGTTATAGAGTGGTATCAGAGCTCAGCAGTTGCGATACCCCACAAGTCCAGCCTGTAGGATAACCTAGCTAACGGCCGAAGTAGAGTGTCAAAACTATTTTGGCAAAATCGGTTGGATAGTTCTGATTAGGTCTAATTTTACTCCTTACCCCTCTACTGCTCTCCTCTCACCTCCGCGTGTTTTGAATCCGCTCTCTCCTCTCTCTTCGAGTCCAGGATTTCTCGTGGTTGGGATCCATCGAACCTTCAGGGTTTCGCTTCCTCCTTTGGTAACGGTGTTGCTACATCTGGTCTTCATGCTATCTGAGGAATCCGTCTTCTGTGGTACCAATCTTTGGTTCCTTGTTTGTGCCTTCCGGTGTTTTCCGACGCGACGACATCATCTACGCTAGATCCGATGCAGAGTCTGCATCACCCCTTTGTTCCTGAACCTTGTTTGTCGAGATCTTCAGTCTAAATTCTAAGGGTTGGTTACATAATCTATCTGTTCGTGTACAGAGTAATGCTTTGAGTGCGGGATGGAGTCGCGACCATACCACTACTCTTATCATTTGCTTTTGTATATTGAATGGTGGATCGATGCAATTCTTACTCCTTCCATGGAAGTTAGAGGTGGCCTTACCTTTAACTTCGTCCGTTGTTTATCCGGAGAGTTCTATTGACGAGCGTGAACAACGACCCTTTGTTGGTGGTGTCGCCGTTTTCAAGATGGGGAATGAACCATTGTTAGTGGTGTCGCGAAGATCTACACGATGCGAGAAGATTCAGATCGCCGACCTTCCTTCCGGTACCATGAGGCGGATCTCGAGGGCGAGATCCATTGTTAGTGGTGTCGAATTGTGGCATCCCGCAAAACCACTACTAGAAAATCGCGTTGTTTTTGTGCATTGCATCATCATGACGGCATGCTCATGTCATCATGCCACATTGCATTTGGGCATCATCATGTCATCATGCATTTGTTTGTCGAAACCTATTTTCTGAAAACCTAGTTTGATTTTCTAAATGTTCCCCGTCTCATTTTCAAATTAAAGCGCCGGGCTTTTCCGGGTCTTTTATTTGTCTAAAAACTAATTACAAAAGTTATTTTAAATTAAATAAAAATCTATAATATTTTTTAGGGGGCAGTCGAACGGGCCGATCCGACCCAGTCGACCACCCCAGTACAAATCAGACCAGCCTGTCTAATTCTATTCCTACCCAATCCTAGTCTACCCACTCCCCAGCCACCTCACCCCAGCCACTCGCGTCTCGCCACGTCACCTCTCCCTTCCCTCTACCCTATCCCACACCGCCACCTCACCCCCACTCCCTCTCTCCTCTGCCCCACACCCACACATAGCCCCACCTAACCCTCTCTCTCTCCTCCACCCACCGCCGCGGGTCCCACCTGGCCCACCCGACAGCCCCTCTCCTCTGTTCCTCTTCCCCACCCGACCTTGCTCCTCCCACACGCGCCGCCACCGCGCCTCCTCTCCCCTCACCAACCTCCCCGACCGCCTCCTTGCCGGACGTCGCCCCTGCCTCGCCCCGCCAGGCCCGACCTCCCCCGCCACCACGTTGCCCACCCTCTGCTGGCCGCCTTCCCCCTCGCCTCCCTTCTCCTCGCGCGAGCCAGCCGCCGTCCTGTGGCCCCCTCCGACCGTCCGCCTCGGTCGCCGCTGCTCTCTGGAGCCTCCCCGAGCAGGGCCCGGCCGCCGCCCTCTGCTTCAGCCGCCGGCCCATGCCTTGGTGCCCTCTACGGCCGCGCCGCCGGCCTCCTCCGCTTCCCCGGTCGGGCCGAGCGCCGCCCAGGGCGCGACCAGGCTGCAGGCCTCGCCCGTCCCCGGCCCACGCGCCCCCACCTCCTCTGCAGCGGCCGTCCCAGCCGAGCCGTCGACCGCCCCAAGCTCGCCGGGCCTCGCGCCGACCTCGCCTGGGCCGCATCTGCGCCGCAGCGGCTCTGCTCGCCCCTCCCGCGTGTAGCCCTGCGGCCGCCGCCTCCATCCGGCTCCCCCCGTCGCCCCTCCGCTCCAGCCCGAGCTGCCCCCTCTCCTCGCTCGGCCCCGCCAGCACCCGCCGTCGCCATCTCCATCGCGTGTGTCTTGCTGCAGTTAGATCATCACCAGCGCAACCTCCTCTGAAATTTTCCTGTTGCTGCAGCTCTTGATGTCCTCGGTGGCCTCCCGAATCCAAGTACGTCAAGGGCCACCACAACTGTTGGTTTTGCTCTGTCCAGAGTAGTTCCACGGTGTTAGTGTGTTGCCGAGGTGCTGCTGCTCCAAAAACCCGACGCCAATGTGATGTGGTGTGTTGTCTGTGTCCACAAGATCTCCGTCCTGAGTGTGTTTCCACATCCGTCGACAAATCAACCGAAGAAGACAGATCCCGAACCTTAGCACGCCAAGTTCTCCTTCCCGGAGTCGGACCCGAAGACGCCGTGACCCGGACGCCAAGACCTCCGCGTGAGACGACAAGACCGACGACATGGCCCGACGACCGCGGATGCGACAAGATCATCTCTCGGGCGCCAAGTTCTTCGACCCCGGGGACCGATCCATCGGAACGCCAAGCCCTTCTTCCGAACCGGAATTCTTCGTCACAAGCGTCAAGATCTTCGTCCCGGACTCGAAGACCCCGGTACCCGATCCACTCAAGTTCGCCATCGACGACAAGATCGACACCGACCAGGATGGAGCCGATGTGCCCCTCGACGCCAAACGAAGTCCTTCTTCCCGGAGCGCCAAGCTCTTCGTCTTGTATCCGACCTTCGAAGACCGATCCCGTCGAACCCTGAACCCTGAGACCGACCTCGAACCCCGGAACCCCTCCGAACCCGCAAGACCTTCGACCCCAGATGTGTGACCCTAAGCCCCTATTTTTATAATAATATATACTGGTTGCATATTAAATTGTCATACTCGCATGCATATTGTGTGGTTTGGGGGCATTTGGCCGATTCACTTCATAATTAAATATGGGGCCCATATGCGGGCAAATCTAGTCTTTTATTGGCCTCAATTAACTTTGTGTAGCGAACCGATGACATAAATTTTGCCTTGATAAGACAACATTTAAATTGCGGGGTATCTAAATAACTTGAACCGTTTAATTAAATATCGGGACCCCGGTTCCGCTTAATATTGCCTAATTGCATCGCATCTTTTGCCATGTCATACATCATACATGCATCATGCCCGATCTTTTGCCGTAGTATTAAATAGTGCATCCGGTGTTTCTGCTAGTGCTTTGCTTCTTCACGGATTAGGCCGATGAGTTGATGCCAGTGTCGACCCTATCTCCGGTGAACCTTCGACAATGTTTTTCAGGCGAGCATCTCCCCCTTTCTACCTATTTTACTTTTATAGCATTTATTCCCTCCTGTTGATCTATTGCTATCTGTGTTGCGTTGCTCTAGTTTTCGTACCCGTGATATCCCTTGCAGCCTTATATCGCCTTGGACACATCCTATTACCTGTTGTTTGGTAGATAGTTGGACCTGCGCGTCGTAGTCGCTTGCTCAAGTGCTGTTGCGTGTCGTCAAGTACCACAAGTGTTGGAGTATTGCCGCAGGTTTAATGTTGGAGATGATCATGGCTTAATTATCGTTTAATTCAATTACTGTTTAATAACTAAAATTGAAGTAGGTAAGCAGAGGCACAGGTGGGCAATAGATGTTATTTGGTTGTTGACCGTCCACTTGTGTCCCGTAGGACCCCGAGTTCTTGACACCTGTTCCGAGATCGAGCGCGCTAACCACAGGTGGGGAGATATGGGCCCCCATCGATTAGTACCTGATTTCAAAGTATTGTACTGGGGGCCACAAACTATTTTGAGGTTTTATTTACTATCCTGTACCTATGCCATGCTTTACCGCTTTATTTAAATTGTGCGATGGATAGCACCTGTACTGTTTAGGAACGGGACACGTTTTCGCGGTGTCGACAAGCCCGAGTTTTCGGGTTCCCAGTCGTTCACAGCCGTCCACCCAAACCCTGAGTCCGTCTCGGAGACCGGCCGACTTTGTTGTGGGTGTACTTAGTGGGGTGGCCCCCCGTGCTTGCTTTGGGTCTGGGAAACGTCGTGACTTAGGTCCCGCCGACATACCGATGGGTGTATGTTAACTGATCTGGCAAAAAGGGTCGAAGTGCTTGTGGATACTTTGGTGCACCCCTGCAGGGTTAAATCTTTTCGAGAAGCCGTGTCCGCGGTTATGGACGACTTGGAGCACAGGTCTCGATCATAGACAACTATAACTAAAGTTTACTGTTATAAATGGATTCGTATCCAATATGACTAGTAATCAGCTTCACTGCAACGGAATGGCTAAATAAAAGTACCAACAACTGCTGGGTTAGGGGATATCTCATGCTATTTGTATCTGACTAGTAAGTGTTGCAACTAAACGGAATGGTTAACTAAAAGTGCCCACTGCTTATTTTATAAGGATGATTATCTATACTTGTCTAGTAATTTCTGCAACGATAACTGAATAAATAAAACTGCCGACTGTGTGAGTTCCTCGGTTGACTTCCTCGTTTGGTCTCGAGGGGGAAACACCAGGATGGTTTTGTTTGATGGTAGTATCAGGTTGGTTCCGAATAGGTCTTTCTTATCCCTCTCTGATAGCCGACAGTTATATCAAGTCTCTATAGGTTGTTTAGTGCATGCTGCGCTGCCGCTCAGTCCACCATACCTATGTAGGCGAGGACCGCCGAATTCTAGTCTCGCCGTGTACTGGCCTCAGTACTGACCGCTCTCTCTTTTTCCTTTGCCCTTTGTCGGCACCCCTTTTGTTTAAGCAGGTTTTGAGATCGACGTCGTTAGCAGGGTTACCCTTCCGGCTTGGCCTGGGCAGGGTTATGGACGCCATTGGTTATTCTTCAGGGCTCTTAGCCCTATTTGCATCTTGTCCGTAGCTGGACGCTCTATCGTTTTCAAGGTGATTTGGATCTTTGTTCTGTATATCTGTATTCTTGACTCATTGAGTCGATGTTGTATATACATCTGTTCTGTGGGTCCCATCGAGGACTGTTGTGTAATGTTATTACTTTGTTTTCCACCCGCACGCAAGTGCCTGGTGGGCACCTTTGAATCGTTTCTATGCGGGTTTGGCGGGTTTCGCTAAAACTTGCATAGGGCCGATTCTGAGGGTGTTACATAGAATTCAGTGGAAGCTGCAAACATTTATATATACATCAGTAACTCATCAGTTACACTTAATATCGAGTAAGCAAAATTGAATATGTACAACAGAGTAAGACCCTCACTTGAAATTGTAAGGAAACAATATATGGTCACAAAAAATTTCTCTGTTAGAAACCTTAGAATGTTTTCTTCCGTCTCCTTGGGTTTTTTCGTTAGCGTATCCATATGTACTTTATATGGGTGAATGAACCCAACACTATAGAGTGTACTTATTTTATATTGATGGATTTTCATTCTACATAATAATAGAGTACAAAAGGATATACTAAGGATAATTACATGCAATGAATCGAACAACTAAAAAACTGAACAACTTATATATAGACAACGAATTCAACAACTTACAGACAATAGAAACTAATGACATATTTGTTGAGGGCGTCTATATCGTACAACTGAAAGAGTTCTAGAAAATCAACATGGACCTCGTCGGCTCTGAAGTAGTCCTCACGTGGGACTTTTGCTATGATCATTTTTCTCTCCTACTTTACGGCTCTCAAGTACCAGTCATGGAGATTCCGCATTTGTGTTAGCAGTTCTTGCAACTTCTCTTTGCTGATAAAATCCATCCCTGGGACATATCTAGGGACTACCATAGCTTTGGATAACTTGTCGTCTTGGGAACCTAACAATTCAGTAACACTCACATTCATAGTGGCTGCCAACTCCGCGGTTGCTTCCATATCTATTGGCTGGGGAACATTTTCGGATAACACCTTGAGGGGTTGGATCGATTGTTTGGCCTGTTGTCCGAGCAGGGGAACGTCTGATATTTTACCGCTTGCACTTTTACTTGCTGATTGCTCCCGCGTGCACTTTTACTTGATTTTCTCTTCATCACTTCCTCCTCAAGTGTGCGTAGATAGTCATTTGGCTTATGGTGCAACTCATATTGTGATTTTGTGTTCAGAAAATCAAGTGCAATCGCTTTTTGCTTCTCGGTGTATACCAGGGCAAGCTCGGGTTTGTTCTTTTGAAAATGCGCATCACATTCGGTCTTTGCGATTACTGTGGTTTCCACGTCAGTATGATCGTAAGGTCTGATGGGAAGATTCTTATGAGGTACTCTTGGGATGGGCGACATTTTTTTGTTTTGGGCTACTGCGTCGGTTAGTACTCATCGCCAAAGCACGCTTCCGCTTATTGTCCTTAGCAGGCGGCAAAGATGGCTGACCCTGCGGCGGAGATCGAGATGGAATCGCATTGTGGTGGTTGTAGTCATCATGAGGTGGGCTTCTTGGAGGAGATGGAGGTGAAGGTGACCTGCGACAACTCTGAGGCGGTGTTGGCCTTGGCACCGAGCCTGGAAACTTGATGTTGTTCTTATCCCATAGAATGATACTACCCAGTACTTCTCCGAGTGTCGTCTCACCTGCAGGTCCAAGAATGTCAAGCTCCATTGAGTCCCACTCCGTTACGATTTAATCCACCCAGACTTTAGCATAGCTAGGTGGAATCTCACGACCATGCCAGCGTGCGTCAGGTGGACAAGGTAAAGCACATCCGACCGCCACCTTCACGAATATGTTCTTCACCTTCTGATGGATCTCACAAGATATCTTCTCCTTGATTCCATCCATAGGGTAGCCGGGACCACCATCTATCATCCGTGCATCATCAGACGGGACCTCCAATTCAGACACGCTTCTTCTCCGCTGAGATGGGTTGGCGGTAATATTGAGTACAGGATCTTGTAGTCACGCTACTCCTCTAAGTTCGTCAATCTGCTTCTGCTGCATGTCAATTCTTACTAGTAACTGGTTGAACCTGTCTCCCTCCTTCTCCCATTGCTGCTTTTATCTCGCTCGGCTTCTATAATACCTTTGTCTTTGGGAAACCCAATCTCCCATGTATAACTAGGGCCAAGGCCTCGTACTCGTCCTCCCTTTTCGTCATTCCCTAGGACCTTTGTCAGCAAGTCCTTTTCTCTATCGGGATGGAACATTATTATCCCGTCTTTAATTTCTTTCACCACTTTCAGCCATGTCTCCCTCGTTACCCTAATCCCGTCACTGCAAACATGGTCCCCTTTAATATCGTCATACTCACTCCCATGCCCAAGGAACCAATTTCTTGCCCTGAAATCCCATTCTTCGCCAATTGGTTCTGGAATGATCCCTTTATCACACATCTCTTTCTCTTTTGCATCCCACTTTGGCATGGCAGTCGTGTAGCCCCGTGGTCCTAGGCGATGGTGATGTTTCTTTTTCGCAACATTTTTCTTGTTTTTTCTGACTTATTCTTAGCATCTTCTGACTTCTTGTACGTCACATATGCATCCTAGTAATGCTGCTGCTTCGCTAGATAACCTTTGAATTTTGGAGCAGTCTTGTCCTTCTGATACTTTAGCCATAATGATTTCTTCCAGTTCCAGAATAGTTCTGCCATCTTCTTAAGAGCCCACTGCTTGACTTTCTTCCTCAATGCAGCTGTCTCTACATCATTCTCACATTCTGGCAGGGCATCCTCGTAGTCGACTCGGTGGCAATGATGGGGTACTGGGCTCTATCGGGCATGCACGAGACTAGGCTCCGCCGGACTGGCACTGGGAGGTGCTACCTTCCGGGACGCGTCGCTTGGTGAGAAATCTAAGTCTCGTCGTTGATCTGGAGCTTCTTTGAGGGCCGTCGCGTGGTCCAGGATCGGCGCAGAGGGATCCGGCCCTCGAGGAGGTGGTACAATGTCGTGTCATGGAGGAGCACGAACACATCCGTCACTATATGGTTACGTTGGACGTCAGGGTCTCTGATACCTGGCAGATTCTTCAGGGATCTCACCCGAGCTATGCTCGTGTGATGGTTCCTTCTCTTTGGGTGTTCACCTCCTGCGGCTCAGGCACTAGGAGTCGTCATCCAGTTTGATTGAGCAAGATGTATTAGTTTTCATGGCTTTCGGTCCAAATGACCAATGTTATGTGCAGAATCGCGGTATAGTTTGTGATACTATGTCCAAATTGTGCATGCATGGGATGGCGAACAATGTTGCAGGAGAAGGTTTTCCACCTTACATAAAAGGTTTGACTCACAATATGATATTACATAAAAGGTTTAATACATTACATAGATCAACAACATCCCTATCTAGTGTTGTGGTTTTCTTCTGTGCCGTAGCCATGGAGAATCTTCATATTTAGCAGGATGCCTGGGTCAGTTTTCTCTTTGAAGGGCAGGATTTCATGAAACTTATTATAATTTTCTGACATGTCTGTCTTGTCATCTACTCCCACGATGTTTCTTTTCCCTAAAAGAACTATGTGGCACTTTGGCTCATCGGACGATGTATTCTTTTGCTGATTTTTTTCTCGGTTTGGTAGACATGTCCTTCACATAGAAAACCTGAGCCACATCGTTGGCTAGGAAGAATGGTTCGTCCATGTATGCAAGATTGTTGAGATCCAATGTTGTCATGCCATACTTTTTGTCTACATGTACCTCGCCTCCTGTCAGCTTGACCCATTTGCACCAAAACAAAGGGACCTTAAAAGTAGGTACATAGTCCTATTCCCATATCTCCTCTATGTACCCATAATATGTGTCCTTCTGCCCATTGTCATCTGTTGCATCAAAGCGGACACCACTGTTTTGGTTGGTCCTCTTTTTATCTTGGGCGATCGTGTAAAATGTATTCCCATTTATCTCGTACCCTTGGAAAGTAAATATAGTCAAAGATGGTAACCTGGCCAACAAGTACACCTGATCTCAAACATTGGTGTTAATCATGAGATGTGTGTGCAACCAACTGCCGGAAGTAGCCTCACGTTCCACTTTAATCCAGGAGTGAGGCTTCCCTGGGTTTTTGGAGCGTAGAATATTCTTGTGTTTCTCGATATACGGAGCCACCAAGGTGGAATTGTGTAAAACCGTGTAGTGTGATTTAGTAAACTAATGTCCGTCCCTACGTACCGTTGCTTTCCTTCCTAGTGTGCCTTTTCCAGTTAGCCTCCCCTCATACCGATATTCAGGAACACCAATCGGCTTAAGGTCGGGAAGAAATTCAACACAAAACTCAATGACCTCCTCTGTTCCATAGCCATTGGAGATTCTTCCTTCTGGCTTAGCACGATTATGAACATATTTATTTAAGACAACCATGAACCTCTCGAAGGGGAACATATTATGTAGAAACACAGGACCGAGAATTATAATCTCTTTGACTAGGTGAACTAGGAGGTGCGTCATAATATTGAAGAACGATGGAGGGAACAACAACTCAAAGCTAACCAAACATTGGACCACATCAATATGTGACCCTGTTAGACTTTTTAGATCGATTACCTTCTGAGAAATTGCATTGAGGAAAGCACATACCTTCACAATGGCCAGTCGAACATTTTCCGATAAAATTCCCCTCAATGCAACCGGAAACAACGAGTTTTTGGTCATGTCTCTCAAGGATGTACCGGGTGTTACGAGTCATGTAAATCGCCAAAACTGTGGGCAATAGCTCATGAAAACGTCCATAAAATGAGAAAATGACAAGTTTTTGTTCATGTCTCTCAAACATGTGTCGGGTCTTATGGGTCAAGGAAATCGCCATGGAACACCTAAACTATGGGCAATAGCTCATGAAAACGGCCAAACACGCGAAAACGCCGAGTTTTTGGTCATAACTCTCAAACATGTATCTTGTCTTTACTGGCCATGCAAATCCCCATGGAACCACAAACTTCGGGAAATAACACATGAAAACATCCATAAAACGTGAAAACGACAAGTTTTTGGTCATGTCTCTCAAACATGTATTGGGTGTTACGAGTTATGTAAATCGACAGAGAACCCTAAAATTCTGGGCAAACGCTCATGAAAACGGACATAAAACGCGAAAACGCAGAGTTTTTGGTTATATCTCTCAATCATGTATCATATGTTTACGGGCCATGCAAATCCCCGTGGAACCCCAAAACTGTGGGCAATAGCTCATGAAAACGTCCATATGAGTTTTTGATCATGTCTCTCAAGAGGTGTGATTCCATTGTAAGGGTCCCAACCTTTAATAAGGTAGAGATCCATGTGTTTACAATGCTAGTCCATGGATCAATAGCTAGCATCCACAGTTGAGATGTAATATCAAGAAACAAAGGTCATAATACAACTTTATAACCAGGAAAAAATAATAATTTATTACATATTACATAGCTCATTTGGCTATCTCATTACAATGCAGCAGAAATAACTATAGCATGGAGTCCTTCATCTTCAAAGTGCCATAGGAAATCATGTTGGTTGTAGACTTGTAATCCTATTCAACACACTTCACTAACATCAAACAAACCTGCAACATAATAATTTGCAGCCACAAGGGTCAATACATTTGAATTGTATTGGCAAGTTTCACTACTATGTAGAAATAAGTGAATCCTAACATTACATGCATATTTGGCTGAGTAGGGTTTAGGCTCATTTGCAGAAAGCAATATAGTTTCGTCCTATCTTTTTAAAAATATTTTTGATCTTTTGATAAATCTTTCTGAACTCCTTGGAAAACTCCAAGTGCTTCTAATCCCTTGTTGTCACCATGAAGTTTTACTTTGAGAAATTGGAATGTCGAGATATTCCATAGCTTCAGGCCTTAGTTGCTCAGAGTTGTCCATAACCGGGGACACGACTAAGTACTTAGAATTTGATCTTCTGCAGAAGTTGTACACTTTACCCACATGACACAATCTCGTCTTGATGCCACCAGTGGCTGCTGGATAAGTACTCACCAAAATGGAGTACTGGCAGATCGAGAATGTGACAAAGTCTTTCCATAGAAGTACTCCCAATACACAATGCTAGCTTGTCAACCAGGCACCAATGTAGGGATTTGTTTCCCATACACAATTCTAGTTAACCTGAAGATGCCAATGCATGGGTCTTCCACTATGTAGTGGACTAAGCCAGAGCCCATTTAGCATGTGGCTGTACACGGAAGCCACTGTACGAGAAACATGTTTTATCTCTAAGTCCCTGGGTGGTTTTCTTCTAGTGCACATACAAAAAGATAGCCATATAAACATAGTTCCCTTTATTGCCACCTTGTCCAAAACTTGAGTATCCTCTTTCCACCCAGGTGGTTCATTGAGTACTTGTTTTATTACATAAAACATATATTTTTTCAACACTTCATGTAATCATATCATGTATCCCATCCCAAATATATAGCAGGTCTAATCATACTACAACTACAATGTTTTCACTAAGGAAGATATAAGGATATCCTAATAGGATTTAGCATAGCATAAAATATAGTAGTCCTATCATGCATGTTACAAAAATCCACTAAGTGTAATGAAAATAGTAGGACATGGATGATAGTGTCACTTGCATTTTTAGTAGAGAATATTGAATCACTTCTTGATCTTGCAAATATCACACTCCTCTAACTTCACTACAATTCAATCAAGCAAACACATTTTCAAACCAACATTCAAACAATTTACCACATGAAATGACAAAAGCAAGGCAATGCATGCAAGCATGCAAAAGATAGTTTTATTTGGAAAAGTGGTTTCTACTAGGCTCTAGACATTTTAAAGCTCATATTGGTCATTTACAAAAGTGGTAAAACCATTTTCAAGAGGTTTCACTCCATAAACTAATTTTATACCAAAGTGATATTTTATGTTTGTTAGAAATGTCTTTTGCAAGGAAATAACTATATAGGGTTCATAAAATATGTTTTTAAATCTCAAAACTTGGTGCTTAGGGTCAGAAGGTTTGAATCACATAATTTCCCAAAGGTTTTACTCAAAATCTTTTCTAAACCATATTCAATAATTTTATTTAGCTAGAAATGGTTTAAATCAAGGATTTATTCCTTAGCCTCACAAAATAAGTTTCTAAGCCCAAAATTTGGTTTCTATGGTCACTAGGTTCAAAACAAACCATTTAGCAAAGATTTCGCCTTAAAAATATTTCTAGAATAAATTTTATATTCAAAATATGCCTACACAAGTTTCTGCAAATTCAACCAATTTTCCAGAAGCAAAACATTAAACAAAGTGCATGGTTGCAAAGTACTTGTTCTTCTGATTCCAATGAAGTCCCCATCATTCTATCTATCGGGAATGAAGTCCCCATCTTTAACAGCCTTTACTGCTTTTCTCATCTTCTTGATTGGCAAGGGGTCTTCTTTATGTCGTATGTTATATATACACTTACCTTCCGAGTCCAACGTGCCCCCATGCCCGTAAAACCAATTCCTTGCACGTTCTACCCAATCGTCTGTCTCTGGGGTGATCTTTTTAGCACGCAGTTCATTCTCAAGTTTCTCCCACTTAGGAATGCTAGCCCTGTAGCCACCTTGCCCCATAGTATGGTGATACTTCTTGTTAGCAGCATTCAGCTTATTCGTTGCCGACATTTTCTTAGATTTTTCTGATGTGTTGTATTTCACAAACTCAGCCTAGAATGGTTTTATCTTCTCAAACTGAATATTCTTAAAATCGGGAGTCTTCTCTTTCACGACATAGTCAAGGTGCAATCTTTTCTTCCAGTTGGTGAAACACTAGGCCATCTTCTTCAAAGACCACTCCCTGACCTTAGCCTCCATGGCTCTCCCATGTTCTCAGGCGTCCTCAACTGGATCCTCCGTATTTGGATCCAGCTCTATCTTCGGTAGTTTGAAATTAACCATAAGACTCTTCCACAGTAAATCTTTGGCGTGGTTAGGGACAAATAAACATGTTCCCTCTTCTTCCGCATCATCAGGCCTATTCCAATTTCGAATGGTGATCGGGATTAAGTCCCTAACGATTACTCCGCATTGTGCCACAAATTTGTTTGCGACAACTTCAGGAGCCGTCGGTTTGCCGTCTTCAGCGACATCTTCGATCCTGAACCTCTCATGGTCTCCCAACTTTTTGGTTGGGCCTCGGCTGCTCTTTTCAGTAGATTTCTTCGATCCGGAGGGCTAAAAGAAGAAAGATCGTCGTTACTATTTCTATATGATAGCAGATGATTAATTAATGAATTAATTATATTACATGCACCTTGCCAGAGCGGTCGTCTTCTCGATTACACAAGGCATCGCCTTCTCCCTCGCGGAAGGCAACACCTTCAACCTCAAACAAGTCGTCTATTCCGGCAAAAAGAGGATCACCCTCACCGGAGTTGTTCAGAAACGTCGATACATCTAAAATTTCTTTCCCGCGGATCACACCTTGGATCAACTCTTCCTTTTCTTCGTTTCTAACGTGTGGGTCCATATTTTCTGCATAGGTGGAAAAACGGATAAGTCAAAACGGATAAAACCTAATTTAGATAAACCCTAATATATACATACACAATAATAAAATATATACATACACACTATATATACATACACAATATATACATACACACTAAAAGGGAAGGGGCGGCTGGAGCGCATGGCGATGGACGGAGACAGAGGCGCTGTGGCGGTCGGGATGAGGGATAGGCCGAATGCTCAAACAAGGATGATGATATGACAAGTTGAATTGCATTGAAATGAAACCCTAAAACTTTCTCGGCAATTTAAACGGGGTTCCGAGGGTTGAAAACCCTAACTCGGGAAACTCGGAAACACATGAGAGGGGTTGATTTAGTTCTCTAATTAAACTTGTCATTAAAGTTGATTAGCAATGCATGATTATAGCTTAAAAAGGTAGAACTCATTTTTCTGAACATTTTGATATATTATTTGTATTTTTCTGACTTATAAATAATAAGATATGAATTTTACAATATTTAATCATTTTCTGGAATTATAAAACAATTTATTACATCAGGCGCGTCGTGTATAAAGAGAAGAACCAATACCGGAAAGAAAGGCGGCAATCAATCAACCCTCGAGTTCGGAATGCCCTGGCGAGGACACACCGGCTAACCCTAGGTGCAACATCGATTCAAATAGGGTCTATGACAACTAATATCATATACAAATACAAAATATGATAATATACATATACAAATACAAAATATGATAATATATAAAAAATATGATAATATACAAATACATATACTACAAATACATATACAAATACATGTCGGCGTCGTGGCGCGGCGTCTCCTGTGCGCGCGTCGATGAAGCAGCGAAGTGAGATGTGGAAGAAGAAGAGGGACATCACTATAGGAGTAGCATAGCATAGTAATATACATAATAGTCCTCATCATGTACATAATACGGGCTAATGCAATATTGAACCCCAAAACTGATGACCAATAGTATCAAAACCTTGATAGTGAATTTTTGATCTCTCCTCAATATTACATATCACAGCAAAAAGGTCTACAACCTACAATCAAGGCAGCACACTCAATATAATACAATGTAAACCATGCATCAATATCAACCATGAACAAGTTGAGATTTAACAACAAAAACAAGGTCATAAATACAACAATTACAACCAGCAAAAAATAAAATTTATTTCATATTAGAATAGCTTCATTTGGTTATCTCATTACAATGCAGCAAGAATAACTATAGCATGGAGTCCTTCATATTCAAAGTGCCATAGGAAATCATGTTAATTTAGACTTGTAATCCTATTCAACACACTTCACTAACATCAAACAAACCTGCAACATAATAATTTGCAGCCAAAAGGGTCAATACATTTGAATTGTATTGGCAAGTTTCACTACTATGTAGAAATAAGTGAATCCTAACATTACATGCATATTTGGCTGAGTAGGGTTTAGCGCTCATTTGCAGAAAGCAATATAGTTTCGTCCTATCTTTTTAAAAATATTTTTGATCTTTTGATAAATCTTTCTGAACTCCTTGGAAAACTCCAAGTGCTTCTAATCCCTTGTTGTCACCATGAAGTTTTACTTTGAGAAATTGGAATGTCGAGATATTCCATAGCTTCAGGCCTTAGTTGCTCAGAGTTGTCCATAACCGGGGACACGACTAAGTACTTAGAATTTGATCTTCTGCAGAAGTTGTACACTTTACCCACATGACACAATCTCGTCTTGATGCCACCAGTGGCTGCTGGATAAGTACTCACAAAATGGAGTACTGGCAGATCGAGAATGTGACAAAGTCTTTCCATAGAAGTACTCCCAATACACAATGCTAGCTTGTCAACCAGGCACCAATGTAGGGATTTGTTTCCCATACACAATTCTAGTTAACCTGAAGATGCCAATGCATGGGTCTTCCACTATGTAGTGGACTAAGCCAGAGCCCATTTAGCATGTGGCTGTACACGGAAGCCACTGTACGAGAAACATGTTTTATCTCTAAGTCCCTGGGTGGTTTTCTTCTAGTGCACATACAAAAGATAGCCATATAAACATAGTTCCCTTTATTGCCACCTTGTCCAAAACTTGAGTATCCTCTTTCCACCCAGGTGGTTCATTGAGTACTTGTTTTATTACATAAAACATATATTTTTTCAACACTTCATGTAATCATATCATGTATCCCATCCCAAATATATAGCAGGTCTAATCATACTACAACTACAATGTTTTCACTAAGGAAGATATAAGGATAATCCTAATAGGATTTAGCATAGCATAAAATATAGTAGTCCTATCATGCATGTTACAAAAATCCACTAGTGTAATGAAAATAGTAGGACATGGATGATAGTGTCACTTGCATTTTTAGTAGAGAATATTGAATCACTTCTTGATCTTGCAAATATCACACTCCTCTAACTTCACTACAATTCAATCAAGCAAACACATTTTCAAACCAACATTCAAACAATTTACCACATGAAATGACAAAAGCAAGGAAATGCATGCAAGCATGCAAAAGATAGTTTTATTTGGAAAAGTGGTTTCTACTAGGCTCTAGACATTTTAAAGCTCATATTGGTCATTTACAAAAGTGGTAAAACCATTTTCAAAGGTTTCACTCCATAAACTAATTTTATACCAAAGTGATATTTTATGTTTGTTAGAAATGTCTTTTGCAAGTAAATAACTATATAGGGTTCATAAAATGTGTTTTAAATCTCAAAACTTGGTGCTTAGGGTCAGAAGGTTTGAATCACATAATTTCCCAAAGGTTTTACTCAAAATCTTTTCTAAACCATATTCAATAATTTTATTTAGCTAGAAATGGTTTAAATCAAGGATTTATTCCTTAGCCTCACAAAATAAGTTTCTAAGCCCAAAATTTGGTTTCTATGGTCACTAGGTTCAAAACAAACCATTTAGCAAAGATTTCGCCTTAAAAATATTTCTAGAATAAATTTTATATTCAAAATATGCCTACACAAGTTTCTGCAAATTCAACCAATTTTCCAGAAGCAAAACATTAAACAAAGTGCATGGTTGCAAAGTACTTGTTCTTCTGATTCCAATGAAGTCCCCATCATTCTATCTATCGGAATGAAGTCCCCATCTTTAACAGCCTTTACTGCTTTTCTCATCTTCTTGATTGGCAAGGGGTCTTCTTTATGTCGTATGTTATATATACACTTACCTTCCGAGTCCAACGTGCCCCCATGCCCGTAAAACCAATTCCTTGCACGTTCTACCCAATCGTCTGTCTCTGGGGTGATCTTTTTAGCACGCAGTTCATTCTCAAGTTTCTCCCACTTAGGAATGCTAGCCCTGTAGCCACCTTGCCCCATAGTATGGTGATACTTCTTGTTAGCAGCATTCAGCTTATTCGTTGCCGACATTTTCTTAGATTTTTCTGATGTGTTGTATTTCACAAACTCAGCCTAGAATGGTTTTATCTTCTCAAACTGAATATTCTTAAAATCGGGAGTCTTCTCTTTCACGACATAGTCAAGGTGCAATCTTTTCTTCCAGTTGGTGAAACACTAGGCCATCTTCTTCAAAGACCACTCCCTGACCTTAGCCTCCATGGCTCTCCCATGTTCTCAGGCGTCCTCAACTGGATCCTCCGTATTTGGATCCAGCTCTATCTTCGGTAGTTTGAAATTAACCATAAGCCTCTTCCACAGTAAATCTTTGGCGTGGTTAGGGACAAATAAACATGTTCCCTCTTCTTCCGCATCATCAGGCCTATTCCAATTTCGAATGGTGATCGGGATTAAGTCCCTAACGATTACTCCGCATTGTGCCACAAATTTGTTTGCGACAACTTCAGGAGCCGTCGGTTTGCCGTCTTCAGCGACATCTTCGATCCTGAACCTCTCATGGTCTCCCAACTTTTTGGTTGGGCCTCGGCTGCTCTTTTCAGTAGATTTCTTCGATCCGGAGGGCTAAAAGAAGAAAGATCGTCGTTACTATTTCTATATGATAGCAGATGATTAATTAATGAATTAATTATATTACATGCACCTTGCCAGAGCGCGTCGTCTTCTCGATTACACAAGGCATCGCCTTCTCCCTCGCGGAAGGCAACACCTTCAACCTCAAACAAGTCGTCTATTCCGGCAAAAAGAGGATCACCCTCACCGGAGTTGTTCAGAAACGTCGATACATCTAAAATTTCTTTCCCGCGGATCACACCTTGGATCAACTCTTCCTTTTCTTCGTTTCTAACGTGTGGGTCCATATTTTCTGCATAGGTGGAAAAACGGATAAGTCAAAACGGATAAAACCTAATTTAGATAAACCCTAATATATACATACACAATAATAAAAATATATACATACACACTATATATACATACACAATATATACATACACACTAAAAGGGAAGGGGCGGCTGGAGCGCATGGCGATGGACGGAGACAGAGGCGCTGTGGCGGTCGGGGATGAGGGATAGGCCGAATGCTCAAACAAGGATGATGATATGACAAGTTGAATTGCATTGAAATGAAACCCTAAAACTTTCTCGGCAATTTAAACGGGGTTCCGAGGGTTGAAAACCCTAACTCGGGAAACTCCGGAAACACATGAGAGGGGTTGATTTAGTTCTCTAATTAAACTTGTCATTAAAGTTGATTAGCAATGCATGATTATAGCTTAAAAAGGTAGAACTCATTTTTCTGAACATTTTGATATATTATTTGTATTTTTCTGACTTATAAATAATAAGATATGAATTTTACAATATTTAATCATTTTCTGGAATTATAAAACAATTTATTACATCAGGCGCGTCGTGTATAAAGAGAAGAACCAATACCGGAAAGAAAGGCGGCAATCAATCAACCCTCGAGTTCGGAATGCCCTGGCGAGGACACACCGGCTAACCCTAGGTGCAACATCGATTCAAATAGGGTCTATGACAACTAATATCATATACAAATACAAAATATGATAATATACATATACAAATACAAAATATGATAATATAAAAAATATGATAATATACAAATACATATACTACAAATACATATACAAATACATGTCGGCGTCGTGGCGCGGCGTCTCCTGTGCGCGCGTCGATGAAGCAGCGAAGTGAGATGTGGAAGAAGAAGAGGGACATCACTATAGGAGTAGCATAGCATAGTAATATACATAATAGTCCTATCATGCACATACAAAAACATCACTAATGCAATATAGAAAAGATAGGACTTTTGATGACCAAAGTATCACTTGCCTTGATAGTATAATATTTAGATACTCTCCTTGATATTGCAAATATCACACTCCTCAAAATCTACAACAATACAATCAAGCAAAAAGCACACACTCAAAACTACAACACAAATCAGCAAAACAATATAATGGAATGTATGCAACCATGCAACAAGATCATTTTATTGAACAAGTTGTTTCAACAAGGATCTGAACATTACAAACACCTACAGGTCTCCTTTTTTATAAAGGTGGAATTCCAATTGGAACCAAGTTAGTTCAATTAAGTTATTTAAATTATTTTTCTTTTATTAGAAAAGCTTTATTCAATGGGATATTTTCTACTGCAATTAAAATATATGTTTTATTTCAAATTTAATTTTTATGGTCAGAGGGTTCAATATACAACCATTTGCAAAAGGATTCACCCAAAAATAATTTACACAATAATTTTTATATTCAAAATACTCCTCAAATGGTTCTGCCTAAAACTCAGTTTTTACAAAAGTAATTGAACAAAATAGGGCTCGCCCCTGTGCTCTGCTCGCCCCTGTACGCGCACGCATGCACCGACGGCGCCGCGCCTCGCGCCCCTGGGCCATGGACAGCACCGCCGCGCCTCGCGCCCATGGGCGGTGGCCAGCGCCGCCCGCGGCTCGCCAGCTTGTATAGCCCGCGCGCCGGTGGCGACGACAACGTAGCCCCGACTCGTATCCGCCCCGTAGCCCGCGCGCCGGCGGAGACGACAACGTGGCCCCGTAGCCGCCCCGTACCCCGCGTATCGGAGAGGGGGCATACCTGCTGGCGGCGATGACGCGCGGCGACAGTTGGAGGTGCTGGCGCGGTTGGAGGTGCTGGCGCGGCGGCGGTTGGAGGTGCTGGCGGCGATGTCGCACGGGGAGGAGCGCGCGGCGGCGGTTGGAGGTGCTGGTGCTGGCGCGGCGGCGGTTGGAGGTACTGGCGGCGATGTCGCACGGGGAGGAGCGCGCGGCGGCCAAAGAGCCGACGGAGACGAAGGTGGAGGCGGCGGCACTGACGACGACGGTGGGCGCGGGCAGCCTGTCGGCGTGATGTGGATCGGGGGCGGCGTCGTCAATGAAAGCAGAGGAAGAAGCAGAGAAGTGAGATAGGGAAGAAGAAGAGGAGGCGCGCACAGTTATAACCAAAGGACCTTTAGTCCCGGTTGGTGGCTCCAACCGGGACTAAAGGGTCATACGTCCCGGTTGAATACTCCAATTTTTTCAGCAGACCAAGGGACACGCGCAGGGGGTCTTTAGTCCCGGTTGGTGGCTCCAACCGGGACATATGATCCTGTTTTTAATTTTTTTCAGGAATTTTCTCTCTGTTCCCGCCTTATTTTTTATTTTGGGGTTTATATTTGTAATGTTTTTTAAATGATAATTACTTTGGAATTTAGAAAAACTTTAAACATAAAAAGTGTTTGAATTTGAATAATTAATTCAAAACCATTTACTGTTTTTAAAAATAATTAATGTAACCATTTAAACTATGAAACCATTTAAAATTAAAAATGAATTAACTTATATTTTTTGAATATTAATTTGGAATTTAGAAAAACTTTAAACAAAAAAGTGTTTGAAATTGAATAACTAATCAAAACTATTTCCTATTTTTAAAAAATAATGAATGTAACCATTTAAAATATGAACCATTTAAAATTAAAAATGAATTAACTTATATTTTTTGAATATTAATTTGGAATTTAGAAAAACTTTAAACATAAAAAGTGTTTGAATTTGAATAAATAATTGAAAACCATTTTCTGTTTTTAAAAATAATTAATGTAACCATTTAAACTATGAACCAATTAAAATAAAAAATGAATTAACTTATATTTTTTGAATATTAATTTGGAATTTAGAAAAACTTTAAACATAAAAAGTGTTTGGATTCGAATAAATAATTCAAAACATTTTCTGTGTTTTAATTTGGATTTGAATTAACTTATATTTTTTATATATTAATGGGCAGGAAAAAAAGGACGGGAAATAATGGGCGGAAAGAAAATTTTATTAGGATAGAACTGGAATTAAAGTACATAACGCAACTAACACAAAGTTACATAGAAGAACTGAAAATTAAGATACATGGCCAGATTAAGCCACAATCGGCCGAACTTGTTTTGCAATGTTGGAGTGATTCAGTCATGCTCCTGCCTACACCTGTAATACTCGCCACTGTAGTCGTCGTACTCGCCGAGGCCGTCATCGCTGTCGTCGTCGGGGTCGCCGTAGTTGAACCTTGAAGGCTGAGTACGAGTGGGCTGGACTTGAGGGTAGCGCAGGTGGGGGCTAGAGTCGGCGACCGTGTCGTAGGCCATGACGCTCTGGAGAGTCCGACCGCGCCACCACAACCGACGGCCGGACTCGTTGAAGTTCGGAGGAGGTGGGCCATCCTCCTCGTGCCCGGCGAGCGCCCTCTCAGGCCGATCCACGAAGAAGGCTTCCCACGTCGGGAAATAGTCGGGATGCCATCTGGGATTCCTCCGCTGCTCCGGCGTGAGCTCAAAGTAGTAGTGGTTCGTGATGGCCATCCGACACGCCACACCAAGAGGGACAGGAGGAACCGGCACGCCTCCGGCGCTCAGCATCCAGACGACGGGGACACAGTAGCCCGGCGGGCAGGGGTAGTTCGAGGCGCAAAGCGCCTCCGCCTCCCTAGGAGTTAGTGCTACGGTGGAAGTCATGGGAAAGAGTGATGAGGTTGCAGATATGAGTCTAGAGATGTGCAATGACAATGGAGGCCAACCCTACATATATATATATATATATATAGTGAGAAATGGCAGGAAGATAACTGGAGGAAAGAACTGGCGGGAAGAAATGGCGGGAGAAATGCCGGGAAAAAATGGCGGGAAGAAAAATGACGGGAAGAAAAATGGCTCATTTAGAACTTGCATTGGATCTCTAAAGAAACCACATATTGCGAGTCTAAAAATGATTTTTTCAAAAAATCACGGGCAATAGATCATGTACCTGTAGTACAAACCGGACCCACTTCCTGCCGATTCGACAGACATTTGTCCTTTTTACCCGGGATGGACGAAAAGGTTTGAGATATCCCGCTTGGGAGATAGTCCATGTAAGGTGTTCTAGTATTTTAGGAAAATGGGACGGTAGCATTCTGAAACGGCATTTCGGTGGTTACTTCACAAAACGGCATTCAGGTTGATCCATTTGCAGCGAAACAAAGGGACCTTAAAAGAGACTCCATAGTCTAGTTCATATCTCCTCTATGTAACCATAGTATGTGTCCTTTTGTCCATTCTCGTCTATTGCATCAAAGCGGACACCACTATTTTGGTTGGTGCTCTTTTTATCTTGGGCGATCGTGTAGAATGTATTCCCATTTATTTCGTACCCTTGGAAATTCAATACAGTAGAAGATGGTGAAGCGGCCAACAAGTATAGCTGATCTCCAACAGTGGTGTCATTCAAGAGATGTGTCCGCATCCAACCACCGAAAGACTTCATGTGTTCATCTAATCAGTGATTCAGGCTTCCCCGGGTTTTTAGAGCGTAGAATATTCTTGTGTTCCTCGATATACGGAGCTGCCAAGGTGGAATTATGTAAAATTGTGTAGTGTGCTTTAGTGAAAGAATCCCCGTCCCTACATATCATTGCTTTCTTTCCCAGCGTGCCTTTTCCACTTAGTCTTCCCTCATGCCGCGAGTCAGAAACACCAATCGTCTTAAGGTCAGGAATAAAGTCAACACAAAACTCAATGAGCTCCTCTGTTCCATATCCCTTGGAGATGCTTCCTTCTGGTCTAGCAAGGTTATGAACATATTTCTTTAAGACTTCCATGAACTTCTCAAAGGGGAACATATTGTGCAGAAATACCAGACCGAGAATGGCAATCTCTTCCACTAGGTGAACCAAGATATGCGTCATAATATTGAAGAAGGATGGTGGGAACACCAATTCAAAACTAACAAGACATTGTACCACATCCTTCTGTAACCTTGGCAGAATATCTGGATTGATTACCTTCTGAGATATTGCATTGAGGAATGCACACAACTTCACAATGGGTACTCGAACATTTTCCGGTAGAAGCCCCCTCAATGCAATCGGAAGCAACTGCGTCATAATCACGTGACAGTCATGAGACTTCAGGTTTTGGAACTTTTTCTCTGCCATATTTATTATCCCCTTTATATTAGATGAGAATCCCGACGGCACCTTGATACTGTTAAGGACTTCAAAAAATATTTCCTTCTCTGCTTTGGTAAGAGCATAGCTGGCACGACTTAAGTAACGCCCTTTATCCGTCTTGTTCTGTGTATGCATGTTCTTTGGGTCTTTCATAATTTTTTGGTCCTCCCATGCTTTTGGTGTATCTTTTGTCTTCCCATACACGCCTAGAAATCCTAGCAGGTTCACGCAAAGATTCTTCGTCACGTGCATCACGTCGATTGAAGAGCGGACACACAGGACTTTCCAATATGTTAGCTCCCAAAATATAGATTTCTTCTTCCACATGGGTGCGTGTCCTGTAGCGACGTCGTTCAGAACTGATTGACCGCCGAGACCCTTTCCAAAGATTACTTCTATGTCCTTGACCATACCAAATACATCATCACCAGCAGGGAGTTCAGGCTTCTTCCGGTGATCTGCCTCACCTTTGAAATGCTTGCCCTTCTTTCTTACGGGATGATTGGTCGGAAGAAATCGTCGATTCGCCAGGTACACAACCTTCTTGCATTTATGCAAATATGTACCTTCAGTCTTATCTAAACAGTGTGTGCATGCCTTATATCCCTTGTTTGTCTATCCTGAAAGGTTACTAAGAGCAGGTCAATCATTGATGGTTACGAAAAGTAACCCTCGTAGATCAAATGGCTCCTGTTTGTTGTCATCCCACACACATACACCTGGTTTGCCCCACAGCTGTAAGAGTTCTTCAACTAATGGCCTAAGGTACACATCAATGTCGTTGCCCGGTTGCTTCGGGCCTTGGATGAGCACTGGCATCATAATGAACTTACGTTTCATGCACAACCAAGGAGGCAGGTTGTAGATACATAGAGTCACGGGCCAGGTGCTGTGACTGCAGCTCTGCTCCCCAAAAGGATTCATGCCATCCGTGCTTAGACCAAACCTGCAAAGTCTGGGAAGTCTCTCTCGATTTTTCTCCACTGTGACCCATCAGCAGGTGTCTCAACTTCCCGTCATTCTTACGGTCTTTTTTGTGCCATCGCAACAACCTGACATGCTCTTTGTTTCTGAACATGCGTTTCAACTTTGGTATTATAGGAGCATACCACATAACCTTAGCAGGAACCCTCTTCCGGAGGGGCTCTCCCTCAACATCACCAGGGTCATCTCGTCTGATTTTATACCGCAATGCATTGCATACCGGGCATTTATCTAAATTCTCATACTCCTTACCCCGGTAGAGGATGCAGTCATTAATGCATGCATGTATCTTTTGCACATCTAATCCTAGAGGACAGAGAGTCTTCTTTGCTTCGTAGGTACTCTCGGGAAGTTCGTTATGTTTTGGAAACTTCGGCTTCATTATTTTCAGCATCTTTTCAAATGAGGAGTCAGTTAGACCACACTCTGCCTTCCATCGCAACAATTCCAGTGTGGTAGCAATCTTTGTGCTGCCATCTTCACAATTTGGGTACAACAATTTCTTGTGATCTTCTAACATGCCCTCTAACTTCAACTTCTCATTTTCTGTTTCACAGTCTCGCTTTGCATTAGAAATGACCCTACCAAGTTCATCATCCGGCTCATCTGATGCCCATTCTTCACCTCCTTCCTCTCCATTGTCTTCCATTGCAGTATCACTGTATTCAGGAAACATATGATGATAGTTGTTATCATCATCTTCTTCTTCACCATCTTCCATCATAACCCCTCTTTCCCCGTGCTTGGTCCAGCAATTATAGTTGGGCATGAAACCTTTCATAATCAGGTGGCCTCGAATGATGTTCGAGGAAGAGTACTCCTTGTTGTTTTGACATTGAACACATGGACAACGTATAAAACCATTCTCTTTGTTTGCCGTAGCCACATCGATAAATTTATTCACGCCTTTCATATACCCGAGTACACGCCGGTCACCGTACATCCATTCCCGACCGTTCATCTGCATCATATAAGTTTATCAAAAACATGACATCATAAATAGTGAAATGACCAATTCACATCGACACATGCATTGTATCAATGACAGAGAAAAGATAAGATTGCTAACCTCGATCGAGGGAAATAAAGAGGACAAAGCTCAAGTGCGTCTCGGACACCTTCTATATTTTTGTTCTATGAGAAATTGAACGGGATCATTCACTCAAACATTTCATCAAACACCTTGAATGCATGCATAGGGGAAAAAAACTAGCACACCCCTCACACCTTCCACTAAGAAAAAACAGAGTGGAGGCAGAGGGCTGGGACGTTGCATTTATAGAGGGCGGGAGCATACGTCCCGGTTTGTAACACAAACCGGGACTAAAGGTGCGTGCCACGCGACGTGGCTGACGCCCAACATTTAGTCCCGGTTTGTGTTACAAACCAGGACTTATGCCTCTTACCAACCGGGATGCATGCCTTCGGGCCCCGTGCCCGCTCGAACCGGGACGCGTGCCAGCATTAGTCCCAGTTCGTGGCGCAACCGGGACTAATGCTCTGAGGAGGCGCGAACGGATGGCCTGTTTTCTACTAGTGGTGCATCCTAGCTATGTAGAGACCGGGTCTAAAGAATACTTTAAAGTAATAAAAGCGCCCATTTCCAAAAAAAAAAATATATATCGAATATTTTGTATTTTACCGATATACGTTTCTTAGGAGTTAAGACATGAGAATTTTTTTAATTTTAAATACGAATCTTTGACAATACTAACAATTTTTATCATGTTTTCCACATATTGTTGAAAACTTAGAAATTTTGTGTGCATCTCATTTTGCAGGGAAGAACAAGTAAGATTTATATAGTGATGTTCAATATAAGAATTAACATGATGATGAAAAGGTACTAACCCAGCTGTCTTCACAAGAGTGATGAATGTCAAGCACCAAAAGTCTTTTGTCGGCAACATAGAGACAAAGCCACCCAAGAGTACAACGGTGGTCCAAGTAAGCACCAAGAAACCCAAGCCCTTGATGGCCATGGATAGGTAAGCCATGAACATAGCATAGTTGTTCATGTTTTCTACACCGAAGGAATCGCGGTCATGAGGAAGTTTTAACAGACGACCCTCCATTCCCATCTGAAGAGTCTATCAGGTCGATCGAATATGTGAGTAGCTAGCTAGCAAAAAGAAGATATAATATCATATATGGATACTCGACAGAGAGGTCTCCAACTCTTAATATAAACGACGAAGATGATAACAAGCTTATCAACTGCTATTCATGCAAGCAAAAACCAAAAGATCAGTCACCTGCAACAATTGTCACTAGAGACTTCCGGCGCTGAAACTGCAGCTAGCGCTGCAGGAAAGGAGAGGAGAGGAATGCGTATCTATCTGCAACTTACATGTGACCTCACCTACAACTGCTGTGCTGCGTTTAAGCTCTCTTAAACAAGATGAGTGAACCAGAAGGAACTAAGTAAAAGAAAGTTGCAATTGATGGTTTACCTAACATACACATCTTTGGAGGTAAGTGATGTGTTTCTTACATTATGTACCAGAGAACAAGATTCGACTTTGACCAAGGCCAAAGCTGTTGAGCCATAGCCCGGCCGCTGTGAGTAGTTAATTAATTAGCTGTTCAGCTGTTCAAAGCTAAAGCTGTTCAGCTCGATAAGCTAACTATGGAGCATATGGTGTAGTACTCTAAGCATCTTCATGCAGATGCTACTTCTAGTGTTTTAATTACTCAAGTACACTGTATCTGCTAATCCTAGAGAAAATTATAAAAAACCACCACAATTGGGGCTAGGGTTTCAAAAGACCACCAAAAACTTTAGAAATTTCAGAAAGCACCGGATTTGGGGCATGAAGTTGCAGATAGCACTGATCTGGCTTTGACGCTGCTCTAATGATGAATCTGACTGGTGGGGCCCGAACGTCAGGCTGACGTGACACATCTGGACGGACGGACGTGGATGGCCGTTAACAGCGAAAATTACAAAAAACCACCACAATTCGGGCTAGAGTTTCAAAAAACCACCAAAAAATTAATTTTTTTAAAAACACCAAATTTGGAGCAAGAGGTTTATCGTGTTATTTGTTTGCATTTTATTCCAGGATTTAGCTCAATACTACCACCTTGTCTTTCCTGCTGGCACTGTCCCAATTCTGGCATGGCGCTAGCGACGACCCACGCGGACGCTGCATCCTGTGTCGACGCTGCATCTTGTGTCTGCGCTGCTTGGTCTGAACCAAATTAGATAATTAGAATGTTGTCTCATCTTACAGGTAATGCGAGTACATGTTAGGGGTCAGTGCTACTTATGATCTTTCAGATATACGCACTTGGAAAGGTTGTTACCTGTGAAGTTTTTGAGGTGGCTATGAGGAGGATCTATTCTTTGTGTGTCCACGGCCAAAGGTTGTTTGAAAACTGTTATTTTAGAACGAGCACAATACTGCAATATATAAAACAAGACTTCAATTTTGATACATGCAAGAAATTACTGTTTTTGCTATGCCAATTTTTATAATCCTTATAGTTTCTTGAGATAATAGTAGATGATTCTCCCTATCAATTTTTTAGAATAGAGGGAATTAAGTATGAGAAGATCATGAATCTGTCGTTTTTAACTCGTGTTGCTCTTCAAATCTAAATATATGTACATGAATTTTGTTGCTTTAAGTTTCAAGTAGCAGATTCATGATCTCTCCCTCCCTGGCAGCTAATATGGAACGGATTGAGTACTTCATAACGTACTTAAAAAATATTTGTACACATTAACACTAGCTTCAAAATGATTAATATTTATTTATTGAATATGTATGATATAATTACATTAGTCGGCATGTGCATTGTGTGTACATGATTACTGGATAGACAAATATTTACTTACCAATATCATTTTAACTTTTATAAAGTTATTTGTTATATAATTTTAGTGTTTGTAATATGTTTAGATATATGTATTAGTCCAGACGTGCGTGAATGTACATGATTACTAGTGAAGAGTAAACTAAAGAGTGACACTACTAGCTGGCGATCTGCATCGATCTCTTCTTGATCGTGTATATGCTGCGTGATTTAAATATGTTATCACCTGAATCCGATGTCACCGGCCCGTGTGGTATAAGTCTTGTTTGAACATGAATTGCTGTGATTAGCTAGGGATAAGCATCAATTATGAATTTGCTTAAAAATGAACGTGCTATATTCAGGTAGTTGCGCCGTGTGAGTAGATTTGCGCTTTAGACCTACCTTCCACGTGTTAACTAATCATGTATAGAGTTAACACGTTGATTACTCAAGTATATTAAGGGTGCATGTGTGGCTTATAAACTAAATCCAAAAGACAACATAAGTCCAACCAAACAGGCCTAATCTCTGTTATAAAATCGCATCCACAGTTGGAAGCGGACAGATCAAATTTATTACTATTCGACATGGGTGGCTAGCTACTCATCTTTGGCTTGTGGTATACTTAGTCACCTGAAATAATCGTTCTTTTAGTCGTGTTTTCTATGGGATATTTGATCTCGAGCTAAGCCCCTGGGCCTCAAGCATACGGTCTGAACCTCTGCAACCTCTTGCTCCAAATTTGATGTTTTTAAAATTTTTAATTTTTTGCTGGTCTTTTGAAACTCTAGCCCCAATTATGGTGGTTTTTTGTAATTTCCGCCGTTAACGGCCATCCACGCCCGTCCGTCCAGATGTGTCACGTCAGCCCGACGTTGAGGCTCCACCAGTCAGATCCATCGTTAGAGCAGCGTCAGAGCCAGATCAGTGCTATCTGCAACTTCATGCCCCAAATCCGGTGCTTTCTGAAATTTTTAAAGTTTTTGGTGGTCTTTTGAAACCCTAGCCCCAATTGTGGTGGTTTTTTTTGTAATTTTCTCGCTAATCCTATTTGTTTTAGTAGAAAAGGGGGTCAGTTCGGTTGGAAAAAAGGATGTTCTGTTAGCATTTGTCCGAGCGAAAAAAATTTAGTATGACTATGTTCATATAAAAAGTGAATATATTTCCATACCATATACTACTGATTTTCATTATTGATACATGTCCTCAGGATGCTTACGACAAGTTTATCCAATTAGTATACTATAATATAGTATAGAGACATAAATGAATGACTCAAAAAAATTATTTTTGTGTCAAATTTTTTGGTTGTGGTGATTATATATATATATATATATATATATATATATAGAAACCCTATTCAGCACCCAGGGTGCAGAAAAGTTATTTTGCACCCAACATAATTTTACGCTGATAGACTATAAAATTATGTTTTGTATACGAATAATTATGTTCATAATCACCACAACCAAAAATTGACACAAAAATAATTTTTTTGAGTCATTATAGTGTAAAAAACACCAAAAATACGTCTTTTACGTCGAATTTTTTTACGGTATGTAAACAGAAAAAATTATGTCATTTTTAAATTTTATTATGTTCTTCTCAACTTACGAAGTAATACAAAATTTACGTGACGTAAAAATAATATACGGTTTTAAAGATAGAGGGTGGGTGTAGAATAACTATTCTACACCCTGGGTGTCAAATAGCGCCGGTGTAGAATAACTATTCTACACCCTGGGTGTCAAATAGCGCCACCCTATATATATATATATATATATATATATATATAGCCAACTTGCGGATATAAAGTGTGCTAAGTCCTAAAATGTATTAGTTCTTAGCAATGCCATTTTAGGTGCTGATGTATCTGAGGAGAAAATCACTCTGATGCATTGTCTCTTAAGGATGTATCTACATTTAGTGATTTTAGAGATATGTATGCATGCGATTGGAGTAGCAATTGTTTTATCCATGACTCTGTAAGTTTTTTTTTGGTAACATACAATACAAATATCTCTACGCAGTGTACTAGTGTCACATAATCATTTTGTCTATGATATGGTGCTAAGAGACTTGCAGTCGGAAGGCCTAAAGAATCATTTTCCAGCTATACTAGCTTATACCATCAATTGAATACTGCTTTTACGTAGCCTGAGATACATCAATTCGTAATTCATATGCGTGCATGTCCTCCATGTCCTCATGTAAAACATATTTTTGGTAACTAGATTAAAGTTTTGGCCAGATAATAAAGCTAATCACACATGGATCATGTTACACAAATTGGTATATTATTGCCTTCATCTTCAAAATGACTTCATTATATGTGTGGTCATTTTTGTAACCCTGCATCTCTAGTACTAATATGGTCATCCAAGCTACTTATCATTAAGGTGCTTATGAGCTTATCTATCCATTGCTTGTGATGGGCAATGATGTTCCCTACTACTTTGTACCAAAGGAAAACATTTTCATTCGCCATGTCTTGGTTTGCATGCAGGTGTAGTCTGATTTGTTTACTTACCAGTCTGATGTTCTAGAGACACATATTAACTAGTGTATCTGGCAACGTGATCACACGCTGTTGAGGAATGAAAGTTGCAATCGAATGTCGCTTTACCTAATATGCACGGTATTGGATGTACTAAGTGATGTTCTTACTTTATGAAGGACATGATTCCATCATGACCAAGACCAAGTAATCGAGCTGCCGATATCTGTGACTAGTTAAACCCACTACAGATAGTTAATTGATCGGTGGGCCGGTGTGTTCATGGATAAGCTCACAATGGGGTTAGACAATACAAGCACCTTGACCGAGTCCAGACTTTTGGATCTTGGGCATTAATGCACTCAGGTCCAAAATTTTGATTTTCAAAAAATATGTAGTATCTCAAAAAATTCAAAATAATGAATGCTGATTTTGATCTTCGTCACGTACTAACGGAAGATTGTCAAGAAGTAGTTGATATTTACATGAGTAACAAGCAATAGGATAAAAAAAGAAAATTTAAAATTGTAAAAACGTGACCAAGTTTTCTTCACAGGTTGTATTATCATGCTGATAAATTTACACTAGTGGAGAAGAAGCCTCTAGTTCCGGTTTGGAAACCGGGACTAACCAAGCGGGACTAGAGGACAAGTCATTCGTCTCGGTCCGGTCATCGGCCGGGACAAATGTTCCTCCACGTGCTGCGGCGCGTGCGGGGTGCACCCCCATTAGTACCAGTTAGTGCTACAGACCGCGACTAATGGTTCTCTGCCGCGGCAACATTTTGTGCACTTTCTCCGTCACGGCAAAGAATTCATTTTGTATTATTTTATTTATTTATTTTTTCAATTTAAAATAGTTTTTAAATATTTCAATGCTACCACATATCGTACACGTTCATGGATATATAAGATGACTTGTCTTACGATATTGAGCATACAAAAATATACAATTTTGATAGTTACATGGAGATCACAATTACCGGGACTAGAGCCCGTCGATTACACGGCCGGGATCATCAGTAGCAAGCTATTCACACTAAATTCTCCGGTATCGTCTACCATCTCTTTTAACAGAAATCCCACTAGTTCATCTGCAATTCCTTGTACGCGTCGCTCTAGTAGGAGTTGACTCTGCATGCCCTCGAACTATATAAGAAAAGGAGATTAATATAAATATCAATCATGATAAAAAAAGTGACGGTAATAAAATAATATTGTGAATGTATTGCTTACGTCGACTCTATATTCTTTGTTCTAGGTGGTAAACGTGCGAATGAACTAACAAATATAGTATCCACATAGATTCGTCCCGGTGGCTATCGCGCGCACTTTATGAGAATATAATTCAATCAAAATAATAATCTAGCATCATAATTATATTGAAACTAGAAGTAAAGATATGCATGGACATCTCACGTACTACTTACCGAGACCAGAGTAAATGTTAACTTCTTACTAAAGGAACCCAGAACCTGATGCTTGAACATGTTCCAAACCCTGCCTTACAAAAAAATGAATGAATGAGTTATTCATTACCTGATATCTCAGGAAATCAACAAATGAGACCGATATAGCGTGGAAATTACCTTTGGAGTATGTACTGCATGCTGCGGAACTCTTTCAGGTGTCTCTTTAATCGGTCCATGACTTCAACTATTCCCTTATCAACTTGAATGTCTAGCAGAATGTGGCATCCCGCAAAACCACTACTAGAAAATCGCGTTGTTTTTGTACATTGCATCATCATGACGGCATGCTCATGTCATCATGCCACATTGCATTTGGGCATCATCATGTCATCATGCATTTGTTTGTCGAAACCTATTTTCTGAAAACCTAGTTTGATTTTCTAAATGTTCCCCGTCTCATTTTCAAATTAAAGCGCCGGGCTTTTCTGGGTCTTTTATTTGTCTAAAAACTAATTACAAAAGTTATTTTAAATTAAATAAAAATCTATAATATTTTTTAGGGGGCAGTCGAACGGGCCGATCCGATCCAGTCGACCACCCCAGTACAAATCAGACCAGCCTGTCTAATTCTATTCCTACCCAATCCTAGTCTACCCACTCCCCAGCCACCTCACCCCAGCCACTCGCGTCTCGCCACGTCACCTCTCCCTTCCCTCTACCCTATCCCACACCGCCACCTCACCCCCCACTCCCTCTCTCCTCTGCCCCACACCCACACACAGCCCCACCTAACCCTCTCTCTCTCCTCCACCCACCGCCGCGGGTCCCACCTGGCCCACCCGACAGCCCCTCTCCTCTGTTCCTCTTCCCCACCCGACCTTGCTCCTCCCACACGCGCCGCCACCGCGCCTCCTCTCCCCTCACCAACCTCCCCGGCCGCCTCCTTGCCGGACGTCGCCCCTGCCTCGCCCCGCCAGGCCCGACCTCCCCCGCCACCACGTCGCCCACCCTCTGCTGGCCGCCTTCCCCCTCGCTTCCCTTCTCCTCGCGCGAGCCAGCCGCCGTCCTGTGGCCCCCCTCCGACCGTCCGCCTCGGTCGCCGCTGCTCTCTGGAGCCTCCCCGAGCAGGGCCCGGCCGCCGCCCTCTGCTTCAACCGCCGGCCCTGGCCTTGGTGCCCTCTGCGGCCGCGCCGCCGGCCTCCTCCGCTTCCCCGGTCGAGCCGAGCGCCGCCCAGGGCGCGACCAGGCTGTAGGCCTCGCCCGTCCCTGGCCCACGCGCCCCCACCTCCTCTGCAGCGGCCGTCCCAGCCGAGCTGTCGACCACCCCGAGCTCGCCGGGCCTCGCGCCGACCTCGCCTGGGCCGCATCTGCGCCGCAGCGCCTCTGCTCGCCCCTCCCGCGTGTAGCCCTGCGGCCGCCGCCTCCATCCGGCTCCCCCCGTCGCCCCTCCGCTCCAGCCCGAGCTGCCCCCTCTCCTCGCTCGGCCCCGCCAGCACCCGCCGTCGCCATCTCCATCGCGTGTGTCTTGCTGCAGTTAGATCATCACCAGCGCAACCTCCTCTGATGTGTTCCTGTTGCTGCAGCTCTTGATGTCCTCGGTGGCCTCCCGAAGCCAAGTACGTCAAGGGCCACCACAACTGTTGGTTTTGCTCTGTCCAGAGTAGTTCCACGGTGTTAGTGTGTTGCCGAGGTGCTGCTGCTCCAAAAACCCGACGCCAATGTGATGTGGTGTGTTCTCTGTGTCCACAAGATCTCCGTCCTGAGTGTGTTTCCACATCCGTCGACAAATCAACCGAAGAAGACCAATCCCGAACCTTAGCACGCCAAGTTCTCCTTCCCGGAGTCGGACCCGAAGACGCCGTGACCCGGACGCCAAGATCTCCGTGTGAGACGACAAGACCGACGACATGGCTCGACGACCGCGGATGCGACAAGATCGTCTCTCGGGCGCCAAGTTCTTCGACCCCGGGGACCGATCCATCGGAACGCCAAGCCCTTCTTCCGAACCCGAGTTCTTCGTCACAAGCGTCAAGATCTTCGTCCCGGACTCGAAGACCCCGGTACCCGATCCACTCAAGTTCGCCATCGACGACAAGATCGACACCGACCAGGACGGAGCCGATGTGCCCCTCGACGCCAAACAAAGTCCTTCTTCCCGGAGCGCCAAGCTCTTCGTCTTGTATCCGACCTTCGAAGACCGATCCCGTCGAACCCTGAACCCTGAGACCGACCTCGAACCCCGGAACCCCTCCGAACCCCCAAGACCTTCGACCCCAGATGTGTGACCCTAAGCCCCTATTTTTATAATAATATATACTGGTTGCATATTAAATTGTCATACTCGCATGCATATTGTGTGGTTTGGGGGCATTTGGCCGATTCACTTCATAATTAAATATGGGGCCCATATGCGGGCAAATCTAGTCTTATATTGGCCTCATTTAACTTTGTGTAGCGAACCGATGACATAAATTTTGCCTTGATAAGACAACATTTAAATTGCGGGGTATCTAAATAACTTGAACCGTTTAATTAAATATCGGGACCCCGGTTCCGCTTAATATTGCCTAATTGCATCGCATCTTTTGCCATGTCATACATCATACATGCATCATGCCCGATCTTTTGCCGTAGTATTAAATAGTGCATCCGGTGTTTCTGCTAGTGCTTTGCTTCTTCACGGATTAGGCCGATGAGTTGATGCGAGTGTCGACCCTATCTCCGGTGAACCTTCGACAATGTTTTTCAGGCGAGCATCTCCCCCTTTCTACCTATTTTACTTTTATAGCATTTATTCCCTCCTGTTGATCTATTGCTATCTGTGTTGCGTTGCTCTAGTTTTCATACCCGTGATATCCCTTGCAGCCTTATATCGCCTTGGACACATCCTATTACCTGTTGTTTGGTAGATAGTTGGACCTGCGCGTCGTAGTCGCTTGATCAAGTGCTGTTGCGTGTCGTCAAGTACCACAGTTGTTGGAGTATTGCCGCAGGTTTAATGTTGGAGATGATCATGGCTTAATTATCGTTTAATTCAATTACTGTTTAATAACTAAAACTGAAGTAGGTAAGCAGAGGCACAGGTGGGCAATAGATGTTATTTGGTTGTTAACCGTCCACTTGTGTCCCGTAGGACCCCGAGTTCTTGACACCTGTTCCGAGATCGAGCGCGCTAACCACAGGTGGGGAGATATGGCCCCCCCATCGATTAGTACCTGATTTCAAAGTATTGTACTGGGGGCCACAAATCAGTTTGAGGTTTTATTTACTATCCTGTACCTATGCCATGCTTTACCGCTTTATTTAAATTGTGCGATGGATAGCACCTGTACTGTTTAGGAACGGGACACGTTTTCGCGGTGTCGACAAGCCCGAGTTTTCGGGTTCCCAGTCGTTCACAGCCGTCCACCCAAACCCTGAGTCCGTCTCGGAGACCGGCCGACTTCGTTGTGGGTGTACTTAGTGGGGTGGCCCCCCGTGCTTGCTTTGGGTCTGGGAAACGTCGTGACTTAGGTCCCGCCGACATACCGATGGGTGTATGTTAACTGATCTGGCAAAAAGGGTCGAAGTGCTTGTGGATACTTTGGTGCACCCCTGCAGGGTTAAATCTTTTCGAGAAGCCGTGTCCGCGGTTATGGACGACTTGGAGCACAGGTCTCGATCATAGACAACTATAACTAAAGTTTACTGTTATAAATGGATTCGTATCCGATATGACTAGTAATCAGCTTCACTGCAATGGAATGGCTAAATAAAAGTACCAACAACTGCTGGGTTTGGGGATATCTCATGCTATTTGTATCTGACTAGTAAGTGTTGCAACTAAACGGAATGGTTAACTAAAAGTGCCCACTGCTTATTTTATCAGGATGATTATCTATACTTGTCTAGTAATTTCTGCAACGATAACTGAATAAATAAAACTGCCGTCTGTGTGAGTTCCTCGGTTGACTTCCTCGTTTGGTCTCGAGGGGGAAACACCAGGATGGGTTTGTTTGATGGTAGTATCAGGTTGGTTCCGAATAGGTCTTTCTTATCCCTCTCTGATAGCCGGCAGTTATATCAAGTCTCTATAGGTTGTTTAGTGCATGCTGTGCTGCCGCTCAGTCCACCATACCTATGTAGGCGAGGACCGCCGAATTCTAGTCTCGCCGTGTACTGGCCTCAGTACTGACCGCTCTCTCTTTTTCCTTTGCCCTTTGTCGGCACCCCTTTTGTTTAAGCAGGTTTTGAGATCGACGTCGTTAGTAGGGTTACCCTTCCGGCTTGGCCTGGGCAGGGTTATGGACGCCATTGGTTATTCTTCAGGGCTCTTAGCCCTATTTGCATCTTGTCCGTAGCTGGACGCTCTATCGTTTTCAAGGTGATTTGGATCTTTGTTCTGTATATCTATATTCTTGACTCATTGAGTCGCTGTTGTATATACATCTGTTCTGTGGGTCCCATCGAGGACTGTTGTGTAATGTTATTACTTCGTTTTCCACCCGCACGCAAGTGCCTGGTGGGCACCTTTGAATCGTTTCTATGCGGGTTTGGCGGGTTTCGCTAAAACTTGCATAGGGCCGATTCTGAGGGTGTTACATAGAATTCAGTGGAAGCTGCAAACATTTATATATACATCAGTAACTCATCAGTTACACTTAATATCGAGTAAGCAAAATTGAATATGTACAACAGAGTAAGACCCTCACTTGAAATTGTAAGGAAACAATATATGGTCACAAAAAATTTCTCTGTTAGAAACCTTAGAATGTTTTCTTCCGTCTCCTTGGGTTTTTTCGTTAGCGTATCCATATGTACTTTATATGGGTGAATGAACCCAACACTATAGAGTGTACTTATTTTATATTGATGGATTTTCATTCTACATAATAATAGAGTACAAAAGGATATACTAAGGATAATTACATGCAATGAATCGAACAACTAAAAAACTGAACAACTTATATATAGACAACGAATTCAACAACTTACAGACAATAGAAACTAATGACATATTTGTTGAGGGCGTCTATATCGTACAACTGAAAGAGTTCTAGAAAATCAACATGGACCTCGTCGGCTCTGAAGTAGTCCTCACGTGGGACTTTTGCTATGATCATTTTTCTCTCCTACTTTACGGCTCTCAAGTACCAGTCATGGAGATTCCGCATTTGTGTTAGCAGTTCTTGCAACTTCTCTTTGCTGATAAAATCCATCCCTGGGACATATCTAGGGACTACCATAGCTTTGGATAACTTGTCGTCTTGGGAACCTAACAATTCAGTAACACTCACATTCATAGTGGCTGCCAACTCCGCGGTTGCTTCCATATCTATTGGCTGGGGAACATTTTCGGATAACACCTTGAGGGGTTGGATCGATTGTTTGGCCTGTTGTCCGAGCAGGGGAACGTCTGATATTTTACCGCTTGCACTTTTACTTGCTGATTGCTCCCGCGTGCACTTTTACTTGATTTTCTCTTCATCACTTCCTCCTCAAGTGTGCGTAGATAGTCATTTGGCTTATGGTGCAACTCATATTGTGATTTTGTGTTCAGAAAATCAAGTGCAATCGCTTTTTGCTTCTCGGTGTATACCAGGGCAAGCTCGGGTTTGTTCTTTTGAAAATGCGCATCACATTCGGTCTTTGCGATTACTGTGGTTTCCACGTCAGTATGATCGTAAGGTCTGATGGGAAGATTCTTATGAGGTACTCTTGGGATGGGCGACATTTTTTTGTTTTGGGCTACTGCGTCGGTTAGTACTCATCGCCAAAGCACGCTTCCGCTTATTGTCCTTAGCAGGCGGCAAAGATGGCTGACCCTGCGGCGGAGATCGAGATGGAATCGCATTGTGGTGGTTGTAGTCATCATGAGGTGGGCTTCTTGGAGGTGATGGAGGTGAAGGTGACCTGCGACAACTCGGAGGCGGTGTTGGCCTTGGCATCGAGCCTGGAAACTTGATGTTGTTCTTATCCCATATAATGATACTACCCAGTACTTCTCCGAGTGTCGTCTCACCTGCAGGTCCAAGAATGTCAAGCTCCATTGAGTCCCACTCCGTTACGATTTAATCCACCCAGACTTTAGCATAGCTAGGTGGAATCTCACGACCATGCCAGCGTGCGTCAGGTGGACAAGGTAAAGCACATCCGACCGCCACCTTCACGAATATGTTCTTCACCTTCTGATGGAGCTCACAAGATATCTTCTCCTTGATTCCATCCATAGGGTAGCCGGGACCACCATCTATCATCCGTGCATCATCAGACGGGACCTCCCAATTCAGACACGCTTCTTCTCCGCTGAGATGGGTTGGCGGTAATATTGAGTGCAGGATCTTGTAGTCACGCTACTCCTCTAAGTTCGTCAATCTGCTTCTGCTGCATGTCAATTCTTACTAGTAACTGGTTGAACCTGTCTCCCTCCTTCTCCATTGCTGCTTTTATCTCGCTCGGCTTCTATAATACCTTTGTCTTTGGGAAACCCAATCTCCCATGTATAACTAGGGCCAAGGCCTCGTACTCGTCCTCCCTTTTCTTCATTCCCTAGGACCTTTGTCAGCAAGTCCTTTTCTCTATCGGGATGGAACTTTATTATCCCGTCTTTAATTTCTTTCACCACTTTCAGCCATGTCTCCCTCGTTACCCTAATCCCGTCACTGCAAACATGGTCCCCTTTAATATCGTCATACTCACTCCCATGCCCAAGGAACCAATTTCTTGCCCTGAAATCCCATTCTTCGCCAATTGGTTCTGGAATGATCCCTTTATCACACATCTCTTTCTCTTTTGCATCCCACTTTGCATGGCAGTCGTGTAGCCCTGTGGTCCTAGGCGATGGTGAATTTTATTTTTTCGCAACATTTTTTCTTGAATTTAGAAAAACTTATTCTTAGAATCTTCTGACTTCTTGTACGTCACATATGCATCCTAGTAATGCTGCTGCTTCGCTAGATAACCTTTGAATTTTGGAGCATTAAAATTGTCCTTCTGATACTTTAGCCATAATGATTTAGAAAAAGTTCCAGAATAGTTCTGCCATCTTCTAAGAGCCCACTGCTTGACTTTCTTCCTCAATGCAACTGTCTCTACATCATTCTCACATTCTGGCAGGGCATCCTCGTAGTCGACTCGGCGGCAACGATAGGGGTACTGGGCTCTATCGGGCATGTACGAGACTAGGCTCCGCCGGACTGGCACTGGGAGGTGCCACCTTCCGGGACGCGTCGCTTGGTGAGAAATCTAAGTCTCGTCGTTGATCTGGAGCGTCGTACTTGGTGGCCGTCGCGTGGTCCAGGATCGGCGCAGAGGGAACCCGGCCCTCGAGGAGGTGGTACAATGTCGTGTCATGGAGGAGATGAACACATCCGTCACCTATGGTTACGTTGGACGTCAGGGTCTCTGATACCTGGCAGATTCTTCAGGGATCTCACCCGAGCTATGTGCGGGTGATGGTTCCTTCTCTTTGGATGTTCACCTCCAGAACGGTCAAGGCACTAGGAGTCGTCATCCAGTTTAATATACAAAGATCCAAATCACCTTGAAATGGATTTCGGTCCAAATGACCAATGATGTGCAAATGGGCTAAGAGCCCTGAAGAATAATAATGGCGTCCAAACCCTGCCCAGGCCAAGGGAAGGGTAACCCTGCTAACGGCGTCGATCTCAAAACCTGCTTACAAAAAGGTGCCGACAAACAAAGAGAAAACAAAAAAGGTTTTAATACATTACATAGATCAACAACTCCCTATCTAGTGTGGTGGTTTTCTTCTGTGCCAGCATGGAGAATACATATTTAGACTCGATACCTGGTCAGTTTGATCAGAGAGGGGTAAGGATATTCATGAAACTTATTACACCAAACAAACCCGTCCTGGTGTTTGTCATCTACTCCCAGGATAGTTTCTTTTATTAAAAGAGTTATGTGGCAGTTTACTATCAGGTATAGATAATCATCCTGATTGCAGTGCACTTTTAGTTAATCATTCCGTGATAGTTGCAACAATTACTAATCAGGTACAGATAGCATGAGATGAACCCAGCCAGCAGTTGTTGGTACTTTTATTCAGCCATTTCGTTGTAGTTGCAATACTTATTAGTCAGATACCATTGTCGCGAGCGACAATCAAACAAGCAATTGTGGGCAGTGTTAATTAGCCATTCCGTTGTAGTGGAGCTGATTACTAGTCATTATAAGTCAAATTTATAGCAGTAAACTTTAGTTATGCTTGTCTATGATCGAGATACTGTGCTCCAAGTCGTCCATAACCGCGGACACGGCTTTCAGAAAGTTTTAACCCGGCCGGGGTGCACAAATAGCAACACACACACGATCAACCTCGGAAAAACCAAATCAAAACCAACGAGGGCGACAGAGCAAAAAGATTCCCCTTTATTCAGGGGGCCACCCTTGAGAAAGTAAACGGAGTCAAGCTCCGAGACGGCCTCAAGGTTTGGCTAGACGGCTGTGAACGACTGGGAACCCAAAACTGGGCTTGTCGACACCGCGGAATCGTGGTCCGATCCTAAACAGTACAGTGTGCAGTACCTCGCACAATCGTAAATAAAGCAGTAAAACATGGCATAAGTACAGGATCGTAAATAAAACCTCAAACTAGTTTGTGGCCCCAAGAAATAAGACGGAATCAAGCTCTGGCTAAGGGGGGCCCATACTCCCCATATGTGGATAGCGCGATAAATCAAGGAACAGGTATCAAGTACTCGGGGTCTTACGGGACACAAGTGGGCGTTCGGAAACCAAATATTATCTATCACCCACCGATGCCTCTGCTTATTCAGTTTTAGTTGTTAAACAGAAATTAAAGTGACGATAAGTAAAACTAGAATCATCTCCAACATCAACATGCGGCAATACATCAGCAACTGTGGCATATGACGACACCCAACAGCAATATAGCAAGCGACGGCGACGCGCAAGACCAACTAGCTACCAAACAACAGGCAATAGGGTGTGTCCAAGGCAATATAGGGCTGCAAGGGAAATCACAGGTACGGAAACTAAAGCATCGCAACACAGATAGCAAAAGATCAACAGGAGGGAAATAAATACTATAAAAGTAAGATAGGTAGAAAGAGGGAGATGCTCGCCTGAAAACATTGTCGAAGGTTTTCCCGGAAGATCGGGGCGAAGCTCACATCAACTCAACGGCCTTATCCGCGAAGAAGCAAAACACTAGAACAAACACCGGATGCAATATTTAATACACGGCAGAAGATCGGCATGATGCATGTATGATGTGTGACATGGCAAGGTGCGATGCAATTAGGTCAAGATTAAGCGGAACCGGGGTCCCGACAATTAATTAGGTGGTGCAAGTTATTTAGAACCCCGCAAATTAAACGTTGTTTTAACAAGGCAAGATAAGATACCGGTTCGCTACACAAGTTTAAATGAGGCCGATATGAGACTAGATTTGCCCGCATATGGGCCCCATATTTAATTATTAGGTGAATCGGCAAAAGGCCCCCAAACCACAGATATGCATGCAAGGATGGCAATTTAATATGCGACAAGTTGTTATTATGTTTTAAGATAGGGTTCGAGGGAAAAGGGGTTCACACATTTAGGGTTCTCGACGATCTTGGGGTTCCGGGGTTCGACAGGGTCCAAGGTCGGTCTCAGGGTCCAGGGTTCGACGGTGACGTTCTCGGATAAAAAGGGGGTAGGTCTTGGCGTTCCGGGAACCGGACTTGGTTCAGTGTCGGGGTTCATCGGATCTTCCGGGTCGGTGCCGTTCTTGTCGTCGCGCAGATCTTGTCGGGTTCGTGTACCGGGTCGGTCTTGGCGTCCGGGCCTCGACGTCGCATCCTGGGGAGAAGATCTTGTGGCATCCGGGGGCATCGGATCATGTTGTCGGCCTTGTCGTCTCTCGCGGGGTCCTTGGCGTTCCGGGAGGGCGTACTTGTTAAGCCGGTGGCGTTCTTGGCGGTCATCGGGTCCGGACTTCGCCGGGATCGGTCTTCGGTCTTCCCTGTTGGTGCACCCGAGGTTCTCGGCGGTTCTTGATTAGCCACGGTCGGGATCTGCGGGAGGCCGGCAGGGGCCGCTGCGACGGGGTGCGGGACGGGGATCCGCAGAACGGCGCGGCTCGGGGTAGCTGCGGGTCGAGGCAGGGCTCGGCGGGGCGAGGTGGTGGCGGCGCTTGCGTCCGGCGAGGTGGCCAGGGGTCGGGGTCGCGGAGGGAGGTCGAGGCGGCGTGGCGGCGTCGGGGCGGCCGGAGGCGGCCAGGGAACCGGCGGGGCCAGGCGGCGCTGAGCCCGGGCGCCGCGGGCGCGGACGGAGAGCTCGCAGGGGGAGAAGGTCGCGGCACTGGGGCGAGGTTCGCCGGCGGCGGGCGAAGGAAGGGGACCCGTGGCGGTGCGGGGTGGCTCCGGCGAGGAGGATCCATGGTGGGCGGCGACGAGGCTGCAGGCGCTGCTGGCCGCGGCGAGCAGAGGCCGGCGGAGGCGGATCGTGCGCGGGACGGCGGCGGAGCACGCGCGGCGAGGCAGGGCGGGCTCCGGCGGCGGCGGCGGCTTGAGGAAGGCGGCGGCGCAGACGAGGTCTGGAGGCGGGCGGGGGTACTGGCGAGGGGGGGACCGCCGGAGGAAGGCGACGGTGGGGCTCGGACCGGAGGCGGGACGGTGGCGAGGGCGAGGACGGGGAGCCGGTGGAGACGCGGGCGGCCGCGGGGACGCCGGAGGAGGCGCGACCGCGGACGAGGCGGTTCGGCGGTCGTCGACGCCGGCGCCGGCGAGAGGCGGGAAGAGGAGGTGGCCAGCGAGGTCGGAGGGCGGCGCTGCGCGCTCGGAGGCGGAGGCCGGGAGCTGCGGTGGGGCGGGCGGCGCGGTGGGGAGAGGGGAGCTCGGGGGCGTGCGGGCGAGGTGCGCGCTGGGGACGAAGAGGTTGGGGAAGGCGAGAGGGAGGCCAGGCGCGCGCTGTAGTGGTGGGCCAGGTGGCGGGCCCCGCGTGGGCCAGGGGTGTGGGAGTCTGGGCAGGGTGGGGGCTGTCGGTGGGGGGTTGGTCGGCTGCAGGTGGACCCAAGGGGTGGGAGGCCCCAGCGGTCAGGGGCTGGGCGGTTGGGGGCATGCGTGCGTGTAGAGTGCATGCGTGTGTGTGTTTGCTGGATGGGTGAGGGGGTGGGGCTGAGAGAGGGAGAGAGAAAAGAGAGGAAGGGGAGATGATGTGGCACTTTGTGGTTGGGTAGGAGGAGAGGAGAGGGTGAGGTGGAGAGATTTGATTGGGTGGGGTGAGGTGGAGGCTGGGTTGGGGTAGGATGTTGGGTAGACATAGGATTTAGAGGGGCAGGTTAGGTGGACCGTTTTGGGTTTTCCTGGGGCGGTCGATCGGGTCATTCGGCCCGTTCGACTGCCCCGCTAAAATAATTCAATAATTTATTTATTTTTAACGGACCGCTTGCACAACATATTTAATTAAAACAAAAATATTCCGGAGACCGGACTTTGTAGTTGGATTAAGATGGGGCGTTTGGAAAACAAATCGGGGTTTGCAAGATAGATTTATGCAAACTATGCAGGATGATGACGATGCAATGCACAAATTCAACGCGATTTTCTAGTAGTGGTTTTGCGGGATGCCACACTAGAGTCGGCGACCGTGTCGTAGGCCATGACGCTCTGGAGAGTCCGACCGCGCCACCACAACCGACGGCCGGACTTGTTGAAGTTCGGAGGAGGTGGGCCATCCTCCTCGTGCCCGGCGAGCGCCCTCTCAGGCCGATCCACGAAGAAGGCTTCCCACGTCGGGAAATAGTCGGGATGCCATCTGGGATTCCTCCGCTGCTCCGGCGTGAGCTCAAAGTAGTAGTGGTTCGTGATGGCCATCCGACACGCCACACCAAGAGGGACAGGAGTAACCGGCACGCCTCCGGCGCTCAGCATCCAGCCGACGGGGACACAGTAGCCCGGCGGGCAGGGGTAGTTCGAGGCGCAAAGCGCCTCCGCCTCCCTAGGAGTTAGTGCTACGGTGGAAGTCATGGGAAAGAGTGATGAGGTTGCAGATATGAGTCTAGAGATGTGCAATGACAATGGAGGCCAACCCTACATATATATATATATATAGTGAGAAATGGCAGGAAGATAACTGGAGGAAAGAACTGGCGGGAAGAAATGGCGGGAGAAATGCCGGGAAAAAATGGCGGGAAGAAAAATGACGGGAAGAAAAATGGCTCATTTAGAACTTGCATTCGATCTCTAAAGAAACCACATATTGCGAGTCTAAAAATGATTTTTTCAAAAAATCACGGGCGATAGATCATGTACCTGTAGTACAAACCGGACCCACTTCCTGCCGATTCGACAGACATTTGTCCTTTTTACCCGGGATGGACGAAAAGGTTTGAGATATCCCGCTTGGGAGATAGTCCATGTAAGGTGTTCTAGTATTTTAGGAAAATGGGACGGTAGCATTCTGAAACGGCATTTCGGTGGTTACTTCACAAAACGGCATTCAGGTTGATCCATTTGCAGCGAAACAAAGGGACCTTAAAAGAGACTCCATAGTCTAGTTCATATCTCCTCTATGTAACCATAGTATGTGTCCTTTTGTCCATTCTCGTCTATTGCATCAAAGCGGACACCACTATTTTGGTTGGTGCTCTTTTTATCTTGGGCGATCGTGTAGAATGTATTCCCATTTATTTCGTACCCTTGGAAATTCAATACAGTAGAAGAAGGTGAAGCGGCCAACAAGTATAGCTGATCTCCAACAGTGGTGTCATTCAAGAGATGTGTCCGCATCCAACCACCGAAAGACTTCATGTGTTCATCTAATCAGTGATTCAGGCTTCCCCGGGTTTTTAGAGCGTAGAATATTCTTGTGTTCCTCGATATACGGAGCTGCCAAGGTGGAATTATGTAAAATTGTGTAGTGTGCTTTAGTGAAAGAATCCCCGTCCCTACATATCATTGCTTTCTTTCCCAGCGTGCCTTTTCCACTTAGTCTTCCCTCATGCCGCGAGTCAGAAACACCAATCGGCTTAAGGTCAGGAATAAAGTCAACACAAAACTCAATGACCTCCTCTGTTCCATATCCCTTGGAGATGCTTCCTTCTGGTCTAGCAAGGTTATGAACATATTTCTTTAAGACTTCCATGAACTTCTCAAAGGGGAACATATTGTGCAGAAATAACAGACCGAGAATGGCAATCTCTTCCACTAGGTGAACCAAGATATGCGTCATAATATTGAAGAAGGATGGTGGGAACACCAATTCAAAACTAACAAGACATTGTACCACATCCTTCTGTAACCTTGGCAGAATATCTGGATTGATTACCTTCTGAGATATTGCATTGAGGAATGCACACAACTTCACAATGGGTACTCGAACATTTTCTGGTAGAAGCCCCCTCAATGCAATCGGAAGCAACTGCGTCATAATCACGTGACAGTCATGAGACTTCAGGTTTTGGAACTTTTTCTCTGCCATATTTATTATCCCCTTTATATTAGATGAGAATCCCGACGGCACCTTGATACTGTTAAGGACTTCAAAAAATATTTCCTTCTCTGCTTTGGTAAGAGCATAGATGGCACGACTTAAGTAACGCCCTTTATCCGTCTTGTTCTGTGTATGCATGTTCTTTGGGTCTTTCATAATTTTTTGGTCCTCCCATGCTTTTGGTGTATCTTTTGTCTTCCCATACACGCCTAGAAATCCTAGCAGGTTCACGCAAAGATTCTTCGTCACGTGCATCACGTCGATTGAAGAGCGGACACACATGACTTTCCAATATGTTAGCTCCCAAAATATAGATTTCTTCTTCCACATGGGTGCGTGTCCTGTAGCGACGTCGTTCAGAACTGATTGACCGCCGGGACCCTTTCCAAAGATTACTTCTATGTCCTTGACCATACCAAATACATCATCACCAGCAGGGAGTTCAGGCTTCTTCCGGTGATCTGCCTCACCTTTGAAATGCTTGCCCTTCTTTCTTACGTGATGATTGGTCGGAAGAAATCGTCGATTCGCCAAGTACACAACCTTCTTGCATTTATGCAAATATGTACCTTCAGTCTTATCTAAACAGTGTGTGCATGCCTTATATCCCTTGTTTGTCTATCCTGAAAGGTTACTAAGAGCATGTCAATCATTGATGGTTACGAAAAGTAACCCTCGTAGATCAAATGGCTCCTGTTTGTTCTCATCCCACACACATACACCTGGTTTGCCCCACAGCTATAAGAGTTCTTCAACTAATGGCCTAAGGTACACATCAATGTCGTTGCCCGGTTGCTTCGGGCCTTGGATGAGCACTGGCATCATAATGAACTTACGTTTCATGCACAACCAAGGAGGTAGGTTGTAGATACATAGAGTCACGGGCCAGGTGCTGTGACTGCAGCTCTGCTCCCCAAAAGGATTCATGCCATCCGTGCTTAGACCAAACCTGCAAAGTCTGGGAAGTCTCTCTCGATTTTTCTCCACTGTGACCCATCAGCAGGTGTCTCAACTTCCCGTCATTCTTACGGTCTTTTTTGTGCCATCGCAACAACCTGACATGCTCTTTGTTTCTGAACATGCGTTTCAACCTTGGTATTATAGGAGCATACCACATAACCTTAGCAGGAACCCTCTTCCGGAGGGGCTCTCCCTCAACATCACCAGGGTCATCTCGTCTGATTTTATACCGCAATGCATTGCATACCGGGCATTTATCTAAATTCTCATACTCCTTACCGCGGTAGAGGATGCAGTCATTAATGCATGCATGTATCTTTTGCACATCTAATCCTAGAGGACAGAGAGTCTTCTTTGCTTCGTAGGTACTCTCGGGAAGTTCGTTATGTTTTGGAAACTTCGGCTTCATTATTTTCAGCATCTTTTCAAATGAGGAGTCACTTAGACCACACTCTGCCTTCCATCGCAACAATTCCAGTGTGGTAGCAATCTTTGTGCTGCCATCTTCACAATTTGGGTACAACAATTTCTTGTGATCTTCTAACATGCCCTCTAACTTCAACTTCTCATTTTCTGTTTCACAGTCTCGCTTTGAATTAGAAATGACCCTACCAAGTTCATCATCCGGCTCATCTGATGCCCATTCTTCACCTCCTTCCTCTCCATTGTCTTCCATTGCAGTATCACTGTATTCAGGAAACATATGATGATAGTTGTTATCATCATCTTCTTCTTCACCATCTTCCATCATAACCCCTCTTTCCCCATGCTTGGTCCAGCAATTATAGTTGGGCATGAAACCTTTCATAATCAGGTGGCCTCGAATGATGTTCGAGGAAGAGTACTCCTTGTTGTTTTGACATTGAACACATGGACAACGTATAAAACCATTCTCTTTGTTTGCCGTAGCCACATCGATAAATTTATTCACGCCTTTCATATACCCGAGTACACGCCGGTCACCGTACATCCATTCCCGACCGTTCATCTGCATCATATAAGTTTATCAAAAACATGACATCATAAATAGTGAAATGACCAATTCACATCGACACATGCATTGTATCAATGACAGAGAAAAGATAAGATTGCTAACCTCGATCGAGGGAAATAAAGAGGACAAAGCTCAAGTGCGTCTCGGACACCTTCTATATTTTTGTTCTATGAGAAATTGAACGGGATCATTCACTCAAACATTTCATCAAACACCTTGAATGCATGCATAGGGGAAAAAAACTAGCACACCCCTCACACCTTCCACTAAGAAAAAACAGAGTGGAGGCAGAGGGCTGGAACGTTGCATTTATAGAGGGCGGGAGCATACGTCCCGGTTTGTAACACAAACCGGGACTAAAGGTGTGTGCCACGCCACGTGGCTGACGCCCAACATTTAGTCCCGGTTTGTGTTACAAACCAGGACGTATGCCTCCTTACCAACCGGGATGCATGCCTTCGGGCCCCGTGCCCGCTCGAACCGGGACGCGTGCCAGCATTAGTCCCGGTTCGTGGCGCAACCGGGACTAATGCTCTGAGGAGGCGCGAACGGATGGCCTGTTTTCTACTAGTGGTGCATCCTAGCTATGTAGAGACCGGGTCTAAAGAATACTTTAAAGTAATAAAAGCGCCCATTTCCAAAAAAAATAAATATATATCGAATATTTTGTATTTTACCGATATACGTTTCTTAGGAGTTAAGACGTGAGAATTTTTTTAATTTTAAATACGAATCTTTGACAATACTAACAATTTTTATCATGTTTTCCACATATTGTTGAAAACTTAGAAATTTTGTGTGCATCTCATTTTGCAGGGAAGAACAAGTAAGATTTATATAGTAATGTTCAATATAAGAATTAACATGATGATGAAAAGGTACTAACCCAGCTGTCTGCACAAGAGTGATGAATGTCAAGCACCAAAAGTCTTTTGTCGGCAACATAGAGACAAAGCCACCCAAGAGTACAACGGTGGTCCAAGTAAGCACCAAGAAACCCAAGCCCTTGATGGCCATGGATAGGTAAGCCATGAACATAGCATAGTTGTTCATGTTTTCTACACCGAAGGAATCGCGGTCATGAGGAAGTTTTAACAGACGACCCTCCATTCCCATCTGAAGAGTCTATCAGGTCGATCGAATATGTGAGTAGCTAGCTAGCAAAAAGAAGATATAATATCATATATGGATACTCGACAGAGAGGTCTCCAACTCTTAATATAAACGACGAAGATGATAACAAGCTTATCAACTGCTATTCATGCAAGCAAAAACCAAAAGATCAGTCACCTGCAACAATTGTCACTAGAGACTTCCGGCGCTGAAACTGCAGCTAGCGCTGCCGGAAAGGAGAGGAGAGGAATGCGTATCTATCTGCAACTTACATGTGACCTCACCTACAACTGCTGTGCTGCGTTTAAGCTCTCTTAAACAAGATGAGTGAACCAGAAGGAACTAAGTAAAAGAAAGTTGCAATTGATGGTTTACCTAACATACACATCTTTGGAGGTAAGTGATGTGTTTCTTACATTATGTACCAGAGAACAAGATTCGACTTTGACCAAGGCCAAAGCTGTTGAGCCATAGCCCGGCCGCTGTGAGTAGTTAATTAATTAGCTGTTCAGCTGTTCAAAGCTAAAGCTGTTCAGCTCGATAAGCTAACTATGGAGCATATGGTGTAGTACTCTAAGCATCTTCATGCAGATGCTACTTCTAGTGTTTTAATTACTCAAGTACACTGTATCTGCTAATTCTAGAGAAAATTATAAAAAACCACCACAATTGGGGCTAGGGTTTCAAAAGACCACCAAAAACTTTAGAAATTTCAGAAAGCACCGGATTTGGGGCATGAAGTTGCAGATAGCACTGATCTGGCTTTGACGCTGCTCTAATGATGAATCTGACTGGTGGGGCCCGAACGTCAGGCTAACGTGACACATCTGGACGGACGGACGTGGATGGCCGTTAACAGCGAAAATTACAAAAAACCACCACAATTGGGGCTAGAGTTTCAAAAAACCACCAAAAAATTAATTTTTTTAAAAACACCAAATTTGGAGCAAGAGGTTTATCGTGTTATTTGTTTGCATTGTATTCCAGGATTTAGCTCAATACTACCACCTTGTCTTTCCTGCTGGCACTGTCCCAATTCTGGCATGGCACTAGCGACGACCCACGCGGACGCTGCATCCTGTGTCGACGCTGCATCTTGTGTCTGCGCTGCTTGGTCTGAACCAAATTAGATAATTAGAATGTTGTCTCATCTTACAGGTAATGCGAGTACATGTTAGGGGTCAGTGCTACTTATGATCTTTCGGATATACGCAATTGGAAAGGTTGTTACCTGTGAAGTTTTTGAGGTGGCTATGAGGAGGATCTATTCTTTGTGTGTCCACGGCCAAAGGTTGTTTGGAAACTGTTATTTTAGAAAGAGCACAATACTGCAATATATAAAACAAGACTTCAGTTTTGATACATGCGAGAAATTACTGTTTTTGCTATGCCAATTTTTATAATCCTTATAGTTTCTTGAGATAATAGTAGATGATTCTCCCTATCAATTTTTTAGAATTGAGGGAATTAAGTATGAGAAGATCATGAATCTGTCGTTTTTAACTCGTGTTGCTCTTCAAATCTAAATATATGTACATGAATTTTGTTGCTTTAAGTTTCAAGTAGCAGATTCATGATCTCTCCCTCCCTGGCAGCTAATATGGAACAGATTGAGTACTTCATAACGTACTTAAAAAATATTTGTACACATTAACACTAGCTTCAAAATGATTAATATTTATTTATTGAATATGTATGATATAATTACATTAGTCGGCATGTGCATTGTGTGTACATGATTACTAGATAGACAAATATTTACTTACCAATATCATTTTAACTTTTATAAAGTTATTTGTTATATAATTTTAGTGTTTGTAATATGTTTAGATATATGTATTAGTCCAGACGTGCGTGAATGTACATGATTACTAGTGAAGAGTAAACTAAAGAGTGACACTACTAGCTGGCGATCTGCATCGATCTCTTCTTGATCGTGTATATGCTGCGTGATTTAAATATGTTATCACCTGAATCCGACGTCACCGGCCCGTGTGGTATAAGTCTTGTTTGAAAATGAATTGCTGTGATTAGCTAGGGATAAGCATCAATTATGAATTTGCTTAAAAATGAACGTGCTATATTCAGGTAGTTGCGCCGTGTGAGTAGATTTGCGCTTTAGACCTACCTTCCACGTGTTAACTAATCATGTATAGAGTTAACACGTCGATTACTCAAGTATATTAAGGGTGCATGTGTGGCTTATAAACTAAATCCAAAAGACAACATAAGTCCAACCAAACAGGCCTAATCTCTGTTATAAAAATCGCATCCACAGTTGGAAGCGGACAGATCAAATTTATTACTATTCGACATGGGTGGCTAGCTACTCATCTTTGGCTTGTGGTATACTTAGTCACCTGAAATAATCGTTCTTTTAGTCGTGTTTTCTATGGGATATTTGATCTCGAGCTAAGCCCCTGGGCCTCAAGCATACGGTCTGAACCTCTGCAACCTCTTGCTCCAAATTTGGTGTTTTTAAAATTTTTAATTTTTTGCTGGTCTTTTGAAACTCTAGCCCCAATTATGGTGGTTTTTTGTAATTTCCGCCGTTAACGGCCATCCACGCCCGTCCGTCCAGATGTGTCACGTCAGCCCGACGTTGAGGCTCCACCAGTCAGATCCATCGTTAGAGCAGTGTCAGAGCCAGATCAGTGCTATCTGCAACTTCATGCCCCAAATCCGGTGCTTTCTGAAATTTTTAAAGTTTTTGGTGGTCTTTTGAAACCCTAGCCCCAATTGTGGTGGTTTTTTTTGTAATTTTCTCGCTAATCCTATTTGTTTTAGTAGAAAAGGGGGTCAGTTCGGTTGGAAAAAAAGATGTTCTGTTAGCATTTGTCCGAGCGAAAAAAATTTAGTATGACTATGTTCATATAAAAAGTGAATATATTTCCATACCATATACTACTGATTTTCATTATTGATACATGTCCTCAGGATGCTTACGACAAGTTTATCCAATTAGTATACTATAATATAGTATAGAGACATAAATGAATATATATATATATATATATATATATCGGATATAAAATGTGCTAAGTCCTAAAATGTATTAGTTCTTAGCATGCCATTTTAGGTGCTGATGTATCTGAGGAGAAAATCACTCTGATGCATTGTCTCTTAAGGATGTATCTACATTTAGTGATTTTAGAGATATGTATGCATGCGATTGGAGTAGCAATTGTTTTATCCATGACTCTGTAAGTTTTTTTTTGGTAACATACAATACAAATATCTCTACGCAGTGTACTAGTGTCACATAATCATTTTGTCTATGATATGGTGCTAAGAGACTTGCAGTCGGAAGGCCTAAAGAATCATTTTCCAGCTATACTAGCTTATACCATCAATTGAATACTGCTTTTACGTAGCCTGAGATACATCAATTCGTAATCCATATGCGTGCATGTCCTCCATGTCCTCATGTAAAACATATTTTTGGTAACTAGATTAAAGTTTTGGCCAGATAATAAAGCTAATCACACATGGATCATGTTACACAAATTGGTATATTATTGCCTTCATCTTCAAAATGACTTCATTATATGTGTGGTCATTTTTGTAACCCTGCATCTCTAGTACTAATATGGTCATCCAAGCTACTTATCATTAAGGTGCTTATGAGCTTATCTATCCATTGCTTGTGATGGGCAATGATGTTCCCTACTACTTTGTACCAAAGGAAAACATTTTCATTCGCCATGTCTTGGTTTGCATGCAGGTGTAGTCTGATTTGTTTACTTACCAGTCTGATGTTCTAGAGACACATATTAACTAGTGTATCTGGCAACGTGATCACACGCTGTTGAGGAATGAAAGTTGCAATCGAATGTCGCTTTACCTAATATGCACGGTATTGGATGTACTAAGTGATGTTCTTACTTTATGAAGGACATGATTCCATCATGACCAAGACCAAGTAATCGAGCTGCCGATATCTGTGACTAGTTAAACCCACTACAGATAGTTAATTGATCGGTGGGCCGGTGTGTTCATGGATAAGCTCACAATGGGGTTAGACAATACAAGCACCTTGACCGAGTCCAGACTTTTGGATCTTGGGCATTAATGCACTCAGGTCCAAAATTTTGATTTTCAAAAAATATGTAGTATCTCAAAAAATTCAAAATAATGAATGCTGATTTTGATCTTCGTCACGTACTAACGGAAGATTGTCAAGAAGTAGTTGATATTTACATGAGTAACAAGCAATAGGATAAAAAAAGAAAATTTAAAATTGTAAAAACGTGACCAAGTTTTCTTCACAGGTTGTATTATCATGAATTATTGTATGCAAATTTATCAGTTGCCGCTGATAAATTAACACTAGTGGAGAAGAAGCCTCAAGTCCCGGTTTGGAAACCGGGACTAACCAAGCGGGACTAGAGGACAAGTCATTCGTCTCGGTCCGGTCATCGGCCGGGACAAATGTTCCTCCACGTGCTGCGGCGCGTGCTGGGTGCACCCCCATTAGTACCAGTTAGTGCTACAGACCGCGACTAATGGTTCTCTGTCGCGGCAACATTTTGTGCACTTTCTCCGTCACGGCAAAGAATTCATTTTGTATTATTTTATTTATTTATTTTTTCAATTTAAAATAGTTTTTAAATATTTCAACGCTACCACATATCGTACACGTTCATGGATATATAAGATGACTTGTCTTACGATATTGAGCATACAAATACATACAATTTTGATAGTTACATGGAGATCACAATTACCGGGACTAGAGCCCGTCGATTACACGGCCGGGATCATCAGTAGCAAGCTATTCACACTAAATTCTCCGGCATCGTCTACCATCTCTTTTAACAGAAATCCCACTAGTTCATCTGCAATTTCTTGTACGCGTCGCTCTAGTAGGAGTTGACTCCGCATGCCCTCGAACTATATAAGAAAAGGAGATTAATATAAATATCAATCATGATAAAAAAAGTGACGGTAATAAAATAATATTGTGAATGTATTGCTTACGTCGACTCTATATTCTTTGTGCTAGGTGGTAAACGTGCGAATGAACTAACAAATATAGTATCCACATAGATTCGTCCCGGTGGCTATCGCGCGCACTTTATGAGAATATAATTCAATCAAAATAATAATCTAGCATCATAATTATATTGAAACTAGAAGTAAAGAGATGCATGGACATCTCACGTACTACTTACCGAGACCAGAGTAAATGTTAACTTCTTACTAAAGGAACCCATAACCTGATGCTTGAACATGTTCCAAACCCTGCCTTACAAAAAAATGAATGAATGAGTTATTCATTACCTGATATCTCAGGAAATCAACAAATGAGACCGATATAGCGTGGAAATTACCTTTGGAGTATGTAATGCATGCTGCGGAACTCTTTCAGGTATCTCTTTAATCGGTCCATGACTTCAACTATTCCCTTATCAACTTGAATGTCTAGCAGAATGTGGCATCCCGCAAAACCACTACTAGAAAATCGCGTTGTTTTTGTGCATTGCATCATCATGACGGCATGCTCATGTCATCATGCCACATTGCATTTGGGCATCATCATGTCATCATGCATTTGTTTGTCGAAACCTATTTTCTGAAAACCTAGTTTGATTTTCTAAATGTTCCCCGTCTCATTTTCAAATTAAAGCGCCGGGCTTTTCTGGGTCTTTTATTTGTCTAAAAACTAATTACAAAAGTTATTTTAAATTAAATAAAAATCTATAATATTTTTTAGGGGGCAGTCGAACGGGCCGATCCGACCCAGTCGACCACCCCAGTACAAATCAGACCAGCCTGTCTAATTCTATTCCTACCCAATCCTAGTCTACCCACTCCCCAGCCACCTCACCCCAGCCACTCGCGTCTCGCCACGTCACCTCTCCCTTCCCTCTACCCTATCCCACACCGCCACCTCACCCCCCACTCCCTCTCTCCTCTGCCCCACACCCACACACAGCCCCACCTAACCCTCTCTCTCCTCCACCCACCGCCGCGGGTCCCACCTGGCCCACCCGACAGCCCCTCTCCTCTGTTCCTCTTCCCCACCCGACCTTGCTCCTCCCACACGCGCCGCCACCGCGCCTCCTCTCCCCTCACCAACCTCCCCGGCCGCCTCCTTGCCGGACGTCGCCCCTGCCTCGCCCCGCCAGGCCCGACCTCCCCCGCCACCACGTCGCCCACCCTCTGCTGGCCGCCTTCCCCCTCGCCTCCCTTCTCCTCGCGTGAGCCAGCCGCCGTCCTGTGGCCCCCCTCCGACCGTCCGCCTCGGTCGCCGCTACTCTCTGGAGCCTACCCGAGCAGGGCCCGGCCGCCGCCCTCTGCTTCAACCGCCGGCCCTGGCCTTGGTGCCCTCTGCGGCCGCGCCGCCGGCCTCCTCCGCTTCCCCGGTCGAGCCGAGCGCCGCCCAGGGCGCGACCAGGCTGTAGGCCTCGCCCGTCCCTGGCCCACGCGCCCCCACCTCCTCTGCAGCGGCCGTCCCAGCCGAGCCGTCGACCGCCCCGAGCTCGCCGGGCCTCGCGCCGACCTCGCCTGGGCCGCATCTGCGCCGCAGCGCCTCTGCTCGCCCCTCCCGCGTGTAGCCCTGCGGCCGCCGCCTCCATCCGGCTCCCCCCGTCGCCCCTCCGCTCCAGCCCGAGCTGCCCCCTCTCCTCGCTCGGCCCCGCCAGCACCCGCCGTCGCCATCTCCATCGCGTGTGTCTTGCTGCAGTTAGATCATCACCAGCGCAACCTCCTCTGATGTGTTCCTGTTGCTGCATCTCTTGATGTCCTCGGTGGCCTCCCGAAGCCAAGTACGTCAAGGGCCACCACAACTGTTGGTTTTGCTCTGTCCAGAGTAGTTCCACGGTGTTAGTGTGTTGTAGAGGTGCTGCTGCTCCAAAAACCCGACGCCAATGTGATGTGGTGTGTTCTCTGTGTCCACAAGATCTCCGTCCTGAGTGTGTTTCCACATCCGTCGACAAATCAACCGAAGAAGACCGATCCCGAACCTTAGCACGCCAAGTTATCCTTCCCGGAGTCGGACCCGAAGACGCCGTGACCCGGACGCCAAGATCTCCGCGTGAGACGACAAGACCGACGACATGGCTCGACGACCGCGGATGCGACAAGATCGTCTCTCGGGCGCCAAGTTCTTCGACCCCGGGGACCGATCCATCGGAACGCCAAGCCCTTCTTCCGAACCCGAGTTCTTCGTCACAAGCGTCAAGATCTTCGTCCCGGACTCGAAGACCCCGGTACCCGATCCACTCAAGTTCGCCATCGACGACAAGATCGACACCGAACAGGACGGAGCCGATGTGCCCCTCGACGCCAAACGAAGTCCTTCTTCCCGGAGCTCCAAGCTCTTCATCTTGTATCCGACCTTCGAAGACCGATCCCGTCGAACCCTGAACCCTGAGACCGACCTCGAACCCCGGAACCCCTCCGAACCCCCAAGACTTTCGACCCCAGATGTGTGACCCTAAGCCCCTATTTTTATAATAATATATACTGGTTGCATATTAAATTGTCATACTCGCATGCATATTGTGTGGTTTGGGGGCATTTGGCCGATTCACTTCATAATTAAATATGGGGCCCATATGCGGGCAAATCTAGTCTTATATTGGCCTCATTTAACTTTGTGTAGCGAACCGATGACATAAATTTTGCCTTGATAAGACAACATTTAAATTGCGGGGTATCTAAATAACTTGAACCGTTTAATTAAATATCGGGACCCCGGTTCCGCTTAATATTGCCTAATTGCATCGCATCTTTTGCCATGTCATACATCATACATGCATCATGCCCGATCTTTTGCCGTAGTATTAAATAGTGCATCCGGTGTTTCTGCTAGTGCTTTGCTTCTTCACGGATTAGGCCGATGAGTTGATGCGAGTGTCAACCCTATCTCCGGTGAACCTTCGACAATGTTTTTCAGGCGAGCATCTCCCCCTTTCTACCTATTTTACTTTTATAGCATTTATTCCCTCCTGTTGATCTATTGCTATCTGTGTTGCGTTGCTCTAGTTTTCGTACCCGTGATATCCCTTGCAGCCTTATATCGCCTTGGACACATCCTATTACCTGTTGTTTGGTAGATAGTTGGACCTGCGCGTCGTAGTCGCTTGCTCAAGTGCTGTTGCGTGTCGTCAAGTACCACAAGTGTTGGAGTATTGCCGCAGGTTTAATGTTGGAGATGATCATGGCTTAATTATCGTTTAATTAAATTACTGTTTAATAACTAAAATTGAAGTAGGTAAGCAGAGGCACATGTGGGCAATAGATGTTATTTGGTTGTTAACCGTCCACTTGTGTCCCGTAGGACCCCGAGTTCTTGACACCTGTTCCGAGATCGAGCGCGCTAACCACAGGTGGGGAGATATGGTCCCCCCATCGATTAGTACCTGATTTCAAAGTATTGTACTGGGGGCCACAAACTAGTTTGAGGTTTTATTTACTATCCTGTACTTATGCCATGCTACTTATGCATCCTCGTAGTCGACTCGGCGGCAACGATGGGGTACTGGGCTCTATCGGGCATGTACGAGACTAGGCTCCGCCGGACTGGCACTGGGAGGTGCTACCTTCCGGGACGCGTCGCTTGGTGAGAAATCTAAGTCTCGTTGTTGATCTGGAGCTTCTTTGGTGGCCGTCGCGTGGTCCAGGATCGGCGCAGAGGGATCTGGCCCTCGAGGAGGTGGTACAATGTCGTGTCATGGAGGAGCACGAACACATCCGTCACTATATGGTTACGTTGGACGTCAGGGTCTCTGATACCTGGCAGATTCTTCAGGGATCTCACCCGAGCTATGCTCGTGTGATGGTTCCTTCTCTTTGGGTGTTCACCTCCTGCGGCTCAGGCACTAGGAGTCGTCATCCAGTTTGATTGAGCAAGATGTATTAGTTTTCATGGCTTTCGGTCCAAATGACCAATGTTATGTGCAGAATCGCGGTATAGTTTGTGATACTATGTCCAAATTGTGCATGCATGGGATGGCGAACAATGTTGCAGGAGAAGGTTTTCCACCTTACATAAAAGGTTTGACTCACAATATGATATTACATAAAAGGTTTAATACATTACATAGATCAACAACATCCCTATCTAGTGTTGTGGTTTTCTTCTGTGCCGTAGCCATGGAGAATCTTCATATTTAGCAGGATGCCTGGGTCAGTTTTCTCTTTGAAGGGCAGGATTTCATGAAACTTATTATAATTTTCTGACATGTCTGTCTTGTCATCTACTCCCACGATGTTTCTTTTCCCTAAAAGAACTATGTGGCACTTTGGCTCATCGGACGATGTATTCTTTTGCTGATTTTTTTCTCGGTTTGGTAGACATGTCCTTCACATAGAAAACCTGAGCCACATCGTTGGCTAGGAAGAATGGTTCGTCCATGTATGCAAGATTGTTGAGATCCAATGTTGTCATGCCATACTTTTTGTCTACATGTACCTCGCCTCCTGTCAGCTTGACCCATTTGCACCAAAACAAAGGGACCTTAAAAGTAGGTACATAGTCCTATTCCCATATCTCCTCTATGTACCCATAATATGTGTCCTTCTGCCCATTGTCATCTGTTGCATCAAAGCGGACACCACTGTTTTGGTTGGTCCTCTTTTTATCTTGGGCGATCGTGTAAAATGTATTCCCATTTATCTCGTACCCTTGGAAAGTAAATATAGTCAAAGATGGTAACCTGGCCAACAAGTACACCTGATCTCAAACATTGGTGTTAATCATGAGATGTGTGTGCAACCAACTGCCAGAAGTAGCCTCACGTTCCACTTTAATCCAGGAGTGAGGCTTCCCTGGGTTTTCGGAGCGTAGAATATTCTTGTGTTTCTCGATATACGGAGCCACCAAGGTGGAATTGTGTAAAACCGTGTAGTGTGATTTAGTAAACTAATGTCCGTCCCTACGTACCGTTGCTTTCCTTCCTAGTGTGCCTTTTCCAGTTAGCCTCCCCTCATACCGATATTCAGGAACACCAATCGTCTTAAGGTCGGGAAGAAATTCAACACAAAACTCAATGACCTCCTCTGTTCCATAGCCATTGGAGATTCTTCCTTCAGGCTTAGCACGATTATGAACATATTTCTTTAAGACAACCATGAACCTCTCGAAGGGGAACATATTATGTAGAAACACAGGACCGAGAATTATAATCTCTTTGACTAGGTGAACTAGGAGGTGCGTCATAATATTGAAGAACGATGGAGGGAACAACAACTCAAAGCTAACCAAACATTGGACCACATCAATATGTGACCCTGTTAGACTTTTTAGATCGATTACCTTCTGAGAAATTGCATTGAGGAAAGCACATACCTTCACAATGGCCAGTCGAACATTTTCCGATAAAATTCCCCTCAATGCAACCGGAAACAACGAGTTTTTGGTCATGTCTCTCAAGGATGTACCGGGTGTTACGAGTCATGTAAATCGCCAAAACTGTGGGCAATAGCTCATGAAAACGTCCATAAAATGAGAAAATGACAAGTTTTTGTTCATGTCTCTCAAACATGTGTCGGGTCTTATGGGTCAAGGAAATCGCCATGGAACACCTAAACTATGGGCAATAGCTCATGAAAACGGCCAAACACGCGAAAACGCCGAGTTTTTGGTCATAACTCTCAAACATGTATCTTGTCTTTACTGGCCATGCAAATCCCCATGGAACCACAAACTTCGGGAAATAACACATGAAAACATCCATAAAACGTGAAAACGACAAGTTTTTGGTCATGTCTCTCAAACATGTATTGGGTGTTACGAGTTATGTAAATCGACAGAGAACCCTAAAATTCTGGGCAAACGCTCATGAAAACGGACATAAAACGCGAAAACGCAGAGTTTTTGGTTATATCTCTCAATCATGTATCATATTTTTACGGGCCATGCAAATCTCCGTGGAACCCCAAAACTGTGGGCAATAGCTCATGAAAACGTCCATATGAGTTTTTGATCATGTCTCTCAAGAGGTGTGATTCCATTGTAAGGGTCCCAACCTTTAATAAGGTAGAGATCCATGTGTTTACAATGCTAGTCCCTGGATCAATAGCTAGCATCCACAGTTGAGATGTAATATCAAGAAACAAAGGTCATAATACAACTTTATAACCAGGAAAAAATAATAATTTATTACATATTACATAGCTCATTTGGCTATCTCATTACAATGCAGCAGAAATAACTATAGCATGGAGTCCTTCATCTTCAAAGTGCCATAGGAAATCATGTTGGTTGTAGACTTGTAATCCTATTCAACACACTTCACTAACATCAAACAAACCTGCAACATAATAATTTGCAGCCACAAGGGTCAATACATTTGAATTGTATTGGCAAGTTTCACTACTATGTAGAAATAAGTGAATTCTAACATTACATGCATATTTGGCTGAGTAGGGTTTAGGCTCATTTGCAGAAAGCAATATAGTTTCGTCCTATCTTTTTAAAAATATTTTTGATCTTTTGATAAATCTTTCTGAACTCCTTGGAAAACTCCAAGTGCTTCTAATCCCTTGTTGTCACCATGAAGTTTTACTTTGAGAAATTGGAATGTCGAGATATTCCATAGCTTCAGGCCTTAGTTGCTCAGAGTTGTCCATAACCGGGGACACGACTAAGTACTTAGAATTTGATCTTCTGCAGAAGTTGTACACTTTACCCACATGACACAATCTCGTCTTGATGCCACCAGTGGCTGCTGGATAAGTACTCACCAAAATGGAGTACTGGCAGATCGAGAATGTGACAAAGTCTTTCCATAGAAGTACTCCCAATACACAATGCTAGCTTGTCAACCAGGCACCAATGTAGGGATTTGTTTCCCATACACAATTCTAGTTAACCTGAAGATGCCAATGCATGGGTCTTCCACTATGTAGTGGACTAAGCCAGAGCCCATTTAGCATGTGGCTGTACACGGAAGCCACTGTACGAGAAACATGTTTTATCTCTAAGTCCCTGGGTGGTTTTCTTCTAGTGCACATACAAAAAGATAACCATATAAACATAGTTCCCTTTATTGCCACCTTGTCCAAAACTTGAGTATCCTCTTTCCACCCAGGTGGTTCATTGAGTACCTGTTTTATTACATAAAACATATATTTTTTCAACACTTCATGTAATCATATCATGTATCCCATCCCAAATATATAGCAGGTCTAATCATACTACAACTACAATGTTTTCACTAAGGAAGATATAAGGATATCCTAATAGGATTTAGCATAGCATAAAATATAGTAGTCCTATCATGCATGTTACAAAAATCCACTAAGTGTAATGAAAATAGTAGGACATGGATGATAGTGTCACTTGCATTTTTAGTAGAGAATATTGAATCACTTCTTGATCTTGCAAATATCACACTCCTCTAACTTCACTACAATTCAATCAAGCAAACACATTTTCAAACCAACATTCAAACAATTTACCACATGAAATGACAAAAGCAAGGCAATGCATGCAAGCATGCAAAAGATAGTTTTATTTGGAAAAGTGGTTTCTACTAGGCTCTAGACATTTTAAAGCTCATATTGGTCATTTACAAAAGTGGTAAAACCATTTTCAAGAGGTTTCACTCCATAAACTAATTTTATACCAAAGTGATATTTTATGTTTGTTAGAAATGTCTTTTGCAAGTAAATAACTATATAGGGTTCATAAAATATGTTTTTAAATCTCAAAACTTGGTGCTTAGGGTCAGAAGGTTTGAATCACATAATTTCCCAAAGGTTTTACTCAAAATCTTTTCTAAACCATATTCAATAATTTTATTTAGCTAGAAATGGTTTAAATCAAGGATTTATTCCTTAGCCTCACAAAATAAGTTTCTAAGCCCAAAATTTGGTTTCTATGGTCACTAGGTTCAAAACAAACCATTTAGCAAAGATTTCGCCTTAAAAATATTTCTAGAATAAATTTTATATTCAAAATATGCCTACACAAGTTTCTGCAAATTCAACCAATTTTCCAGAAGCAAAACATTAAACAAAGTGCATGGTTGCAAAGTACTTGTTCTTCTGATTCCAATGAAGTCCCCATCATTCTATCTATCGGGAATGAAGTCCCCATCTTTAACAGCCTTTACTGCTTTTCTCATCTTCTTGATTGGCAAGGGGTCTTCTTTATGTCGTATGTTATATATACACTTACCTTCCGAGTCCAACGTGCCCCCATGCCCGTAAAACCAATTCCTTGCACGTTCTACCCAATCGTCTATCTCTGGGGTGATCTTTTTAGCACGCAGTTCATTCTCAAGTTTCTCCCACTTAGGAATGCTAGCCCTGTAGCCACCTTGCCCCATAGTATGGTGATACTTCTTGTTAGCAGCATTCAGCTTATTCGTTGCCGACATTTTCTTAGATTTTTCTGATGTGTTGTATTTCACAAACTCAGCCTAGAATGGTTTTATCTTCTCAAACTGAATATTCTTAAAATCGGGAGTCTTCTCTTTCATGACATAGTCAAGGTGCAATCTTTTCTTCCAGTTGGTGAAACACTAGGCCATCTTCTTCAAAGACCACTCCCTAACCTTAGCCTCCATGGCTCTCCCATGTTCTCAGGCGTCCTCAACTGGATCCTCCGTATTTGGATCCAGCTCTATCTTCGGTAGTTTGAAATTAACCATAAGCCTCTTCCACAGTAAATCTTTGGCGTGGTTAGGGACAAATAAACATGTTCCCTCTTCTTCCGCATCATCAGGCCTATTCCAATTTCGAATGGTGATCGGGATTAAGTCCCTAACGATTACTCCACATTGTGCCACAAATTTGTTTGCGACAACTTCAGGAGCCGTCGGTTTGCCGTCTTCAGCGACATCTTCGATCCTGAACCTCTCATGGTCTCCCAACTTTTTGGTTGGGCCTCGGCTGCTCTTTTCAGTAGATTTCTTCGATCCGGAGGGCTAAAAGAAGAAAGATCGTCGTTACTATTTCTATATGATAGCAGATGATTAATTAATGAATTAATTATATTACATGCACCTTGCCAGAGCGGTCGTCTTCTCGATTACACAAGGCATCGCCTTCTCCCTCGCGGAAGGCAACACCTTCAACCTCAAACAAGTCGTCTATTCCGGCAAAAAGAGGATCACCCTCACCGGAGTTGTTCAGAAACGTCGATACATCTAAAATTTCTTTCCCGCGGATCACACCTTGGATCAACTCTTCCTTTTCTTCGTTTCTAACGTGTGGGTCCATATTTTCTGCATAGGTGGAAAAACGGATAAGTCAAAACGGATAAAACCTAATTTAGATAAACCCTAATATATACATACACAATAATAAAAATATATACATACACACTATATATACATACACAATATATACATACACACTAAAAGGGAAGGGGCGGCTGGAGCGCATGGCGATGGACGGAGACAGAGGCGCTGTGGTGGTCAGGGATGAGGGATAGGCCGAATGCTCAAACAAGGATGATGATATGACAAGTTGAATTGCATTGAAATGAAACCCTAAAACTTTCTCGGCAATTTAAACGGGGTTCCGAGGGTTGAAAACCCTAACTCGGGAAACTCCGGAAACACATGAGAGGGGTTGATTTAGTTCTCTAATTAAACTTGTCATTAAAGTTGATTAGCAATGCATGATTATAGCTTAAAAAGGTAGAACTCATTTTTCTGAACATTTTGATATATTATTTGTATTTTTCTGACTTATAAATAATAAGATATGAATTTTACAATATTTAATCATTTTCTGGAATTATAAAACAATTTATTACATCAGGCGCGTCGTGTATAAAGAGAAGAACCAATACCGGAAAGAAAGGCGGCAATCAATCAACCCTCGTTCGGAATGCCCTGGCGAGGACACACCGGCTAACCCTAGGTGCAACATCGATTCAAATAGGGTCTATGACAACTAATATCATATACAAATACAAAATATGATAATATACATATACAAATACAAAATATGATAATATATTAAAAATATGATAATATACAAATACATATACTACAAATACATATACAAATACATGTCGGCGTCGTGGCGCGGCGTCTCCTGTGCGCGCGTCGATGAAGCAACGAAGTGAGATGTGGAAGAAGAAGAGGGACATCACTATAGGAGTAGCATAGCATAGTAATATACATAATAGTCCTATCATGCACATACAAAAACATCACTAATGCAATATAGAAAAGATAGGACTTTTGATGACCAAAGTATCACTTGCCTTGATAGTATAATATTTAGATACTCTCCTTGATATTGCAAATATCACACTCCTCAAAATCTACAACAATACAATCAAGCAAAAAGCACACACTCAAAACTACAACACAAATCAGCAAAACAATATAATGGAATGTATGCAACCATGCAACAAGATCATTTTATTGAACAAGTTGTTTCAACAAGGATCTGAACATTACAAACACCTACAGGTCTCCTTTTTTATAAAGGTGGAATTCCAATTGGAACCAAGTTAGTTCAATTAAGTTATTTAAATTATTTTTCTTTTATTAGAAAAGCTTTATTCAATGGGATATTTTCTACTGCAATTAAAATATATGTTTTATTTCAAATGTTAATTTTTATGGTCAGAGGGTTCAATATACAACCATTTGCAAAAGGATTCACCCAAAAATAATTTACACAATAATTTTTATATTCAAAATACTCCTCAAATGGTTCTGCCTAAAACTCAGTTTTTACAAAAGTAATTGAACAAAATAGGGCTCGCCCCTGTGCTCTGCTCGCCCCTGTACGCGCACGCATGCACCGACGGCGCCGCGCCTCGCGCCCCTGGGCCATACGTCCCGGTTGAATACGTCCCCTGGCCCATGGGCGGTGGCCAGCGCCGCCCGTGGCTCGCCAGCTTGTATAGCCCGCGCGCCGGTGGCGACGACAACGTAGCCCCGACTCGTATCCGCCCCGTAGCCCGCGCGCCGGCGGCGACGACAACGTGGCCCCGTAGCCGCCCCGTACCCCGTATCCCGCGTATCGGAGAGGGGGCATACCTGCTGGCGGCGATGACGCGCGGCGACAGTTGGAGGTGCTGGCGCGGTTGGAGGTGCTGGCGCGGCGGCGGTTGGAGGTGCTGGCGGCGATGTCGCACGGGGAGGAGCGCGCGGCGGCGGTTGGAGGTGCTGGTGCTGGCGCGGCGGCGGTTGGAGGTGCTGGCGGCGATGTCGCACGGGGAGGAGCGCGCGGCGGCCAAAGAGCCGACGGAGACGAAGGTGGAGGCGGCGGCGCTGACGACGACGGTGGGCGCGGGCAGCCTGTCGGCGTCATGTGGATCGGGGGCGGCGTCGTCAATGAAAGCAGAGGAAGAAGCAGAGAAGTGAGATAGGGAAGAAGAAAAGGAGGCGCGCGCAGTTATAACCAAAGGACCTTTAGTCCCGGTTGGTGGCTCCAACCGGGACTAAAGGGTCATACGTCCCGGTTGAATACTCCAGCAGACCAAGGGACACGCGCAGGGGGTCTTTAGTCCCGGTTGGTGGCTCCAACCGGGACATATGATCCTGTTTTTAATTTTTTTCAGGAATTTTCTCTCTGTTCCCGCCTTATTTTTTATTTGGGGTTTATATTTGTAATGTTTTTTAAATGATAATTACTTTGGAATTTAGAAAAACTTTAAACATAAAAAGTGTTTGAATTTGAATAATTAATTCAAAACCATTTACTGTTTTTAAAAATAATTAATGTAACCATTTAAACTATGAAACCATTTAAAATTAAAAATGAATTAACTTATATTTTTTGAATATTAATTTGGAATTTAGAAAAACTTTAAACAAAAAAGTGTTTGAAATTGAATAACTAATCAAAACCATTTTCTATTTTTAAAAAATAATGAACGTAACCATTTAAAATTAAAAATGAATTAACTTATATTTTTTGAATATTAATTTGGAATTTAGAAAAACTTTAAACATAAAAAGTGTTTGAATTTGAATAAATAATTGAAAACCATTTTCTGTTTTTAAAAATAATTAATGTAACCATTTAAACTATGAACCAATTAAAATAAAAAATGAATTAACTTATATTTTTTGAATATTAATTTGGAATTTAGAAAAACTTTAAACATAAAAAGTGTTTGGATTTGAATAAATAATTCAAAACATTTTATGTGTTTTAATTTGGATTTGAATTAACTTATATTTTTTATATATTAATGGGCAGGAAAAAAAGGACGGGAAATAATGGGCGGAAAGAAAATTTTATTAGGATAGAACTGGAATTAAAGTACATAACGCAACTAACACAAAGTTACGTAGAAGAACTGAAAATTAAGATACATGGCCAGATTAAGCCACAATCGGCCGAACTTGTTTTGCAATGTTGGAGTGATTCAGTCATGCTCCTGCCTACACCTGTAATACTCGCCACTGTAGTCGTCGTACTCGCCGAGGCCGTCGTCGCTGTCGTCGTCGGGGTCGCCGTAGTTGAACCTTGAAGGCTGAGTACGAGTGGGCTGGACTTGAGGGTAGCGCAGGTGGGGGCTAGAGTCGGCGACCGTGTCGTAGGCCATGACGCTCTGGAGAGTCCGACCGCGCCACCACAACCGACGGTCGGACTCGTTGAAGTTCGGAGGAGGTGGGCCATCCTCCTCGTGCCCGGCGAGCGCCCTCTCAGGCCGATCCACGAAGAAGGCTTCCCACGTCGGGAAATAGTCGGGATGCCATCTGGGATTCCTCCGCTGCTTCGGCGTGAGCTCAAAGTAGTAGTGGTTCGTGATGGCCATCCGACACGCCACACCAAGAGGGACAGGAGGAACCGGCACGCCTCCGGCGCTCAGCATCCAGCCGACGGGGACACAGTAGCCCGGCGGGCAGGGGTAGTTCGAGGCGCAAAGCGCCTCCGCCTCCCTAGGAGTTAGTGCTACGGTGGAAGTCATGGGAAAGAGTGATGAGGTTGCAGATATGAGTGTAGAGATGTGCAATGACAATGGAGGCCAACCCTACATATATATATATAGTGAGAAATGGCAGGAAGATAACTGGAGGAAAGAACTGGCGGGAAGAAATGGCGGGAGAAATGCCGGGAAAAAATGGCGGGAAGAAAAATGACGGGAAGAAAAATGGCTCATTTAGAACTTGCATTCGATCTCTAAAGAAACCACATATTGCGAGTCTAAAAATGATTCTTTCAAAAAATCACGGGCGATAGATCATGTACCTGTAGTACAAACCGGACCCACTTCCTGCCGATTCGACAGACATTTGTCCTTTTTACCCGGGATGGACGAAAAGGTTTGAGATATCCCGCTTGGGAGATAGTCCATGTAAGGTGTTCTAGTATTTTAGGAAAATGGGACGGTAGCATTCTGAAACGGCATTTCGGTGGTTACTTCACAAAACGGCATTCAGGTTGATCCATTTGCAGCGAAACAAAGGGACCTTAAAAGAGACTCCATAGTCTAGTTCATATCTCCTCTATGTAACCATAGTATGTGTCCTTTTGTCCATTCTCGTCTATTGCATCAAAGCGGACACCACTATTTTGGTTGGTGCTCTTTTTATCTTGGGCGATCGTGTAGAATGTATTCCCATTTATTTCGTACCCTTGGAAATTCAATACAGTAGAAGAAGGTGAAGCGGCCAACAAGTATAGCTGATCTCCAACAGTGGTGTCATTCAAGAGATGTGTCCGCATCCAACCACCGAAAGACTTCATGTGTTCATCTAATCAGTGATTCAGGCTTCCCCGGGTTTTTAGAGCGTAGAATATTCTTGTGTTCCTCGATATACGGAGCTGCCAAGGTGGAATTATGTAAAATTGTGTAGTGTGCTTTAGTGAAAGAATCCCCGTCCCTACATATCATTGCTTTCTTTCCCAGCGTGCCTTTTCCACTTAGTCTTCCCTCATGCCGCGAGTCAGAAACACCAATCGGCTTAAGGTCAGGAATAAAGTCAACACAAAACTCAATGACCTCCTCTGTTCCATATCCCTTGGAGATGCTTCCTTCTGGTCTAGCAAGGTTATGAACATATTTCTTTAAGACTTCCATGAACTTCTCAAAGGGGAACATATTGTGCAGAAATACCAGACCGAGAATGACAATCTCTTCCACTAGGTGAACCAAGATATGCGTCATAATATTGAAGAAGGATGGTGGGAACACCAATTCAAAACTAACAAGACATTATACCACATCCTTCTGTAACCTTGGCAGAATATCTGGATTGATTACCTTCTGAGATATTGGATTGAGGAATGCACACAACTTCACAATGGGTACTCGAACATTTTCCGGTAGAAGCCCCCTCAATGCAATCGGAAGCAACTGCGTCATAATCACGTGACAGTCATGAGACTTCAGGTTTTGGAACTTTTTCTCTGCCATATTTATTATCCCCTTTATATTAGATGAGAATCCCGACGGCACCTTGATACTGTTAAGGACTTCAAAAAATATTTCCTTCTCTGCTTTGGTAAGAGCATAGCTGGCACGACTTAAGTAACGCCCTTTATCCGTCTTGTTCTGTGTATGCATGTTCTTTGGGTCTTTCATAATTTTTTGGTCCTCCCATGCTTTTGGTGTATCTTTTGTCTTCCCATACACGCCTAGAAATCCTAGCAGGTTCACGCAAAGATTCTTCGTCACGTGCATCACGTCGATTGAAGAGCGGACACACATGACTTTCCAATATGTTAGCTCCCAAAATATAGATTTCTTCTTCCACATGGGTGCGTGTCCTGTAGCGACGTCGTTCAGAACTGATTGACCGCCGGGACCCTTTCCAAAGATTACTTCTATGTCCTTGACCATACCAAATACATCATCACCAGCAGGGAGTTCAGGCTTCTTCCGGTGATCTGCCTCACCTTTGAAATGCTTGCCCTTCTTTCTTACGGGATGATTGGTCGGAAGAAATCGTCGATTCGCCAGGTACACAACCTTCTTGCATTTATGCAAATATGTACCTTCAGTCTTATCTAAACAGTGTGTGCATGCCTTATATCCCTTGTTTGTCTATCCTGAAAGGTTACTAAGAGCATGTCAATCATTGATGGTTACGAAAAGTAACCCTCGTAGATCAAATGGCTCCTGTTTGTTCTCATCCCACACACATACACCTGGTTTGCCCCACAGCTGTAAGAGTTCTTCAACTAATGGCCTAAGGTACACATCAATGTCGTTGCCCGGTTGCTTCGGGCCTTGGATGAGCACTGGCATCATAATGAACTTACGTTTCATGCACAACCAAGGAGGCAGGTTGTAGATACATAGAGTCACGGGCCAGGTGCTGTGACTGCAGCTCTGCTCCCCAAAAGGATTCATGCCATCCGTGCTTAGACCAAACCTGCAAAGTCTGGGAAGTCTCTCTCGATTTTTCTCCACTGTGACCCATCAGCAGGTGTCTCAACTTCCCGTCATTCTTACGGTCTTTTTTGTGCCATCGCAACAACCTGACATGCTCTTTGTTTCTGAACATGCATTTCAACTTTGGTATTATAGGAGCATACCACATAACCTTAGCAGGAACCCTCTTCCGGAGGGGCTCTCCCTCAACATCACCAGGGTCATCTCGTCTGATTTTATACCGCAATGCATTGCATACCGGGCATTTATCTAAATTCTCATACTCCTTACCCCGGTAGAGGATGCAGTCATTAATGCATGCATGTATCTTTTGCACATCTAATCCTAGAGGATAGAGAGTCTTCTTTGCTTCGTAGGTACTCTCGGGAAGTTCGTTATGTTTTGGAAACTTCGGCTTCATTATTTTCAGCATCTTTTCAAATGAGGAGTCAGTTAGACCACACTCTGCCTTCCATCGCAACAATTCCAGTGTGGTAGCAATCTTTGTGCTGCCATCTTCACAATTTGGGTACAACAATTTCTTGTGATCTTCTAACATGCCCTCTAACTTCAACTTCTCATTTTCTGTTTCACAGTCTCGCTTTGAATTAGAAATGACCCTACCAAGTTCATCATCCGGCTCATCTGATGCCCATTCTTCACCTCCTTCCTCTCCATTGTCTTCCATTGCAGTATCACTGTATTCAGGAAACATATGATGATAGTTGTTATCATCATCTTCTTCTTCACCATCTTCCATCATAACCCCTCTTTCCCCATGCTTGGTCCAGCAATTATAGTTGGGCATGAAACCTTTCATAATCAGGTGGCCTCGAATGATGTTCGAGGAAGAGTACTCCTTGTTTTTTTGACATTGAACACATGGACAACGTATAAAACCATTCTCTTTGTTTGCCGTAGCCACATCGATAAATTTATTCACGCCTTTCATATACCCGAGTACACGCCGGTCACCGTACATCCATTCCCGACCGTTCTTCTGCATCATATAAGTTTATCAAAAACATGACATCATAAATAGTGAAATGACCAATTCACATCGACACATGCATTGTATCAATGACAGAGAAAAGATAAGATTGCTAACCTCGATCGAGGGAAATAAAGAGGACAAAGCTCAAGTGTGTCTCGGACACCTTCTATATTTTTGTTCTATGAGAAATTGAACGGGATCATTCACTCAAACATTTCATCAAACACCTTGAATGCATGCATAGGGGAAAAAACTAGCACACCCCTCACACCTTCCACTAAGAAAAAACAGAGTGGAGGCAGAGGGCTGGAACGTTGCATTTATAGAGGGCGGGAGCATACGTCCCGGTTTGTAACACAAACCGGGACTAAAGGTGTGTGCCACGCCACGTGGCTGACGCCCAACATTTAGTCCCGGTTTGTGTTACAAACCAGGACGTATGCCTCCTTACCAACCGGGATGCATGCCTTCGGGCCCCGTGCCCGCTCGAACCGGGACGCGTGCCAGCATTAGTCCCGGTTCGTGGCGCAACCGGGACTAATGCTCTGAGGAGGCGCGAACGGATGGCCTGTTTTCTACTAGTGGTGCATCCTAGCTATGTAGAGACCGGGTCTAAAGAATACTTTAAAGTAATAAAAGCGCCCATTTCCGAAAATAAATATCTATCGAATATTTTGTATTTTACCGATATACGTCTTAGGAGTTAAGACGTGAGTACCCGATTAACTCAAGTTCGCCATCGACGACAAGATCGACACCGACCAGGACGGAGCCGATGTGTGCCCTCGACGCCAAACGAAGTCCTTCTTCCCGGAGCGCCAAGCTCTTCATCTTGTATCCGACCTTCGAAGACCGATCCCGTCGAACCCTGAACCCCGAGACCGACCTCGAACCCTGGAACCCCTCCGAACCCCCAAGACCTTCGACCCCAGATGTGTGACCCTAAGCCCCTATTTTTATAATATATACTGGTTGCATATTAAATTGTCATACTCGCATGCATATTGTGTGGTTTGGGGGCATTTGGCCGATTCACTTCATAATTAAATATGGGGCCCATATGCGGGCAAATCTAGTCTTATATTGGCCTCATTTAACTTTGTGTAGCGAACCGATGACATAAATTTTGCCTTGATAAGACAACATTTAAATTGCGGGGTATCTAAATAACTTGAACCGTTTAATTAAATATCGGGACCCTGGTTCCGCTTAATATTGCCTAATTGCATCGCATCTTTTGCCATGTCATACATCATACATGCATCATGCCCGATCTTTTGCCGTAGTATTAAATAGTGCATCCGGTGTTTCTGCTAGTGCTTTGCTTCTTCACGGATTAGGCCGATGAGTTGATGCGAGTGTCGAACCTATCTCCGGTGAACCTTCGACAATGTTTTTCAGGCGAGCATCTCCCCCTTTCTACCTATTTTACTTTTATAGCATTTATTCCCTCCTGTTGATCTATTGCTATCTGTGTTGCGTTGCTCTAGTTTTCGTACCCGTGATATCCCTTGCAGCCTTATATCGCCTTGGACACATCCTATTACCTGTTGTTTGGTAGATAGTTGGACCTGCGCGTCGTAGTCGCTTGCTCAAGTGCTGTTGCGTGTCGTCAAGTACCACAAGTGTTGGAGTATTGCCGCAGGCTTAATGTTGGAGATGATCATGGCTTAATTATCGTTTAATTAAATTACTGTTTAATAACTAAAATTGAAGTAGGTAAGCAGAGGCACATGTGGGCAATAGATGTTATTTGGTTGTTAACCGTCCACTTGTGTCCCGTAGGACCCCGAGTTCTTGACACCTGTTCCGAGATCGAGCGCGCTAACCACAGGTGGGGAGATATGGTCCCCCCATCGATTAGTACCTGATTTCAAAGTATTGTACTGGGGGCCACAAACTAGTTTGAGGTTTTATTTACTATCCTGTACCTATGCCATGCTTTACCGCTTTATTTAAATTGTGCGATGGATAGCACCTGTACTGTTTAGGAACGGGACACGTTTTCGCGGTGTCGACAAGCCCGAGTTTTCGGGTTCCCAGTCGTTCATAGCCGTCCACCCAAACCCTGAGTCCGTCTCGGAGACCGGCCGACTTTGTTGCGGGTGTACTTAGTGGGGTGGCCCCCCGTGCTTGCTTTGGGTCTGGGAAACGTCGTGACTTAGGCCCCGCCGACATACCGATGGGTGTATGTTAACTGATCTGGCAAAAAGGGTCGAAGTGCTTGTGGATACTTTGGTGCACCCCTGCAGGGTTAAATCTTTTCGAGAAGCCGTGTCCGCGGTTATGGACGACTTGGAGCACAGGTCTCGATCATAGACAACTATAACTAAAGTTTACTGTTATAAATGGATTCGTATCCGATATGACTAGTAATCAGCTTCACTGCAACGGAATGGCTAAATAAAAGTACCAACAACTGCTGGGTTTGGGGATATCTCATGCTATTTGTATCTGACTAGTAAGTGTTGCAACTAAACGGAATGGTTAACTAAAAGTGCCCACTGCTTATTTTATCAAGATGATTATCTATACTTGTCTAGTAATTGCTGCAACGATAACTGAATAAATAAAACTGCCGACTGTGTGAGTTCCTCGGTTGACTTCCTCGTTTGGTCTCGAGGGGGAAACACCAGGATGGGTTTGTTTGATGGTAGTATCAGGTTGGTTCCGAATAGGTCTTTCTTATCCCTCTCTGATAGCCGACAGTTATATCAAGTCTCTATAGGTTGTTTAGTGCATGCTGCGCTGCCGCTCAGTCCACCATACCTATGTAGGCGAGGACCGCCGAATTCTAGTCTCGCCGTGTACTGGCCTCAGTACTGACCGCTCTCTCTTTTTCCTTTGCCCTTTGTCGGCACCCCTTTTGTTTAAGCAGGTTTTGAGATCGACGTCGTTAGTAGGGTTACCCTTCCGGCTTGGCTTGGGCAGGGTTATGGACGCCATTGGTTATTCTTCAGGGCTCTTAGCCCCATTTGCATCTTGTCCGTAGCTGGACGCTCTATCGTTTTCAAGGTGATTTGGATCTTTGTTCCGTATATCTGTATTCTTGACTCATTGAGTCGCTGTTGTATATACATCTGTTCTGTGGGTCCCATCGAGGACTGTTGTGTAATGTTATTACTTCGTTTTCCACCCGCACGCAAGTGCCTGGTGGGCACCTTTGAATCGTTTCTATGCGGGTTTGGCGGGTTTCGCTAAAACTTGCATAGGGCCGATTCTGAGGGTGTTACAGAGTGGTATCAGATCTCAGCAGTTGCGATACCCCACAAGTCCAGCCTGTAGGATAACCTAGCTAACGGCCGAAGTAGAGTGTCAAAACTATTTTGGCAAAATCGGTTGGATAGTTCTGATTAGGTCTAATTTTACTCCTTACCCCTCTACTGCTCTCCTCTCACCTCCGCGTGTTTTGAATCCGCTCTCTCCTCTCTCTTCGAGTCCAGGATTTCTCGTGGTTGGGATCCATCGAACCTTCAGGGTTTCGCTTCCTCCTTTGGTAACGGTGTTTCTACATCTGGTCTTCATGCTATCTGAGGAATCCGTCTTCTGTGGTACCAATCTTCGGTTCCTTGTTTGTGCCTTCCGGTGTTTTCCGACGCGACGACATCATCTACGCTAGATCCGATGCAGAGTCTGCATCACCCCTTTGTTCCTGAACCTTGTTTGTCGAGATCTTCAGTCTAAATTCTAAGGGTTGGTTACATAATCTATCTGTTCGTGTACAGAGTAATGCTTTGAGTGCGGGATGGAGTCGCGACCATACCACTACTCTTATCATTTGCTTTTGTATATTGAATGGTGGATCGATGCAATTCTTACTCCTTCCATGGAAGTTAGAGGTGGCCTTACCTTTAACTTCGTCCGTTGTTTATCCGGAGAGTTCTATTGACGAGCGTGAACAACGACCCTTTGTTGGTGGTGTCGCCGTTTTCAAGATGGGGAATGAACCATTGTTAGTGGTGTCGCGAAGATCTACACGATGCGAGAAGATTCAGATCGCCGACCTTCCTTCCGGTACCATGAGGCGGATCTCGAGGGCGAGATCCATTGTTAGTGGTGTCGAATTGTGGCATCCCGCAAAACCACTACTAGAAAATCGCGTTGTTTTTGTGCATTGCATCATCATGACGGCATGCTCATGTCATCATGCCACATTGCATTTGGGCATCATCATGTCATCATGCATTTGTTTGTCGAAACCTATTTTCTGAAAACCTAGTTTGATTTTCTAAATGTTCCCCGTCTCATTTTCAAATTAAAGCGCCGGGCTTTTCCGGGTCTTTTATTTGTCTAAAAACTAATTACAAAAGTTATTTTAAATTAAATAAAAATCTATAATATTTTTCAGGGGGCAGTCGAACGGGCCGATCCGACCCAGTCGACCACCCCAGTACAAATCAGACCAGCCTGTCTAATTCTATTCCTACCCAATCCTAGTCTACCCACTCCCCAGCCACCTCACCCCAGCCACTCGCGTCTCGCCACGTCACCTCTCCCTTCCCTCTACCCTATCCCACACCGCCACCTCACCCCCCACACCCTCTCTCCTCTGCCCCACACCCACCCCACCTAACCCTCTCTCTCTCCTCCACCCACCGCCGCGGGTCCCACCTGGCCCACCCGACAGCCCCTCTCCTCTGTTCCTCTTCCCCACCCGACCTTGCTCCTCCCACACGCGCCGCCACCGCGCCTCCTCTCCCCTCACCAACCTCCCCGGCCGCCTCCTTGCCGGACGTCGCCCCTGCCTCGCCCCGCCAGGCCCGACCTCCCCCGCCACCACGTCGTCCACCCTCTGCTGGCCGCCTTCCCCCTCGCCTCCCTTCTCCTCGCGCGAGCCAGCCGCCGTCCTGTGGCCCCCTCCGACCGTCCGCCTCGGTCGCCGCTGCTCTCTGGAGCCTCCCCGAGCAGGGCCCGGCCGCCGCCCTCTGCTTCAACCGCCGGCCCATGCCTTGGTGCCCTCTGCGGCCGCGCCGCCGGCCTCCTCCGCTTCCCCGGTCAAGCCGAGCGCCGCCCAGGGCGCGACCAGGCTGCAGGCCTCGCCCGTCCCCGGCCCACGCGCCCCCACCTCCTCTGCAGCGGCCGTCCCAGCCGAGCCGTCGACCGCCCCGAGCTCGCCGGGCCTCGCGCCGACCTCGCCTGGGCCGCATCTGCGCCGCAGCGGCTCTGCTCGCCCCTCCCGCGTGTAGCCTGCGGCCGCCGCCTCCATCCGGCTCCCCCCGTCGCCCCTCCGCTCCAGCCCGAGCTGCCCCCTCTCCTCGCTCGGCCCCGCCAGCACCCGCCGTCGCCATCTCCATCGCGTGTGTCTTGCTGCAGTTAGATCATCACCAGTGCAACCTCCTCTGATGTTTTCCTGTTGCTGCAGCTCTTGATGTCCTCGGTGGCCTCCCGAAGCCAAGTACGTCAAGGGCCACCACAACTGTTGGTTTTGCTCTGTCCAGAGTAGTTCCACGGTGTTAGTGTGTTGCCGAGGTGCTGCTGCTCCAAAAACCCGACGCCAATGTGATGTGGTGTGTTGTCTGTGTCCACAAGATCTCCGTCCTGAGTGTGTTTCCACATCCGTCGACAAATCAACCGAAGAAGACCGATCCCGAACCTTAGCACGCCAAGTTCTCCTTCCCGGAGTCGGACCCAAAGACGCCGTGACCCGGACGCCAAGATATCCGCGTGAGACGACAAGACCGACGACATGGCCCGACGACCGCGGATGCGACAAGATCATCTCTCGGGCGCCAAGTTCTTCGACCCCGGGGACCGATCCATCGGAACGCCAAGCCCTTCTTCCGAACCCGAATTCTTCGTCACAAGCGTCAAGATCTTCGTCCCGGACTCGAAGACCCCGATACCCGATCCACTCAAGTTCGCCATCGACGACAAGATCGACACCGACCAGGACGGAGCCGATGTGCCCCTCGACGCCAAACGAAGTCCTTCTTCCCGGAGCGCCAAGCTCTTCGTCTTGTATCCGACCTTCGAAGACCGATCCCGTCGAACCCTGAACCCTGAGACCGACCTCGAACCCCGGAATCCCTCCGAACCCCCAAGACCTTCGACCCCAGATGTGTGACCCTAAGCCCCTATTTTTATAATAATATATACTGGTTGCATATTAAATTGTCATACTCGCATGCATATTGTGTGGTTTGGGGGCATTTGGCCGATTCACTTCATAATTAAATATGGGGCCCATATGCGGGCAAATCTAGTCTTTTATTGGCCTCAATTAACTTTGTGTAGCGAACCGATGACATAAATTTTGCCTTGATAAGACAACATTTAAATTGCGGGGTATCTAAATAACTTGAACCGTTTAATTAAATATCGGGACCCCGGTTCCGCTTAATATTGCCTAATTGCATCGCATCTTTTGCCATGTCATACATCATACATGCATCATGCCCGATCTTTTGCCGTAGTATTAAATAGTGCATCCGGTGTTTCTGCTAGTGCTTTGCTTCTTCACGGATTAGGCCGATGAGTTGATGCGAGTGTCGACCCTATCTCCGGTGAACCTTCGACAATGTTTTTCAGGCGAGCATCTCCCCCTTTCTACCTATTTTACTTTTATAGCATTTATTCCCTCCTGTTGATCTATTGCTATCTGTGTTGCGTTGCTCTAGTTTTCGTACCCGTGATATCCCTTGCAGCCTTATATCGCCTTGGACACATCCTATTACCTGTTGTTTGGTAGATAGTTGGACCTGCGCGTCGTAGTCGCTTGCTCAAGTGCTGTTGCGTGTCGTCAAGTACCACAGTGTTGGAGTATTGCCGCAGGTTTAATGTTGGAGATGATCATGGCTTAATTATCGTTTAATTCAATTACTGTTTAATAACTAAAATTGAAGTAGGTAAGCAGAGGCACGGGTGGGCAATAGATGTTATTTGGTTGTTAACCGTCCACTTGTGTCCCGTAGGACCCCGATCTTGACACCTGTTCCGAGATCGAGCGCGCTAACCACAGGTGGGGAGATATGGGCCCCCATCGATTAGTACCTGATTTCAAAGTATTGTACTGGGGGCCACAAACTAGTTTGAGGTTTTATTTACTATCCTGTACCTATGCCATGCTTTACCGCTTTATTTAAATTGTGCGATGGATAGCACCTGTACTGTTTAGGAACGGGACACGTTTTCGCGGTGTCGACAAGCCCGAGTTTTCGGGTTCCCAGTCGTTCACAGCCGTCCACCCAAACCCTGAGTCCGTCTCGGAGACCGGCCGACTTCGTTGTGGGTGTACTTAGTGGGGTGGCCCCCCGTGCTTGCTTTGGGTCTGGGAAACGTCGTGACTTAGGTCCCGCCGACATACCGATGGGTGTATGTTAACTGATCTGGCAAAAAGGGTCGAAGTGCTTGTGGATACTTTGGTGCACCCCTGCAGGGTTAAATCTTTTCGAGAAGCCGTGTCCGCGGTTATGGACGACTTGGAGCACAGGTCTCGATCATAGACAACTATAACTAAAGTTTACTGTTATAAATGGATTCATATCCGATATGACTAGTAATCAGCTTCACTGCAACGGAATGGCTAAATAAAAGTACCAACAACTGCTGGGTTTGGGGATATCTCATGCTATTTGTATCTGACTAGTAAGTGTTGCAACTAAACGGAATGGTTAACTAAAAGTGCCCACTGCTTATTTTATCAGGATGATTATCTATACTTGTCTAGTAATTTCTGCAACGATAACTGAATAAATAAAACTGTCGACTGTGTGAGTTCCTCGGTTGACTTCCTCGTTTGGTCTCGAGGGGGAAACACCAGGATGGGTTTGTTTGATGGTAGTATCAGGTTGGTTCCGAATAGGTTTTTCTTATCCCTCTCTGATAGCCGCAGTTATATCAAGTCTCTATAGGTTGTTTAGTGCATGCTGCGCTGCCGCTCAGTCCACCATACCTATGTAGGCGAGGACCGCCGAATTCTAGTCTCGCCGTGTACTGGCCTCAGTACTGACCGCTCTCTCTTTTTCCTTTGCCCTTTGTCGGCACCCCTTTTGTTTAAGCAGGTTTTGAGATCGACGTCGTTAGCAGGGTTACCCTTCCGGCTTGGCCTGGGCAGGGTTATGGACGCCATTGGTTATTCTTCAGGGCTCTTAGCCCTATTTGCATCTTGTCCGTAGCTGGACGCTCTATCGTTTTCAAGGTGATTTGGATCTTTGTTCTGTATATCTGTATTCTTGACTCATTGAGTCGCTGTTGTATATACATCTGTTCTGTGGGTCCCATCGAGGACTGTTGTGTAATGTTATTACTTCGTTTTCCACCCGCACGCAAGTGCCTGGTGGGCACCTTTGAATCGTTTCTATGCGGGTTTGGCGGGTTTCGCTAAAACTTGCATAGGGCCGATTCTGAGGGTGTTACATAGAATTCAGTGGAAGCTGCAAACATTTATATATACATCAGTAACTCATCAGTTACACTTAATATCGAGTAAGCAAAATTGAATATGTACAACAGAGTAAGACCCTCACTTGAAATTGTAAGGAAACAATATATGGTCACAAAAAATTTCTCTGTTAGAAACCTTAGAATGTTTTCTTCCGTCTCCTTGGGTTTTTTCGTTAGCGTATCCATATGTACTTTATATGGGTGAATGAACCCAACACTATAGAGTGTACTTATTTTATATTGATGGATTTTCATTCTACATAATAATAGAGTACAAAAGGATATACTAAGGATAATTACATGCAATGAATCGAACAACTAAAAAACTGAACAACTTATATATAGACAACGAATTCAACAACTTACAGACAATAGAAACTAATGACATATTTGTTGAGGGCGTCTATATCGTACAACTGAAAGAGTTCTAGAAAATCAACATGGACCTCGTCGGCTCTGAAGTAGTCCTCACGTGGGACTTTTGCTATGATCATTTTTCTCTCCTACTTTACGGCTCTCAAGTACCAGTCATGGAGATTCCGCATTTGTGTTAGCAGTTCTTGCAACTTCTCTTTGCTGATAAAATCCATCCCTGGGACATATCTAGGGACTACCATAGCTTTGGATAACTTGTCGTCTTGGGAACCTAACAATTCAGTAACACTCACATTCATAGTGGCTGCCAACTCCGCGGTTGCTTCCATATCTATTGGCTGGGGAACATTTTCGGATAACACCTTGAGGGGTTGGATCGATTGTTTGGCCTGTTGTCCGAGCAGGGGAACGTCTGATATTTTACCGCTTGCACTTTTACTTGCTGATTGCTCCCGCGTGCACTTTTACTTGATTTTCTCTTCATCACTTCCTCCTCAAGTGTGCGTAGATAGTCATTTGGCTTATGGTGCAACTCATATTGTGATTTTGTGTTCAGAAAATCAAGTGCAATCGCTTTTTGCTTCTCGGTGTATACCAGGGCAAGCTCGGGTTTGTTCTTTTGAAAATGCGCATCACATTCGGTCTTTGCGATTACTGTGGTTTCCACGTCAGTATGATCGTAAGGTCTGATGGGAAGATTCTTATGAGGTACTCTTGGGATGGGCGACATTTTTTTGTTTTGGGATACTGCGTCGGTTAGTACTCATCGCCAAAGCACGCTTCCGCTTATTGTCCTTAGCAGGCGGCAAAGATGGCTGACCCTGCGGCGGAGATCGAGATGGAATCGCATTGTGGTGGTTGTAGTCATCATGAGGTGGGCTTCTTGGAGGTGATGGAGGTGAAGGTGACCTGCGACAACTCGGAGGCGGTGTTGGCCTTGGCACCGAGCCTGGAAACTTGATGTTGTTCTTATCCCATAGAATGATACTACCCAGTACTTCTCCGAGTGTCGTCTCACCTGCAGGTCCAAGAATGTCAAGCTCCATTGAGTCCCACTCCGTTACGATTTAATCCACCCAGACTTTAGCATAGCTAGGTGGAATCTCACGACCATGCCAGCGTGCGTCAGGTGGACAAGGTAAAGCACATCCGACCGCCACCTTCACGAATATGTTCTTCACCTTCTGATGGAGCTCACAAGATATCTTCTCCTTGATTCCATCCATAGGGTAGCCGGGACCACCATCTATCATCCGTGCATCATCAGACGGGACCTCCAATTCAGACACGCTTCTTCTCCGCTGAGATGGGTTGGCGGTAATATTGAGTGCAGGATCTTGTAGTCACGCTACTCCTCTAAGTTCGTCAATCTGCTTCTGCTGCATGTCAATTATTACTAGTAACTGGTTGAACCTGTCTCCCTCCTTCTCCCATTGCTGCTTTTATCTCGCTCGGCTTCTATAATACCTTTGTCTTTGGGAAACCCAATCTCCCATGTATAACTAGGGCCAAGGCCTCGTACTCGTCCTCCCTTTTCGTCATTCCCTAGGACCTTTGTCAGCAAGTCCTTTTCTCTATCGGGATGGAACTTTATTATCCCGTCTTTAATTTCTTTCACCACTTTCAGCCATGTCTCCCTCGTTACCCTAATCCCGTCACTGCAAACATGGTCCCCTTTAATATCGTCATACTCACTCCCATGCCCAAGGAACCAATTTCTTGCCCTGAAATCCCATTCTTCGCCAATTGGTTCTGGAATGATCCCTTTATCACACATCTCTTTCTCTTTTGCATCCCACTTTGGCATGGCAGTCGTGTAGCCCCGTGGTCCTAGGCGATGGTGATGTTTCTTTTTCGCAACATTTTTCTTGTTTTTTCTGACTTATTCTTAGCATCTTCTGACTTCTTGTACGTCACATATGCATCCTAGTAATGCTGCTGCTTCGCTAGATAACCTTTGAATTTTGGAGCAGTCTTGTCCTTCTGATACTTTAGCCATAATGATTTCTTCCAGTTCCAGAATAGTTCTGCCATCTTCTTAAGAGCCCACTGCTTGACTTTCTTCCTCAATGCAGCTGTCTCTACATCATTCTCACGTTCTGGCAGGGCATCCTCGTAGTCGACTCGGCGGCAACGATGGGGTACTGGGCTCTATCGGGCATGTACGAGACTAGGCTCCGCCGGACTGGCACTGGGAGGTGCTACCTTCCGGGACGCGTCGCTTGGTGAGAAATCTAAGTCTCGTCGTTGATCTGGAGCTTCTTTGGTGGCCGTCGCGTGGTCCAGGATCGGCGCAGAGGGATCCGGCCCTCGAGGAGGTGGTACAATGTCGTGTCATGGAGGAGCACGAACACATCCGTCACTATATGGTTACGTTGGACGTCAGGGTCTCTGATACCTGGCAGATTCTTCAGGGATCTCACCCGAGCTATGCTCGTGTGATGGTTCCTTCTCTTTGGGTGTTCACCTCCTGCGGCTCAGGCACTAGGAGTCGTCATCCAGTTTGATTGAGCAAGATGTATTAGTTTTCATGGCTTTCGGTCCAAATGACCAATGTTATGTGCAGAATCGCGGTATAGTTTGTGATACTATGTCCAAATTGTGCATGCATGGGATGGCGAACAATGTTGCAGGAGAAGGTTTTCCACCTTACATAAAAGGTTTGACTCACAATATGATATTACATAAAAGGTTTAATACATTACATAGATCAACAACATCCCTATCTAGTGTTGTGGTTTTCTTCTGTGCCGTAGCCATGGAGAATCTTCATATTTAGCAGGATGCCTGGGTCAGTTTTCTCTTTGAAGGGCAGGATTTCATGAAACTTATTATAATTTTCTGACATGTCTGTCTTGTCATCTACTCCCACGATGTTTCTTTTCCCTAAAAGAACTATGTGGCACTTTGGCTCATCGGACGATGTATTCTTTTGCTGATTTTTTTCTCGGTTTGGTAGACATGTCCTTCACATAGAAAACCTGAGCCACATCGTTGGCTAGGAAGAATGGTTCGTCCATGTATGCAAGATTGTTGAGATCCAATGTTGTCATGCCATACTTTTTGTCTACATGTACCTCGCCTCCTGTCAGCTTGACCCATTTGCACCAAAACAAAGGGACCTTAAAAGTAGGTACATAGTCCTATTCCCATATCTCCTCTATGTACCCATAATATGTGTCCTTCTGCCCATTGTCATCTGTTGCATCAAAGCGGACACCACTGTTTTGGTTGGTCCTCTTTTTATCTTGGGCGATCGTGTAAAATGTATTCCCATTTATCTCGTACCCTTGGAAAGTAAATATAGTCAAAGATGGTAACCTGGCCAACAAGTACACCTGATCTCAAACATTGGTGTTAATCATGAGATGTGTGTGCAACCAACTGCCGGAAGTAGCCTCACGTTCCACTTTAATCCAGGAGTGAGGCTTCCCTGGGTTTTCGGAGCGTAGAATATTCTTGTGTTTCTCGATATACGGAGCCACCAAGGTGGAATTGTGTAAAACCGTGTAGTGTGATTTAGTAAACTAATGTCCGTCCCTACGTACCGTTGCTTTCCTTCCTAGTGTGCCTTTTCCAGTTAGCCTCCCCTCATACCGATATTCAGGAACACCAATCGGCTTAAGGTCGGGAGAAATTCAACACAAAACTCAATGACCTCCTCTGTTCCATAGCCATTGGAGATTCTTCCTTCTGGCTTAGCACGATTATGAACATATTTATTTAAGACAACCATGAACCTCTCGAAGGGGAACATATTATGTAGAAACACAGGACCGAGAATTATAATCTCTTTGACTAGGTGAACTAGGAGGTGCGTCATAATATTGAAGAACGATGGAGGGAACAACAACTCAAAGCTAACCAAACATTGGACCACATCAATATGTGACCCTGTTAGACTTTTTAGATCGATTACCTTCTGAGAAATTGCATTGAGGAAAGCACATACCTTCACAATGGCCAGTCGAACATTTTCCGATAAAATTCCCCTCAATGCAACCGGAAACAACGAGTTTTTGGTCATGTCTCTCAAGGATGTACCGGGTGTTACGAGTCATGTAAATCGCCAAAACTGTGGGCAATAGCTCATGAAAACGTCCATAAAATGAGAAAATGACAAGTTTTTGTTCATGTCTCTCAAACATGTGTCGGGTCTTATGGGTCAAGGAAATCGCCATGGAACACCTAAACTATGGGCAATAGCTCATGAAAACGGCCAAACACGCGAAAACGCCGAGTTTTTGGTCATAACTCTCAAACATGTATCTTGTCTTTACTGGCCATGCAAATCCCCATGGAACCACAAACTTCGGGAAATAACACATGAAAACATCCATAAAACGTGAAAACGACAAGTTTTTGGTCATGTCTCTCAAACATGTATTGGGTGTTACGAGTTATGTAAATCGACAGAGAACCCTAAAATTCTGGGCAAACGCTCATGAAAACGGACATAAAACGCGAAAACGCAGAGTTTTTGGTTATATCTCTCAATCATGTATCATATGTTTACGGGCCATGCAAATCCCCGTGGAACCCCAAAACTGTGGGCAATAGCTCATGAAAACGTCCATATGAGTTTTTGATCATGTCTCTCAAGAGGTGTGATTCCATTGTAAGGGTCCCAACCTTTAATAAGGTAGAGATCCATGTGTTTACAATGCTAGTCCCTGGATCAATAGCTAGCATCCACAGTTGAGATATAATATCAAGAAACAAAGGTCATAATACAACTTTATAACCAGGAAAAAATAATAATTTATTACATATTACATAGCTCATTTGGCTATCTCATTACAATGCAGCAGAAATAACTATAGCATGGAGTCCTTCATCTTCAAAGTGCCATAGGAAATCATGTTGGTTGTAGACTTGTAATCCTATTCAACACACTTCACTAACATCAAACAAACCTGCAACATAATAATTTGCAGCCACAAGGGTCAATACATTTGAATTGTATTGGCAAGTTTCACTACTATGTAGAAATAAGTGAATCCTAACATTACATGCATATTTGGCTGAGTAGGGTTTAGGCTCATTTGCAGAAAGCAATATAGTTTCGTCCTATCTTTTTAAAAATATTTTTGATCTTTTGATAAATCTTTCTGAACTCCTTGGAAAACTCCAAGTGCTTCTAATCCCTTGTTGTCACCATGAAGTTTTACTTTGAGAAATTGGAATGTCGAGATATTCCATAGCTTCAGGCCTTAGTTGCTCAGAGTTGTCCATAACCGGGGACACGACTAAGTACTTAGAATTTGATCTTCTGCAGAAGTTGTACACTTTACCCACATGACACAATCTCGTCTTGATGCCACCAGTGGCTGCTGGATAAGTACTCACCAAAATGGAGTACTGGCAGATCGAGAATGTGACAAAGTCTTTCCATAGAAGTACTCCCAATACACAATGCTAGCTTGTCAACCAGGCACCAATGTAGGGATTTGTTTCCCATACACAATTCTAGTTAACCTGAAGATGCGAATGCATGGGTCTTCCACTATGTAGTGGACTAAGCCAGAGCCCATTTAGCATGTGGCTGTACACGGAAGCCACTGTACGAGAAACATGTTCAATCTCTAAGTCCCTGGGTGGTTTTCTTCTAGTGCACATACAAAAAGATAGCCATATAAACATAGTTCCCTTTATTGCCACCTTGTCCAAAACTTGAGTATCCTCTTTCCACCCAGGTGGTTCATTGAGTAGTTGTTTTATTACATAAAACATATATTTTTTCAACACTTCATGTAATCATATCATGTATCCCATCCCAAATATATAGCAGGTCTAATCATACTACAACTACAATGTTTTCACTAAGGAAGATATAAGGATATCCTAATAGGATTTAGCATAGCATAAAATATAGTAGTCCTATCATGCATGTTACAAAAATCCACTAAGTGTAATGAAAATAGTAGGACATGGATGATAGTGTCACTTGCATTTTTAGTAGAGAATATTGAATCACTTCTTGATCTTGCAAATATCACACTCCTCTAACTTCACTACAATTCAATCAAGCAAACACATTTTCAAACCAACATTCAAACAATTTACCACATGAAATGACAAAAGCAAGGCAATGCATGCAAGCATGCAAAAGATAGTTTTATTTGGAAAAGTGGTTTCTACTAGGCTCTAGACATTTTAAAGCTCATATTGGTCATTTACAAAAGTGGTAAAACCATTTTCAAGAGGTTTCACTCCATAAACTAATTTTATACCAAAGTGATATTTTATGTTTGTTAGAAATGTCTTTTGCAAGGAAATAACTATATAGGGTTCATAAAATATGTTTTTAAATCTCAAAACTTGGTGCTTAGGGTCAGAAGGTTTGAATCACATAATTTCCCAAAGGTTTTACTCAAAATCTTTTCTAAACCATATTCAATAATTTTATTTAGCTAGAAATGGTTTAAATCAAGGATTTATTCCTTAGCCTCACAAAATAAGTTTCTAAGCCCAAAATTTGGTTTCTATGGTCACTAGGTTCAAAACAAACCATTTAGCAAAAATTTCGCCTTAAAAATATTTCTAGAATAAATTTTATATTCAAAATATGCCTACACAAGTTTCTGCAAATTCAACCAATTTTCCAGAAGCAAAACATTAAACAAAGTGCATGGTTGCAAAGTACTTGTTCTTCTGATTCCAATGAAGTCCCCATCATTCTATCTATCGGGAATGAAGTCCCCATCTTTAACAGCCTTTACTGCTTTTCTCATCTTCTTGATTGGCAAGGGGTCTTCTTTATGTCGTATGTTATATATACACTTACCTTCCGAGTCCAACGTGCCCCCATGCCCGTAAAACCAATTCCTTGCACGTTCTACCCAATCGTCTGTCTCTGGGGTGATCTTTTTAGCACGCAGTTCATTCTCAAGTTTCTCCCACTTAGGAATGCTAGCCCTGTAGCCACCTTGCCCCATAGTATGGTGATACTTCTTGTTAGCAGCATTCAGCTTATTCGTTGCCGACATTTTCTTAGATTTTTCTGATGTGTTGTATTTCACAAACTCAGCCTAGAATGGTTTTATCTTCTCAAACTGAATATTCTTAAAATCGGGAGTCTTCTCTTTCACGACATAGTCAAGGTGCAATCTTTTCTTCCAGTTGGTGAAACACTAGGCCATCTTCTTCAAAGACCACTCCCTGACCTTAGCCTCCATGGCTCTCCCATGTTCTCAGGCGTCCTCAACTGGATCCTCCGTATTTGGATCCAGCTCTATCTTCGGTAGTTTGAAATTAACCATAAGCCTCTTCCACAGTAAATCTTTGGCGTGGTTAGGGACAAATAAACATGTTCCCTCTTCTTCCGCATCATCAGGCGTATTCCAATTTCGAATGGTGATCGGGATTAAGTCCCTAACGATTACTCCGCATTGTGCCACAAATTTGTTTGCGACAACTTCAGGAGCCGTCGGTTTGCCGTCTTCAGCGACATCTTCGATCCTGAACCTCTCATGGTCTCCCAACTTTTTGGTTGGGCCTCGGCTGCTCTTTTCAGTAGATTTCTTCGATCCGGAGGGCTAAAAGAAGAAAGATCGTCGTTACTATTTCTATATGATAGCAGATGATTAATTAATGAATTAATTATATTACATGCACCTTGCCAGAGCGGTCGTCTTCTCGATTACACAAGGCATCGCCTTCTCCCTCGCGGAAGGCAACACCTTCAACCTCAAACAAGTCGTCTATTCCGGCAAAAAGAGGATCACCCTCACCGGAGTTGTTCAGAAACGTCGATACATCTAAAATTTCTTTCCCGCGGATCACACCTTGGATCAACTCTTCCTTTTCTTCGTCTCTAACGTGTGGGTCCATATTTTCTGCATAGGTGGAAAAACGGATAAGTCAAAACGGATAAAACCTAATTTAGATAAACCCTAATATATACATACACAATAATAAAAATATATACATACACACTATATATACATACACAATATATACATACACACTAAAAGGGAAGGGGCGGCTGGAGCGCATGGCGATGGACGGAGACAGAGGCGCTGTGGCGGTCGGGGATGAGGGATAGGCCGAATGCTCAAACAAGGATGATGATATGACAAGTTGAATTGCATTGAAATGAAACCCTAAAACTTTCTCGGCAATTTAAACGGGGTTCCGAGGGTTGAAAACCCTAACTCGGGAAACTCCGGAAACACATGAGAGGGGTTGATTTAGTTCTCTAATTAAACTTGTCATTAAAGTTGATTAGCAATGCATGATTATAGCTTAAAAATGTAGAACTCATTTTTCTGAACATTTTGATATATTATTTGTATTTTTCTGACTTATAAATAATAAGATATGAATTTTACAATATTTAATCATTTTCTAGAATTATAAAACAATTTATTACATTAGGCACGTCGTGTATAAAGAGAAGAACCAATACCGGAAAGAAAGGCGGCAATCAATCAACCCTCGGGTTCGGAATGCCCTGGCGAGGACACACCGGCTAACCCTAGGTGCAACATCGATTCAAATAGGGTCTATGACAACTAATATCATATACAAATACAAAATATGATAATATACATATACAAATACAAAATATGATAATATATAAAAAATATGATAATATACAAATACATATACTACAAATACATATACAAATACATGTCGGCGTCGTGGCGCGGCGTCTCCTGTGCGCGCGTCGATGAAGCAGCGAAGTGAGATGTGGAAGAAGAAGAGGGACATCACTATAGGAGTAGCATAGCATAGTAATATACATAATAGTCCTATCATGCACATACAAAAACATCACTAATGCAATATAGAAAAGATAGGACTTTTGATGACCAAAGTATCACTTGCCTTGATAGTATAATATTTAGATACTCTCCTTGATATTGCAAATATCACACTCCTCAAAATCTACAACAATACAATCAAGCAAAAAGCACACACTCAAAACTACAACACAAATCAGCAAAACAATATAATGGAATGTATGCAACCATGCAACAAGATCATTTTATTGAACAAGTTGTTTCAACAAGGATCTGAACATTACAAACACCTACAGGTCTCCTTTTTTATAAAGGTGGAATTCCAATTGGAACCAAGTTAGTTCAATTAAGTTATTTAAATTATTTTTCTTTTATTAGAAAAGCTTTATTCAATGGGATATTTTCTACTGCAATTAAAATATATTTTTTATTTCAAATGTTAATTTTTATGGTCAGAGGGTTCAATATACAACCATTTGCAAAAGGATTCACCCAAAAATAATTTACACAATAATTTTTATATTCAAAATACTCCTCAAATGGTTCTGCCTAAAACTCAGTTTTCACAAAAGTAATTGAACAAAATAGGGCTCGCCCCTGTGCTCTGCTCGCCCCTGTACGCGCACGCATGCACCGACGGCGCCGCGCCTCGCGCCCCTGGGCCATGGACAGCACCGCCGCGCCTCGCGCCCATGGGCGGTGGCCAGCGCCGCCTGCGGCTCGCCAGCTTGTATAGCCCGCGCGCCGGTGGCGACGACAACGTAGCCCCGACTCGTATCCGCCCCGTAGCCCGCGCGCCGGCGGCGACGACAATGTGGCCCCGTAGCCGCCCCGTACCCCGTAGCCCGCGTATCGGAGAGGGGGCATACCTGCTGGCGGCGATGACGCGCGGCGACAGTTGGAGGTGCTGGCGTGGTTGGAGGTGCTGGCGCGGCGGCGGTTGGAGGTGCTGGCGGAGATGTCGCACGGGGAGGAGCGCGCGGCGGCGGTTGGAGGTGCTGGTGCTGGCGCGGCGGCGGTTGGAGGTGCTGGCGGCGATGTCGCACGGGGAGGAGCGCGCGGCGGCCAAAGAGCCGACGGAGACGAAGGTGGAGGCGGCGGCGCTGACGACGACGATGGGCGCGGGCAGCCTGTCGGCGTCATGTGGATCGGGGGCGGCGTCGTCAATGAAAGCAGAGGAAGAAGCAGAGAAGTGAGATAGGGAAGAAGAAGAGGAGGCGCGCGCAGTTATAACCAAAGGACCTTTAGTCCCGGTTGGTGGCTCCAACCAGGACTAAAGGGTCATACGTCCCGGTTGAATACTCCAATTTTTTCAGCAGACCAAGGGACACGCGCAGGGGGTCTTTAGTCCCGGTTGGTGGCTCCAACCGGGACATATGATCCTGTTTTTAATTTTTTTCAGAAATTTTCTCTCTGTTCCCGCCTTATTTTTTATTTTGGGGTTTATATTTGTAATGTTTTTTAAATGATAATTACTTTGGAATTTAGAAAAACTTTAAACATAAAAAGTGTTTGAATTTTAATAATTAATTCAAAACCATTTACTGTTTTTAAAAATAATTAATGTAACCATTTAAACTATGAAACCATTTAAAATTAAAAATGAATTAACTTATATTTTTTGAATATTAATTTGGAATTTAGAAAAACTTTAAACAAAAAAGTGTTTGAAATTGAATAACTAATCAAAACCATTTTCTATTTTTAAAAAATAATGAATGTAACCATTTAAAATTAAAAATGAATTAACTTATATTTTTTGAATATTAATTTGGAATTTAGAAAAATTTTAAACATAAAAAGTGTTTGAATTTGAATAAATAATTGAAAACCATTTTCTATTTTTAAAAATAATTAATGTAACCATTTAAACTATGAACCAATTAAAATAAAAAATGAATTAACTTATATTTTTTGAATATTAATTTGGAATTTAGAAAAACTTTAAACATAAAAAGTGTTTGGATTTGAATAAATAATTCAAAACATTTTCTGTGTTTTAATTTGGATTTGAATTAACTTATATTTTTTATATATTAATGGGCAGGAAAAAAAGGACGGGAAATAATGGGCGGAAAGAAAATTTTATTAGGATAGAACTGGAATTAAAGTACATAACGCAACTAACACAAAGTTACATAGAAGAACTGAAAATTAAGATACATGGCCAGATTAAGCCACAATCGGCCGAACTTGTTTTGCAATGTTGGAGTGATTCAGTCATGCTCCTGCCTACACCTGTAATACTCGCCACTGTAGTCGTCGTACTCGCCGAGGCCGTCGTCGCTGTCGTCGTCGGGGTCGCCGTAGTTGAACCTTGAAGGCTCAGTACGAGTGGGCAGGACTTGAGGGTAGCGCAGGTGGGGGCTAGAGTCGGCGACCGTGTCGTAGGCCATGACGCTCTGGAGAGTCCGACCGCGCCACCACAACCGACGGCCGGACTCGTTGAAGTTCGGAGGAGGTGGGCCATCCTCCTCGTGCCCGGCGAGCGCCCTCTCAGGCCGATCCACGAAGAAGGCTTCCTGTCGAGGGAATGACCACGGCAGATGCTGCAATCGGCAGCGAGTAGTAGAACGAAGGGCAAGGGCGGCCAGCCATCTGCGGTGCGAGATGAGGGCAAAGACGCAGGGTTTTACCCAGGTTCGGCCCCCCGGAGGGTAAAGACCTACTCCTGCTAGATTGTATTATGGAGGTGTTTACAATGGGCGAACTCGGCGACTAGGCGGCGAGTTGCTTGGGCGTATGAGGGAACGTGTCTCTACTCACCCCTTAGGGAGGTTTATATAGGATCACCTCCCCTAGGGTTTACATATCTCAACCGATTCGGTTACTACTTTGTCAATCGTTTAAGTCAGACCGACTGGGCCTATCTACTCGCCTGGGCCTTTGACCTCCAGTCGCCTGGTGCCTTGACGGGCTTTGATCCACTCGCCGTTCTGCAGGCCCACTCGCCAGCCTTTGGGCCAGTCGGAAACGTCCCGCTGAGGATACCCCAGTAGGCATATCCCCATCAGTAGTCCCCGAGGCCGTCGTCGATTAGGCGCGGGTGGCTGCTGGCAGTCGGAGTATACGGCTTCAAGTTGGCATCCAGTCGAATCGTCGGCGGGCTCCTGCACGAAGGAAAAAATCCGGCGAACCGAGTTGCGTCTTAGGTGAGTCGAATCGGGTCGCGGCCTCGGCGAGTAACTCAGCGAGCCGGGTGGCAGGAGGCGGACCGTCGGGCGTGGTCAAACTAGCCGTTAAGGTAACTTAACGGTAACTTTCGGCGTAATCATCGCGCGGTAACGGCCCCCTAATTTGGCGGGCAGCTCGCGCTATATAAGAGGAATGGTAGGCTATCGGAAAGCCAACCGCCCACCATTTCCTCCGAGTGCACACATCTCCCGTTCGTTGATCCCGCGATCTGATCGACCCGCAATCTTCCGCCCCCCAAGCAAATCCTCAGCCATGGCCCTCTCCACTGAACCTTGGGGGAGATCCAAATGCACCAGGGCGCAACTGGCCTCCTTCGAGGAGGCCGGAATCCTGCGGGCCGGCTGCTGGCAAATCCCCGCAGCCGGGGAAACGACCCCGAACCCGCGCGAGAGAGAGTTCATCTGTTTCACTAGTCACCTCGAGCGGGGTTTAGGGTTTCCCACTTCTCTGTTCTTCCGGCGCTTCTGCGCCTACTACGGGATCCAGCCCTCGGATCTGGGTCCCCATAGTATCGAGCAGCTCGCCATCTTCGTGGCGTTCTGCGAGTGCTACTTGGGCTACAGGCCCTATTTTCCTTTGTGGCAAGATCTGTTCCATGGACGGATCAGCCGCGAGGAGGCGGGCGGCCCAATGCTAGCCGCGGGCGGCTTAACCTTCCAGCTCAAATCCAAAGCCTCCTTCTTTGACCTGATGCTGCCGGCCAAAGCAGCGAGCGACTGGAAAAAGTCTTGGTTTTATGTGACCGAGGCGACCCCGAAGGACGAGGCAGCGATCCCGCGGTACTCGGCGGACCGCTCCGAGCCGCGCAACCTCCAGGTCGTCAAGCTCCCCGACGACCAGCGGATGGTCGTCGACGAGATGCTCCAGACCATCCGCGGTCTGAAGAAGAAGGGGCTCCAGACGGTGAACCTATACAACTGTTGGCTTGGGCGGCGGCTCGTTCCGCTCGCCCAACGCGAGCATTACATGTACCAGTACACGGGCCGAGAAGACTCGACGAAGGCCTGCCTCGCCGAGTGGAAGCTGGAGGACTACCTCCTGGCGCTGAAGAGGATCACCCAGGCGGCATACACGGATGCGCAGGCCGGGGTTCCTCCATACACCGCGAAGCGTCCGGCTCCAACGGTAATTATTTTTTCTTGTTCGCAGTCGCATCATGTGCAGTCGCGGTAACTCTAACTTTGTTTCATGTTTTAACGCAGCTATTCCAAGTGGTCGAAGGGTGGCTACCACCCGCCGATGACGAGAGCTCCGGGCCAACCGCCCAGGACGCAAGCGAGTCGCCTCCCGCCAAGGGTAACGAGGACGACGAGGGCGAATCCGAAGAGGAGATCGCCCCACTGGTCCGGAAGACCCGCGGGCAACGCCAGCGCGAGCTCGAGGCGAGCATGAGCCTCGAGCGTCACGACGATGACGAGGAACTCCCGGAGACCACCTCGCTCCGTCAGGCCACTCCCGCGAAGAAGAAGAAAGAGAAATAGGCGAGGGCCCCCTTGAGGAGGAAGACGAAGCCGCCGAAGATGGCCTCACCGCCGTGCTCAGCGAGCAGTTCCGACGCTCACAGCTCGGCTGGCGACGAGGCGGCCCCAGCGGCAACCGCACTGGATGCGCCATCCATGGAGGCGCCGCTGGCCTCAATGCCTCCGCCCTTCGCGCCGGTCTCCGGGCTGGGGAAGGCTCCGGCTGGAGCGACTTCGCCTCGCAAGGAGGTCCCGATCGCGGCGGTCTCGCCTCGCAAGGAGGCTCCGGCCGCGGCAGCTCCGCTTCGCGAGGAGGGCTCGGCCGAAGGCGTCCCGGAGGCACCAACCGCCACTTCAACGTCGAAGAAGCCATCCGTATCCTGGGCCCCTGGCGTCCTGGAACTGGGGCTTAGTCGCCGATTGGGCCCCGAGCTGGAGAGACCGGCAGGCCTTCGTACAGGGCTGCGTTTCATTCCAGTCGCCAAGTGAGTGCACTCGGCTTTCATCTTTCTCTTTTAGTATTTTGACTGTTTTTACTGAGTTGTCTCGATGCGTAGGACCGGAGTGAAGAAGATGGGCCACCCGACGGTGGCCAAGGTGCCCTCCGCCGCTAGCGAGGAGGACCCTTCCCGTAAGAGGAAGGCGGACGAGGTCGCCGCCTCCACGGAAGGCAGCAAGAAGGCCAAGGGCGACGACATCGTCGCTGTCTCTGACGACACGGCGATCGCGCCAGCTAGGCCCGCTGTGGAAGCGACCGCGTCCACGAAGGGGGGCATTTCGTTGCCTACACCGGAGGAGGCGAGTTCCCTTGGGGCGGGCGCGTCAATCGCTACCTTCCCCCGCTTCATGACCAAGGCGGCCTCGGCGAGTGAGGCTGCGGCTCCGAGCCCCGCTCCAGGGACTGCCGACGCTGAAATTGATCCGCGTCGCGGGCACACACCGGCGCTGCTCGCGTCTGTGGACGCGGTGGAACTGCACGGCATGCTTGGCGCGGCCATCCAGGTACCTCCAGTCCCCGAGGATCAGGTCGATGCTTAGCAGCGGCTTGATTCTTATAATTTCTTGTACTGTATGTTCGAGTCCAGTCCCCGAGTGCGCACTCGCTGAATTGGAGCGTGTGTGCTGACTTTGAAATTGTGCAGGGTCTGCGACTGGAGTCGGCAGGGCGATTGGCTGCGAAGCAGCGTGCTGAGAAGGAGTTGGCCGCTCTCCAAGAGGTTAACAGGGACCTTCAGGCTGTTGCTGCGCAGGCAGAGGCGGCTCGCCAAGAGCTTGTCCCAGCTGGCGAGCTGATGGCGGCGAAGTCTGCGTTAGGCACTGCCGAGCAAAGGATCGCCGACCTCGAGCGCGAATTGCGGGAGGCGAAAGAGGAAGCGAGCTCGGCGAACGGGCGAGCTAAGGCCGCCGTTGCGGCCGCGGAAGAAGACCGGAAGTTGTCGGAGGCCCTCATTGTTGGGCTTCAAGACGACCACACCTCGCTTCAAAGTTTCATCACGGAACTCGCTCGCCCGTTGCTTGGTAAGTGCGCCTTCCTAGTCTTGTAGTTATATTGTTTGTGGTTTCCGTGGTGCTCACAACTGTTTCCGTCTAGCAGGCCGTGTGATTGGTAGCCAAGAGGAAGCGAGCTCTCTTGATGCAAGGGAGTGCGTGAGCATGCTCGTCGACTCAGCAACGCTGTCGGCGACGTGCATCCGCGCCTACCTTCAAGAGATGTCGCCCACGGAGGTTATTCCCAGTGACCTCGTTGAGGTGTGGGAGTACTTGGAGAAGGCGCCCGCGGTCGTAGAGTTCATGACGCGGTCGGCGTTTCGGCACGGAGCGTCGACAACTCTGAGCCTGGGACTTGCTCACTTCCCCGAAGACTTCGACATCGACGATGTGACGAGTGGATATCCTTCGTCGACTGGCGCGGTGGACCTGTCGGAGGTTCTCAAGCTGCAGGAGCGTGCCGCCGCGTACTCGGAGCGTGTCTGGGCGATGGGCGACCTCCTTCCTTATCAGGAAACGGTCGTCGCGCCGAACGACCCCGAGCCGCCGCATCGCGACTTCAAGGTCGAGCAGCCCTTCCGCGCGGCGATGGCGGGCGAGCTGACGACGTATCCATCGAACCCGTATACTCCGTTCATCCGGAAGCGCCGGGACGCTGGTGCATCATCGTCGAAGCCTGCGGAATAGTGTAATATGCCTAGATAAGTTAGTAGCAATTCTGCCGAACAGGCATAGTTTGTAATGTAAGACAACGCGATGTGCGATTGAATTGGATGTTGTGTATATTTTGCTAAATCGTGTTTTGGATTGATTTTGGGTGAGTCCCCGAGCGCGTCCGCCCTTTTGTGGGGTTCACCTTGTACATGATGTTTGTTGTTATCGTGTGTTTTGTTTAGTTTAGTCGACTCGCCCGAGCTCGGAGAGCCAGTCGCATGGCGACTCCCTTGAGTGCTCTTTACTTTACCGTTTTCCCGGACGCGAACGGGGTCGGGTGGCCGAGTCCCCGAGCGTGGTACTTGGTATTTCGAGGCGCGACTCGAGGGTGGTTGAGGACTGAGCGCGTTGGTGTGGGCGCGTCACTCCTGCCTGGCCCGGGGGGTCAGTCGCGTGGCGAGTCCAGGGCGTGCTCTCTTACTTGACGTGTTCCCTGACCGATCGCGATGAACTGGTATGCAGTCCCCGAGCGTGGTACTTAGTCGTTCGAGTCGCTACGCCGAGGATGCGGAGGACCAAGGCCGCTGTGAGAAGCGAAGGCAGTTGTCTTGGTTCGCAAAACCAGTCGAGCTAGGCGACTCCAATGGGGCTCCGGGTTGGCGTTTTTCGTGGACGACATAGGACCTGAGGTGGCTCAGTGCTCCTATGTCGCACTACTTGGCCGTGCCGGTCGCTGTACCAAAGGTTGACTTCTGCATGTTAGCATGATGCTGTTATTACAAGTGCGAGTGGCACAGGGTATGGAGAGTAGACGCAATTTGCGGTAACTGTTTCTTTTATTTCATAGCGACTGGAGAGTACATATGTGGGGTTCTAGGAGTAGAACTTCCGGAGGAGATTTACATTCCAGGGCCGCTTGACGTCGAGTTCGCCGTCCCCGCGGACGTCGATGAGGTAGTAGGCGTCGTTGCCGAGTACGCGCCCGATGGCGAACGGGCATTCCCACGGAGGAGAGAGCTTGTGCATGCCCTTCTTGTCCTGGATGAGGCGTAACACCAAGTCGCCTTCCTGGAAGGTGCGGGTTTTCACCCGTCGGCTGTGGTAGCGACGGAGCCCTTGCTGATAGATAGCGGTGCGCGATCGGGCGAGGTCGCGTGCTTCGTCGAGTTGGTCGAGCCCGTCTTGGCGGGCCAGTTCGTTTGCGGCCTCCGTGTAGTGGACGATCCGCGGCGAGTCGTGTTCGAGGTCGGTGGGCATAACAGCTTCAGCGCCGTAGACCATGAAGAAGGGGGTGAATCCCGTCGACCTGTTGACCGAGGTGCGGATTCCCCAGATGACGGAGGGAAGCTCTTCGACCCAGCATCCAGCGGTGCGCTCGAGTGGTACTTGGAGTCGCGGCTTCAGGCCGTGGAGGATGCTTTGGTTGGCTCGTTCCGCCTGGCCGTTGGATTCCGGGTGTGCGACTGACGCGAGGTCGAGCCGGATGTGGTGCTCCTCGCAGAACTCGGCCATTGCTCCCTTGGCGAAGTTTGTGCCGTTGTCCGTGATGATGCTGTTAGGGAAACCGTAGCGGTATATGAGCTCGCGTAGGAACTTAGTGGCAGTCTTCCCGTCGCACTTCCGGACTGGCTTGGCTTCTACCCACTTTGTGAATTTGTCGACGGCGACCAGCAGGTGGGTGTAGCCAGAGGGGGCCTTCTTGAAGGGGCCTACCATGTCCATGCCCCACACGGCGAATGGCCAGGTGACGGGGATGGTTTTGAGCGCCGAACTTGGAACGTGCGTCTGGTTGGCGTACTTCTGGCACCCGGCGCATCGCTGGACGATATCGACAGCGTCGGCGTGTGCGGTGGGCCAGTAGAAGCCGTGTCGCATGGCTTTGGCGACCAGGGAGCGCGCGGCAGCGTGGTGGCCGCAGTCGCCTGAGTGGATGTCGTGTAAGATTTTGCGTCCTTCAGCCGGTTGGACGCAACGCTGGAACACGCCGGTGACGCTGCGCTTGTGTAGCTCGCCGTCGATGATGGTGTAGGACTTGCATCGGCGAGCGATCATTCGAGCGCTTGTCTTGTCTGCGGGCAGGTTGCCTGTCTCCAGGTAGGCGATGTAGGGCTTGGTCCAGTCGTCTGGCTCGGTGACGAGTGCGACCAAGGTTGCCTCTGGTTGGAGGGGGACTCCGATGTCGATCTCCCTTGGGGGAGAGACTGATGGCTTGGAGATTGTATCGAGGAACACGCCGGCGGGTGGTGCGAGTCGAGCCGACCCGATGCGAGAGAGGGCGTCGGCCTCCTCATTTTTCCGCCTGTCGATCCACTCGACGGAATAGCCGGTGAAGTGGCCGCCCAGCTTGTCCACCTCTTAGCGATACGCCGCCATGGTAGGGGAGACAGCGTCGCAGGTGCCGGCGACTTGTCCCGCGACGAGGTCGGAGTCTCCGTAGCATCGGAGGCGATTGACGCTCATCTCCTTTGCGGCTCGCATGCCGTGGAGTAGGGCCTCGTATTCGGCCATGTTGTTGGTGCAGGGCGTGAAATCGAGGCGAAGGATGTAGCGGAGCTTGTCGCCCTTTGGTGAAGTCAACACAATCCCCGCGCCTGCACCGTCCGCGTTCTTGGACCCGTCGAAGTGTAGGTTCCAGTAATGGAGGTACGGCGGCTTGTCTGGCTGCTGGGCCTCTTCCCAGTCGGCGATGAAGTCTGCCAGCGCTTGGGACTTAATCGCCCTTCGTGGCTCGTACTTAATGTTGTGGACGCCGATCTCGACGGCCCACTTGGCGACCCGCCCGGTCGCCTCGCGATTGCGGATGATATCTTGTAGTGGTGCTGAGGAGACGACCGTGATGGGGTGCTCCTGAAAATAGTGCGGCAGGCGCCGCTGAGCTCTGAAGACCGCGTATACCAGCTTTTGGTACTGTGGGTATCGCTGGCGCGACTCGGCGAGGACCTCGCTGATGTAGTATACCGGCCGCTGGACTGGGCGTTCTTTTCCTTCCTCTGGTCGTTCGACGACCATTACAGCGCTGACGACGCGCTCGGACGCCGCGACGTAAACCAGCATGGGCTCTTTGTCGACGGGTGCGGCGAGTAGTGGTGCGGCGAGTAGCACCTTTTTGAGGTCGCGGAGCGCGTCGTCCGCCTCCTTGTCCCACTGGAAGGTGGGATTCTTGCGCATCAGGCGGTATAGGGGCATCGCCTTTTCGCCCAGGCGGGGGATGAAGCGACTGAGAGCCGCTACACGCCCGGCCAGCTTCTGGACGTCGCGCAGGCACTCGGGTTTGCCGAGCCGGGCGATCGTGTCGATCTTTGTTGGGTTTGCCTCGATCCCTCGTTTGGAGACGACGTACCCTAGTAATTGCCCGGCGGGTACACCGAAGGTGCACTTGCCTGGGTTGAGCTTTATCTTGTACCTCCGCAGGTTGGCGAAGGTCTCCGCTAGGTCGGCGAGGAGGTCTCCTTGGCGAGCGGATTTCACGACCACGTCGTCGATGTAGACGTGGATGTTGCGGCCAATTTGGCTCGCGAGGCATTCTTGCATGCACCGCTGATAGGTCGCCCCGGCGTTCTTGAGGCCGAAGGTCATGGCGGTGTAGCAGAATGCTCCGAATGGCGTGATGAACGCCGTCTTCTCCTCATCCTCGATCGCCATTTTAATCTGGTTGTACCCGGAGTAGGCGTCGAGGAAACACAGCGACTCCGAGCCCGCGGTTGAATCGATTATCTGATCGATCCGCGGGAGGACGAACTGCTCCTTTGGGCAGGCGCTGTTCAGGTTTGTGTAGTCGATACACATTCTCCAGGTTCCATTTTTCTTCTCGACCAGGACTGGGTTTGCCAGCCACTTGGAGTATTTGATTGGCCGGATGAAGCCGGCATCGAGCAGGCGCTGCACTTCCTCGGCGATTGCTCGACGGCGCTCTTCATTGAAGGGCCGTAGCGACTGCTTGACTGGTCGCACTTTGGGGTCGGCGTTTAGTTTGTGCTCAGCGAGCTCCCTAGGGACACCAGGCATGTCGGAGGGTTTCCATGCGAAGATGTCCCTATTCTCACGCAGGAACTCGATGAGCGCGTCTTCCTACGCTGGGCTCATGCCTGTCCCGATCGTCACCGTCTGGCTGGGGTCGCCTGGGACCAGCTCGACGGTGCGGGTGTGCGTCGTGGCCTCAAAGGTTGAGGGGTTTGTGCCCTCTGAGTTAGGCTTCTTGAGTATTGTGGGGTCGTCATTGTTGACCCCGCTCGCGTATTTGGCGAGCTCATCGGCGTGACTAGCTTCCGCCGCGATGACGGCGTCGGCGAGTTCGGCTCCTTTGGCCTCGCATTCGGCGGCCATGTCGGGGTCGCCGTTAATGGTGATGACGCCGCACGGCCCGGGGAGCTTCATCGCGTTGTACGCGTAGTGGGGTGCCGCCATGAATTTGGCGAACGCCTGGCGCCCCAGGACGCAATGGTAAGGGCTGTCGAAGGGCACCAGCTCGAAGACGATCCGCTCGGTGCGGAAGTTTGCCGGAGTGCCGAAGGTGACGGGTAGCGTGACCTTGCCGATCGGGTAAGCCTTCCGACCGGGGACAATTCCGTGGAACGTTGTGTGGGTTGTCTCGATCATCGACTGCGGGAGCCGCAGCCGCCTGAAGGTGTCGAGGTAGAGGATGTTGATGGAGCTGCCGCCGTCCATCAGGGTCTTGGGGAGCCAGTAGTCGCCGACCTTGGGCTTGACCACCAGGGCGACTCGTCCTGGATACTCGATGCGTGGCGAATGGTCTTGCCGGCTCCAGGTGATGGGCTGTTCCGACCAGTTCAGGAACTGGGGGACGTCTGTCTGGGCCACCGCGTTGACGGCGACGGCGCGGGCGATGACCTTCTTTTCGCGCTTCGTGTTGAAGCCGGTGAAGGTGTGGAGCGAGCCGGCTACTTTGCCGAATTTTCCGCCATTTTGCGGGTCGTTGTCGGTGTCCTCCCGCGCGTGCCGTGCCTTCTCGATTTCCCGGAGGGTGTGCGTGGCGAGCTTTCCTTCCCTGCTGTGAAACGCACATGGTTGGTTAAGGAGGGCCGCGGGATCGAACCTTGGCTTGTTCTTGTAGTTGCCGCCATCGCGTCGTTGCCCTCCGTCGCGGCGGTAGCTCTTGGGCTCGCGTTGTGCGTGCCCAGCGTTGGCGACGAAGTCGACTCGCCCGTCGTTGCGGCGCTTGCCTGTGAGGCGGGTGCCGCTGTAGCGTAGGTCGACTCGACGTCCGCCGTCGTTGCCGCCCGTGCGGCGTTGCCCCCCTGACTCGTCGTCGACGTCTTGGTTAGGATCTTCCTCGGCGTACCGCTTGGCGATCTCGAGGAGATCGGGGATGTTGTCGAGTGTTTTGGCGTGTCGCTTGAGCTTGGCGACTAGAGGTTCGTAGCTGCACGAGGTCTTGAAGCAATGGATCGCGGTGTCCGGGTGGATGCCGACCGCATTGTACCAGAGCTCCTGCCACCGTTGGACCCAGTTGCGGGTCGACTCGCGAGGTCCCTGGACGCATCGTTCCAGGTCTTCGATGGTGGTGGCGCGGGTGTAGGAGCACTCGAAGTGCCTGACGAAGGCGTCTCGCATTTCCTCCCAGGAGTCGATACTGTCCTGGGGGAGCGTGTTCATCCATTGCCTGCACGTCCCCTCCATCATCAGTGGGAGGTAACGGGCGGCGAGTAGGTCAGTGTGACCCGCGATCCCCATTGCCATGAGGTATGTGTCGAGCCAGACTGCGGGGTCGTACGAGGAGTCGTATTTTTCGATCTCCTTTGGCGCCTTGAAATTTGGCGGGTACTTTTCGCCGCGGATCATTGGTCCGAAGCACTTGGGCCCCAGTCGACTGAGCGACCCCATGGGCTCGCCATCGCGGCGAGTATTTAGGGTGTGCCGCAAGTCGTCGGGCTGGCGTGCGCGCCAGTTTTGGTTGTTGATGATGTGAGTGCGGGCGTCGACGGGTTCTCCGTTGGCGGCGACGAAGTTGGTCGCGGGCCTGGGATCGTTGGTGGAGAGTGCCGCGTTCGCGGGTCGGCGTTGGAGCTGTAATGGCTCTGGTGGCGGGCAAGTGAGGGTGTTTGCCGTCGCTGGGCGACCGCTTGTGGCCGCCCTGCTCCACGAGGAGTGCGAGTATACTCGCCCTTGCGAGTCGGCGCCCGCTTTTTGCTGCTCCACGGCTTTTGCGAGCAGGGCCTTGACGTACTGGATCTGTAAGGCGCCGTCGCCGGTGGCTGTGATGCTGTCGGCTGCGGCTCGGCCTGCCACGAGGTTGTCCATCGGTGTGGAGAACAGTGGAAGGCCGTTCGCATCTCGCTCCCGTGAGGAGACGACTATCCGCGGCTGGTCCCTGGGAGGGGTGCGGTTGGGTGGTGGTGGAGCACCCATCGCCGTGGATCCTGGCGGGGGTCGGGCGCTTCCTCCTGGTGGCGCGTTCTCGCAGATCGCGCGCTCGACTATGCGAGCCGGGTCGTTCTCATCGTCGAAGTTCAGGGCGCGCCCCTGAACGGTGGGGTTCAGGCGTGACCTGATCCGCTGCTGGTGGTAGCGTGACAGTTCCTGCGCTGTCACCTGCTCGAGGCGAAATTTTTCGCGCTCGGCCTGCTCCTTGCGTACTGCCTCCGCCAGTTTCAGGCGGAGTTCTTCGACCTCCGTTGCCGTAGCGTTGGGAGGGATTGGGGTGGAGAAAGGGTCCTCCGGCGGATCGGCGCCGGTGGCCATGTAGGTCGCTGCGTGGCGACCGGTTCCGTCGTGGAGGTCGGCGGAGTTTTCCGACCCGGAGTCGAAGTCGAAGATCCCGAGGATGGAGGGGTCCTCGAAATCCCCCGCGTTGGAGACCTGAGCGATGGAGCCCGCGGACGAGGCCGCGGTGATGGATCCGGCGAGTGACGCCGGGGTCGCCGAGTCGGCGTCGTCTGTGACGGCCGCGTCTTCTGCGGCCGCTGAGTTCTCGGCCACGTTGCTATGGGCCGAGTTGTACTCGGAGGCGAGGCGGTGGATCGTGCGGACCTGGCTCTCGGAGAGCCGATCGCGTGGTGGCGACTCGCGGATGCGAGCCGAGTCCTCCGAGGTGGTGATGTCGGTGAAGCCGACGAAGAGGCTGATCGTGCCGATCGGCAGGATCACGCTGTGCGTGACGGGTCGTGCCGCCGGGACGTAGCTGCTCGGCAAGATCTGAAGCATCTCGCCGATCGCTATCATGCGGCCGGTGGCGACCGTCTCGTTGATGGGCAGATTGGATCTCGCCGCAGAACACCGGCCAGACCGGCCAGGCCCCACGGTGGGCGCCACTGTCGAGGGAATGACCACGGCAGATGCTGCAATCGGCAGCGAGTAGTAGAACGAAGGGCAAGGGCGGCCAGCCATCTGCGGTGCGAGATGAGGGCAAAGACGCAGGGTTTTACCCAGGTTCGGCCCCCCGGAGGGTAAAGACCTACTCCTGCTAGATTGTATTATGGAGGTGTTTACAATGGGGGAACTCGGCGACTAGGCGGCGAGTTGCTTGGGCGTATGAGGGAACGTGTCTCTACTCACCCCTTAGGGAGGTTTATATAGGCTCACCTCCCCTAGGGTTTACATATCTCAACCGATTCGGTTACTACTTTGTCAATCGTTTAAGTCAGACCGACTGGGCCTATCTACTCGCCTGGGCCTTTGACCTCCAGTCGCCTGGTGCCTTGACGGGCTTTGATCCACTCGCCGTTCTGCAGGCCCACTCGCCAGCCTTTGGGCCAGTCGGAAACGTCCCGCTGAGGATACCCCAGTAGGCATATCCCCATCACTTCCCACGTCGGGAAATAGTCGGGATGCCATCTGGGATTCCTCCGCTGCTCCGGCGTGAGCTCAAAGTAGTAGTGGTTCGTGATGGCCATCCGACACGCCACACCAAGAGGGACAGGAGGAACCGGCACGCCTCCGGCGCTCAGCATCCAGCCGACGGGGACACAGTAGCCCGGCGGGCAGGGGTAGTTCGAGGCGCAAAGCGCCTCCGCCTCCCTAGGAGTTAGTGCTACGGTGGAAGTCATGGGAAAGAGTGATGAGGTTGCAGATATGAGTCTAGAGATGTGCAATGACAATGGAGGCCAACCCTACATATATATATATATATATATATATATATATATATATATATATATATATATAGTGAGAAATGGCAGGAAGATAACTGGAGGAAAGAACTAGCGGGAAGAAATGGCGGGAGAAATGCCGGGAAAAAATGGCAGGAAGAAAAATGACGGGAAGAAAAATGGCTCATTTAGAACTTGCATTGGATCTCTAAAGAAACCACATATTGCGAGTCTAAAAATGATTTTTTCAAAAAATCACGGGCGATAGATCATGTACCTGTAGTACAAACCGGACCCACTTCCTGCCGATTCGACAGACATTTGTCCTTTTTACCCGGGATGGACGAAAAGGTTTGAGATATCCCGCTTGGGAGATAGTCCATGTAAGGTGTTCTAGTATTTTAGGAAAATGGGACGGTAGCATTCTGAAACGGCATTTCGGTGGTTACTTCACAAAACGGCATTCAGGTTGATCCATTTGCAGCGAAACAAAGGGACCTTAAAAGAGACTCCATAGTCTAGTTCATATCTCCTCTATATAACCATAGTATGTGTCCTTTTGTCCATTCTCGTCTATTGCATCAAAGCGGACACCACTATTTTGGTTGGTGCTCTTTTTATCTTGGGCGATCGTGTAGAATGTATTCCCATTTATTTCGTACCCTTGGAAATTCAATACAGTAGAAGATGGTGAAGCGGCCAACAAGTATAGCTGATCTCCAACAGTGGTGTCATTCAAGAGATGTGTCCGCATCCAACCACCGAAAGACTTCATGTGTTCATCTAATCAGTGATTCAGGCTTCCCCGGGTTTTTAGAGCGTAGAATATTCTTGTGTTCCTCGATATACGGAGCTGCCAAGGTGGAATTATGTAAAATTGTGTAGTGTGCTTTAGTGAAAGAATCCCCGTCCCTACATATCATTGCTTTCTTTCCCAGCGTGCCTTTTCCACTTAGTCTTCCCTCATGCCGCGAGTCAGAAACACCAATCGGCTTAAGGTCAGGAATAAAGTCAACACAAAACTCAATGACCTCCTCTGTTCCATATCCCTTGGAGATGCTTCCTTCTGGTCTAGCAAGGTTATGAACATATTTCTTTAAGACTTCCATGAACTTCTCAAAGGGGAACATATTGTGCAGAAATACCAGACCGAGAATGGCAATCTCTTCCACTAGGTGAACCAAGATATGCGTCATAATATTGAAGAAGGATGGTGGGAACACCAATTCAAACTAACAAGACATTGTACCACATCCTTCTGTAACCTTGGCAGAATATCTGGATTGATTACCTTGTGAGATATTGCATTGAGGAATGCACACAACTTCACAATGGGTACTCGAACATTTTCCGGTAGAAGCCCCCTCAATGCAATCGGAAGCAACTGCGTCATAATCACGTGACAGTCATGAGACTTCAGGTTTTGGAACTTTTTCTCTGCCATATTTATTATCCCCTTTATATTAGATGAGAATCCCGACGGCACCTTGATACTGTTAAGGACTTCAAAAAATATTTCCTTCTCTGCTTTGGTAAGAGCATAGCTGGCACGACTTAAGTAACGCCCTTTATCCGTCTTGTTCTGTGTATGCATGTTCTTTGGGTCTTTCATAATTTTTTGGTCCTCCCATGCTTTTGGTGTATCTTTTGTCTTCCCATACACGCCTAGAAATCCTAGCAGGTTCACGCAAAGATTCTTCGTCACGTGCATCACGTCGATTGAAGAGCGGACACACACGACTTTCCAATATGTTAGCTCCCAAAATATAGATTTCTTCTTCCACATGGGGCGTGTCCTGTAGCGACGTCGTTCAGAACTGATTGACCGCCGGGACCCTTTCCAAAGATTACTTCTATGTACTTGACCATACCAAATACATCATCACCAGCAGGGAGTTTAGGCTTCTTCCGGTGAGCTGCCTCACCTTTGAAATGCTTGCCCTTCTTTCTTACGGGATGATTGGTCGGAAGAAATCGTCGATTCGCCAGGTATACAACCTTCTTGCATTTATGCAAATATGTACCTTCAGTCTTATCTAAACAGTGTGTGCATGCCTTATATCCCTTGTTTGTCTATCCTGAAAGGTTACTAAGAGCAGGTCAATCATTGATGGTTACGAAAAGTAACCCTCGTAGATCAAATGGCTCCTGTTTGTTCTCATCCCACACACATACACCTGGTTTGCCCCACAGCTGTAAGAATTCTTCAACTAATGGCCTAAGGTACACATCAATGTCGTTGCCCGGTTGCTTCGGGCCTTGGATGAGCACTGGCATCATAATGAACTTACGTTTCATGCACAACCAAGGAGGCAGGTTGTAGATACATAGAGTCACGGGCCAGGTGCTGTGACTGCAGCTCTTCTCCCCAAAAGGATTCATGCCATCCGTGCTTAGACCAAACCTGCAAAGTCTGGGAAGTCTCTCTCGATTTTTCTCCACTGTGACCCATCAGCAGGTGTCTCAACTTCCCGTCATTCTTACGGTCTTTTTTGTGCCATCGCAACAACCTGACATGCTCTTTGTTTCTGAACATGCGTTTCAACCTTGGTATTATAGGAGCATACCACATAACCTTAGCAGGAACCCTCTTCCGGAGGGGCTCTCCCTCAACATCACCAGGGTCATCTCGTCTGATTTTATACCGCAATGCATTGCATACCGGGCATTTATCTAAATTCTCATACTCCTTACCGCGGTAGAGGATGTAGTCATTAATGCATGCATGTATCTTTTGCACATCTAATCCTAGAGGACAGAGAGTCTTCTTTGCTTCGTAGGTACTCTCGGGAAGTTCGTTATGTTTTGGAAACTTCGGCTTCATTAGTTTCAGCATCTTTTCAAATGAGGAGTCAGTTAGACCACACTCTGCCTTCCATCGCAACAATTCCAGTGTGGTAGCAATCTTTGTGCTGCCATCTTCACAATTTGGGTACAACAATTTCTTGTGATCTTCTAACATGCCCTCTAACTTCAACTTCTCATTTTCTGTTTCACAGTCTCGCTTTGCATTAGAAATGACCCTACCAAGTTCATCATCCGGCTCATCTGATGCCCATTCTTCACCTCCTTCCTCTCCATTGTCTTCCATTGCAGTATCACTGTATTCAGGAAACATATGATGATAGTTGTTATCATCATCTTCTTCTTCACCATCTTCCATCATAACCCCTCTTTCCCCGTGCTTGGTCCAGCAATTATAGTTGGGCATGAAACCTTTCATAATCAGGTGGCCTCGAATGATGTTCGAGGAAGAGTACTCCTTGTTGTTTTGACATTGAACACATGGACAACGTATAAAACCATTCTCTTTGTTTGCCGTAGCCACATCGATAAATTTATTCACGCCTTTCATATATCCGAGTACACGCCGGTTACCGTACATCCATTCCCGACCGTTCATCTGCATCATATAAGTTTATCAAAAACATGACATCATAAATAGTGAAATGACCAATTCACATCGACACATGCATTGTATCAATGACAGAGAAAAGATAAGATTGCTAACCTCGATCGAGGGTAATAAAGAGGACAAAGCTCAATTGCGTCTCGGACACCTTCTATATTTTTGTTCTATGAGAAATTGAACGGGATC
>OU342733.1:537966383-538155957 GCA_910589765.1 Avena atlantica | reverse complement strand
GATCGTCTCCCGGAGGGGAACACATGTCCAACTAGTATCGAGGATGCCAAGAAAATCGTCTGTCCTCTCGATCTACCGCACGTTAGATATCACGTATGCATCAACGATTGCATCATTTATCGGGGCGAGGACGCGGAGAAAACCACATGTCCGGTGTGCGGCGTGAGTCGATACAAGAAAGGGAAGAAAGCACCTCGAAAAGTGGTATGGTACTTTCCTATCACCCCTCGTCTGCAGCGCTATTTCGCGGACCCTAAGGAAGCGAAGCTCATGCGATGGCATGCGGAAAGGAAGAAGCCAGGAGATGATGATGACCCCGAAAAGGATGAGCTGCTGACGCACCCTTCAGATGCTAGCCAGTGGAAAGCATTGGACCTCGAATTCCCAGAATTCGGTGGAGATTCGAGGAACATCAGGCTTGGTGCGAGCACCGATGGACTCAATCCGTTCGGTAGCCAGAGCAGCACGCACAGCACTTGGCCTGTGTTTGTATGGATGTACAACCTCCCTCCATGGTTGTGCATGAAGAAGAAGTACATACAAATGAGTATGCTAATTCAAGGGCCGAAACAACCTGGTACCGACATCAATCTGTATCTCGGGCTGTTGAAAGAGGAGCTAGCCACGTTATGGGAATCTGGAGCCAATACTTACGACGCCGTCGCACAAGATTATTTCACTATGAGAGCCGCGTTGGTCACTACGGTGCAAGACTATCCAGGTTGCGGGTATATCTCGGTGCAGGTTATCCAAGGATTCTACGCATGCGTTAGGTGCATGGATAACACAAGCTATCTCCAACTAGAGAAAGATCCAGGGTCATCGAAAACTGTGTTCATGGCGCACCGGAGGTGGCTCGGCAAGAATGATCCAGGGAGAAAACGTGGAGACCTGTTCGATGGCAAATCAGAGACCCGAGGAATCCCAGAGCGTGGGAGCAGCGAAGAAGTGGAAGAGTTGCTGAAAAACTGGAAAGATTGTCCTAAGCCTGGAAAGAAGCGAAAGAGGCAGCAACAAGACAAGCCGCTGATGAAGGTATGGAAAACAAGGTCTGTTTTCTGGGAGTTGCCATACTGGAAGTTTCTCCGCACGCCTCATAGCCTCGACATCATGCATATCACGAAAAACGTGTGCGAGAGTCTGGTCGCCACCATAATCAACATGCCAGATAGGACGAAAGATGGTCCGAAAGCAAGGCACGACCTAATATGCTTGGGTATCCGGAAGGAGCTTCACGGAGGACGCACTACTCCTGATGATCAGGAAGATGACGATGATCATGAGTCGGAGACAACACAAGGTCGTCGGAAGGGTAAAAAGTTCAAGAAGAACGAATATTACTGCCCTCCTTCTTGCTTGACTCTAAGCCAGGATGAGATCAAACAGTTTTTCAAGTGCCTTCTAGGAGTCAAATTTCCTTATGGCTACGCGGGCAAGATAAGCAGATACCTAGACAAGGCGAAGCAGAGGTTCAGTGGCATGAAGTCTCACGACTGTGCCGTGCTAATGACGCAGGTACTTCCGGTCGCACTAAGAGGGATAATGGACGAGCACGTCCGTGAAACGTTATTTGGCCTATGCAAGTTTTTCGACGTCATCTCTAGGAAGTCGATTGGCTTGAATCAGCTCGGAAGGCTACAGGAGGAGATCGTGGTGATACTATGTGAGCTTGAGGTCTACTTCCCACCCGCATTCTTCGACATTATGGTGCATCTGCTGGTCCATGTCGTGGAGGACATCGTACAACTCGGGCCGATGTTTCTCCGCAGCATGATGGCGTTCGAAAGGATGAACGGACACATCAAAGGATACGTTCGCAACAGGTCCCGTCCAGATGGAAGCATAGCCAAGGGCTTTCTGGCCGAAGAGTGCATCTCTTTCTGCACGAATTATCTAGACATCGAGAACCCTGTCGGTCTTCCCGTCAACAGACACCTTGGCAAGCTCGACGGATCTGGTCACCGAGAGGGTCGTCGCATACTGCATGCAGACTTCGATTTTCGACGCGCAGACTTTGATCGAGCAAACCTCGTCGCGCTACAACATTTAGAACTGGTCGATCCTTGGGTACAGAAGCACAAAAGGTTAATCGAGAAGAAGTACAGTGACCGGGGCATACAGAGGATGCAGGGAGAAATAATCAAAGAGCACAACTCAGATTTCACGCGTTGGTTTAGGCAGACGCTCCTTGATAATCCCCCGCGCTCGCATTCTTCTGACACGGAAAAGATCATATTCACCTTGTCGCAGGGACCGATGCAAAACCTGGTGACCTATCAGGCGTATGATATCAACGGCTACACATTCTACACGGAGGAAAAGGACAACAAGTGTGATTATCACAACTCAGGCGTAACGTCGGAATTCTACACCGATGACAACGTGAAGGAAAGATTCTACGGAAGAATCGAGGAGATCTGGGAGCTCGACTACTGTGGAGAAAAGGTGCCGATGTTCCGTGTCAGATGGGCAAAGAGCGTCGAAAGAGAAGACCGGTATTTCACAACCATGGTTATACCCGAAGCAGCCAAATCCAAGGCCGCCGGTGCAAACGTGGCCGCGAAAAATGAACCGTGGGTACTGGCTACCAAAGTGGACCAATGTTTTTTCATTACCGACCCGACAAAGCCTAGCCGTGTTGTCGTGAGGAGAGGAAAAAGAAACATCATCGGAATGGATGGAGTCGCCAACGAGCAAGACTTCGACCTGTACGGCGATCCAAAGATTGAAGATGACGACGACTACGATGCAGCAACATACATCACAAGAAGAAAAAGGACAACCCTACCCAAAAAAGGTAGCCCGTTCGAAAGAAGAAACATTAAAGTGCCGGGGCTAAATTATTCAACCGCGACAAAGAAGGGAAAAAAGATTGTAAAACGCTAGCTCAAAAAATATTGTAAACGCGTGGTCAAAAAAGATTGTAATATTCATGAACAAAGTATTTTGTTTAAAATATTGTAAACGCGTGGTCAAAAAAGATTGTAATATTGTAAACGCTAGCCCAACCGGTTCATCTCAAAAATATTCAAAAATCAATACACTTCTTATGTCTAAATTCCAAATTAATATTCAAAAATATAAGTTAATTCATTTTAAAAGGTTAGATTAATTATTTTTTAGAAATAGAAAATGGTTTTGGATTATTTATTCAAATCCATACACTTCTTATGTTTAAAGTTTTTCTAAATTCCAAATTGATATTAAAAAAATATAAGTTAATTCATTTTTAATTGTAAATGGTTCATATTTTAAATGGTTACATTAATTGTTTTTTAAAACATAAAATGGTTTTGAATTATTTATTCAAATCCAAACACTTTTTATGTTTAAAGTTTTTCTAAATTCCAAATTAATATGCAAAAATATAAGTTAATTAATTTTAAATGGTTACATTAATTATTTTTTAGAAATAGAAAATGGTTTTGGATTATTTATTCAAATCCATACACTTCTTATGTTTAAAGTTTTTCTAAATTCCAAATTAATATTTAAAAAATATAAGTTATTTCATTATTAATTTTAAATGGTTCGTAGTTTAAATGGTTACATTAATTATTTTTCAAAACAGAAAATGGTTTCGAATTAGTTATTCAAATCCAAACACTTTTTATGTTTAAAGTTTTTCTAAATTCCAAAGTAATTATCATTTAAAAAACATTACAAATTTAAACCCCAAAATAAAAATAAGGCGGGAACAGAGAGAAAATTACTGAAAAAATTTGAAATCAGGGGAATACGTCCCGGTTGGAGCCACCAACCGGGACGAAAGAGCCCCCTGCGTGCGCGCCCCTTCAGCTGCTGAAAATTGGACTATAGGTCCCGGTTGGTGGCTCCAACCGGGACGTATGCACCTTTAGTCCCGGTTGGAGCCACCAACCGGGACTAAAGGCCCTTTAATTATAACAGCGCGTGCCTCCTCTTCTTCCCGTCCCCGCTCACTTCTCATCCCCATCTCTCCATCTCTCAGCCCAATCGAGCACGATCTGCCGCCGCCGCTCTCGATCCGCCGCCGCCGCGTCTGAGGAGGAGGAGGGCTCCCCGCGTCTCAGGAGGAGGCCCGCGTCTCAGGAGGAGGCCCGCGTCTCAGGAGGAGGCCCGTGTCCGAGGAGGGGAAGCTGCCGCGTCTCACGAGGTGGAGGCCGCCGTCGTCGCACTCCGTCGTTCGCCCGTCGTCGTCCGCCCGTCAGAGGTGAGCGTCGCCTCTCCCCTCTCTCCCTCTCTCCCTCTCTCCCTCTCTCTCCCCTCTCTCTGCAGGCCATGGTTAGGGTTCAGTATAGGTGTCGGAAGCTGGTTCAGCCATCGGGGCTGTACGACCCAGGTCGTATAGGATTTCTTTCCAATTAATCCTAGACATTGACAAAAAAAAAACGATTCTACTCATCCCAATCCCTGCTTCCACGAGCCACTGTCGTTGCACTGTGCTTTAATATCGGGTGCGGCATGTGCGTCCTTGTGGGGGGAAGACAACAATATGAATATGAACCAGTACAAAGGCGTATTCTTGTTTGGATTGTAGTTATTGTACTGCCCAAAAATTTGATAAATTAGCCTCATTGGCTAGCAACCAACTGATTTGATAAGTATACTAATATTTGACACATCTATTATCTAAGTTTGAAAGGATAGATAGATGAATTAATAGCGAAGGGAGAGAAAAAAACCAAAGAACCAGAAAAACTGCTGCTGCCAATGCAGTAAAATAATGCGAGATAGGACCCACTGAAACAGCCACAAGTTGCTTTTGATTGGTCGCCTGATATTCTGGCTGGGCAGCCAATTGATTGGCAATAGTCCAGAAAAATAAGGAGTACGTCACGATTCGGTTTTTAATTTTCAATGGGAGGATACACATATGAATATAGTACTCTGGCAGCACTACCTACATGCTCGACTACCTACATGTCGACACAGGCTCGAAGCAAGGGTTGCGCCGCGCCCTAGGCTCGCTCACTTGCCTGGTCGATCGTCGGCATGCTCGCCAAGGCACTAGGCATCATCGCTGGTGATCTCCAAAATGAGGCACGCCGGTCGAGCACAGCGCGCTCAAGGTTCGGGATGAGAATGGACCGGGTTGACCCAACGGGTCCATGAAACTGTGGTTTGGTCCTTATGGAAAACCAGGAATGGAACTTGTTCTTTTTGAATGCAGGTTCTTGTATGAAATGATTCCCGATTTTTGCCGGAATGTTGATTAACTTCCGTTTCGGCAGAAATCGGGCACTCCTAGTTTAAGAAAATTAGCAAAGGTCATGCCGGATTTTTCCGTGCATTTAACCAATTATTTGTTTTTTATTAGTGCAAAGATGTGTGACAACGACGAGGCTGGATGTTCTAAGCGCATCAGCGCTGAAGGAGAACTTAGACCTCCGAATAAACAATTGACATTCTGGGAGGCGGCCCAGCGTCTAGAAGACGATGAAGAATACCATCCTTCGGAGAGCGAGGATGATGAGATGGAAGACGCGGAGGAAGAAGCCGAAGGAACGGCGGACGATGAAACCACTGATGGCGGCGAGGGCACAGGGAGTCGTAGCAACCCTCCTAAGAAGAAGAAGCCGAAGGACCGGCGCCCGAACACGGTCGGCACGGTCAGGGAGGAAATTACCGAAGTGAGCCCATCAGGGGTTCCTTTGGAGCCCGCCCTTGCCGTCAAAGGGTACGGTGGGCAAGTGGCGGCAATCACCCGGACAACCATCTCGATCAACACCGAGAATCTCCGGCATAAAGATAATGGCCACTTGCGCACACTCCTCTTCGAGAAGCCGCACGCAAGATACAAGTTCCCCGCTAAGTATCAGAACACAAATTATCATGGGAACGAAGTAAACAAATCCGCCCTCACAAAGATGAGCACCGCCCTGGCCAGCTGGAGAACCCGGATAAAGAAGAAGATCTATAAAGAAGGCAAAAGTCTCGAGGAGATCCAGAAGATTGACCCGCAGATCACCGAAGATCAGTTCCGGGAGTTCAAGTAGAGGTGTGAATCCGAAAGAGCCCTGGCCAATAGTAATCGGGGAAAGGCGCTGCAGGCGATGAATATAGGTCATCACCATCTCGGATCTGGTGGATATAGAACCGCGGAGGCCAAATGGAATAAGGAGGACGAAGAGTATAGATCCAAGGGGATAGAAAACCCCTTTGCTAAATTCGAACCCGGGCAGGTTCGAAACTTCATCAGGGCCCGTTACCATGTGGACCCAAAAACCAAACAACTCACCGCGGATCCCGCGGTGAAGGAATTCGAGGAAATTGTGGTAAGTATAATCTAACAGTCCCGTCATAAGCAATTCCTGTGTCCAACGACCTAGCTAGTTATATATGAGGCATGCTTTTCGAGTTATTTTTGTCTTTTTCGAGAATATGCCGATGATTGAAATGTCGTGGCACAATATATATGTGAATGTGCTATGACGGGATTGTTAGCCTTGTGATATGCACAAGTCCAGGAATTGTGCATCCTACTTGGCTAACGGTCCCGTCATAAGCATATTCCTGTGTCCAACGACCTAGCTAGTTATATATGAGGCATGCTTTTCGAGTTATTTTTGTCTTTTTCGAGAGTATGCCGATGATTGAAATGTCGTGGCACAATATATATGTGAATGTGCTATGACGGGATTGTTAGCCTTGTGATATGCACAAGTCCAGGAATTGTGCATCCTACTTGGCTAACGGTCCCGTCATAAGCATATTCCTGTGTCCAACGACCTAGCTAGTTATATATGAGGCATGCTTTTTGAGTTTGCTCTTTTTGATTTAAGAGTACTTTCTATAAGTGTATCTTCATATGCGACTTTAATTATACATGTTTTTTCAATCACCGGTTAGTTATTATTGTCAACTTGTAGATGACGTGGTACGTCGTGTACAAGGGACTGGTTCCCGGAGTCTACGATGATTGGAAAGACTGCCGGAGACAGGTGCACCGTTTCAGCGGCAATAGCTACAAAGGGTACAACACTATGGCGGAGGCGGAAGATAGATACACGCGCTATCTAGCGGGAGTTAGGACAAGGAACCGGATGAAGACCTACACCTTCGTCGCGGCGGTGATCATGCTTATCTTCTTTGGTTATTTATCCCGCGTTTGTGTCTAGCTAGCTAGTTTAGATGTCTAGGCGAGCTTCCGAGCTCTAACTTGTTCGATCGACACATGTATTCGCATGTCACCAACTACTACTTTGTAACATGATCAAAACAATGTAACTTGGACTATGTATTCATGTATGAGACTTATCTATATGTATTTGTTTCAATCTTGTTTTTCATATCGAGTATTTATATATATAATTGTATATCTTGTATCTGTGTGTGTATATCTGCTGTAATATTGTATATAATCTGTATTGCATATAATCTGGCTTGGAAATTAAAAAAAAAACAAAAAATACATCTGTGGCGCACATGTTCTACCTTCTGTGGCGCACTACACCTAAAGCGCACCATGGATGTTTAGTGGCGCACTGGGTAGTGCGCCACAGAAGATCCAAGGGGTAGCGCACCACGCCAAACTTCTGTGGCGCACTAGGTGGTGCGCTACGCCTATCTCTACACAACCGTGGCGCACTAGGCAGTGCGCCACGGCTGAGAGATAGCCGTAGCGCAAGGCCCGTGGCGCACTACAGGTGCGCCACGGATGGGCCTTTTAGGTGCGCCACAGACGACCATTTTCCTAGTAGTGCGTCCATAAAACGTGAAAACATCGAATTTTTGGTCAGGTCTCTCAAACATGTATCGTGTATTATGGGACTTGCAAATCCCCTTAGAACACAAAAACTATGGGCCATAGCTCGTAAAAACGACCATAAAACGCAAAAAGACGAGTTTTTGGTCATAAATCTCAAACATGTACCGTGTCTTTACGGGTCATGAAAATCGCATTAGAACCCCCAAATTGTGGGCAATAGGTCATGAGAACATTCATAAAACACGAAAACATAGAGTTTTTGGTCATGTCTCTCAAACATGTATCGGGTCTTATGGGTCTTGCAAATCTCCCTAGAACACCAAAACTGGGGGCAATAGCTCATCAAAACTTCCATAAAACACGAAAAACATGTATCGGGTCTTATGGGCCTTGCAACTCACCCAAGAACACCAAAACTGTGGGTAATAGCTCATGAAAACGGCCATCAAACACGAAAACGATGAGTTTTTGGTCATAACTCTCAAACATGTATCGTGTCTTGACGGGTCATGCAAATCGCACTAGAACCCACAAATTGTGGGCAATAGCTCATGAAAACGGCCATAAAACGCGAAAACGATGAGTTTTCGGTCATGTATCTCAAGCACGTATCGGGTCTTATGGGTCGTGCCAATCGCCTTGGAACACGAGAAAACGGCCATAAAACGAGAAAACACCGATTTTTTGGTCATAACTCTCAAACATGTATCGTGTCTTTACGGGCAATGAAAATCCCCATGAAACCCCAAAACTGTAGGCAATAGCTCATGAAAACGGCCATCAAACATGAAACAATGATTTTTTACTAATAACTCTCACGCGTGTATGAGGTGTTACGAGTCGTGCAAATAGCCTTAGAAACCCCAAAATTGTGGGCAACAGCTCTTGAAAACGTCCATAAAACGTGAAAAAGTAGAATTTTTGCTCATGTCTCTCAAACATGTGTCGGGTCTTAAGGGTCATGCAAATCTCCCTGGAACACCAAAACAATGGGAATAGCTCATGAAAAAAATGAGTTTTGATCATAACTCTCAACCATATATCAGGTGTTATAACTCGTGCAAATCTCCTTGGAAACCCCAAAATTGTTGGCAATAGCTCATGAAAACGTCCATAAAAAGCGAAAAACATAGAGTTTTTGGTGATGTATCTCAAACATGTATGGGGTCTTATGGGCCTTGCAAATCACCCTAGAACACCAAAATTGTGGGCAATAGCTCATGAAAACGGCCATAAAGCGCAAAAACGATGAGTTTTTGGTCATGTCTCTCAAGCATGTACCGGGTCTTATGGGTCGTGCCAATCGCCTTGGAACACCAAAACCGTGGGAGATACCTCATGGAAACGGCCATAAAACAAAAAATACCGAGTTTTCGTTCATAAGTCTCAAACATGTATCGTGTCTTTACGGGCAATGAAAGTCCCCATGAAACCCCAAAAATGTAGGCAATAGCTCATGAAAACGGCCATCAAACATGAAAACAATGATTTTTTTACTGATAACTCTCACACGTGTATGAGGTGTTACGAGTCATGCAAATCGCCTGAAACCCCAAAATTGTGGGCAATAGCTCTTGAAAACGTTCATAAAACCTGAAAAAGTAGAATTTTTGGTCATGTCTCTCAAACATGTGTCGGGTCTTATGGGCCTTACAAATCGCCCTGGAACACCAAAACTGTGGGCAGCTCATGAAAACGGCCATAGAACGAGAAAACTACGAGTTTTTGGTCATAACTCTCAAAGATGTATCGTGTATTTACGAGACATGGAAATCGCACTAGAACCCCCAAATTGTGAGCAATAACTCATGGAAACATCCATAAAACACGGAAACAACGAGTCTTTTTGGTCATCTCCCTTAAACATGTATCATGTCTTATGGGTCATGCAAACCGACGTGAAACACCAATATTGTGGGCAATAGGTCATGAGAACATTCATAAAACACGAAAACATAGAGTTTTTGGTCATGTCTCTCAAACATGTATCGGGTCTTATGGGTCTTGCAAATCCCCCTAGAACACCAAAACTGGGGGCAATATTTCATCAAAACGTCCATAAAACACGAAAAACATGTATCGGGTCTTATGGGCCTTGCAACTCACCCAAGAACACCAAAACCGTGGGTAATAGCTCATGAAAACGGCCATCAAACACGAAAACGATGAGTTTTTGGTCATAACTCTCAAACATGTATCGTGTCTTGACGGGTCATGCAAATCGCACTAGAACCCACAAATTCTGGGCAATAGCTCACGAAAACGGACATAAAACGCGAATACGATGAGTTTCCGGTCATGTCTCTCAAGCACGTATCGGGTCTTATGGGTCGTGCCAATCGCCTTGGAACACGAGAAAACGGCCATAAAACGAGAAAACACCGATTTTTTGGTCATAACTCTCAAACATGTATCGTGTCTTTACGGGCAATGAAAATCCCCATGAAACCCCAAAACTGTAGGCAATAGCTCATGAAAACGGCCATCAAACATGAAAACAATGATTTTTTACTAATAACTCTCACGCGTGTATGAGGTGTTACGAGTCGTGCAAATAGCCTTAGAAACCCCAAAATTGTGGGCAACAACTCTTGAAAACGTCCATAAAACGTGAAAAAGTAGAATTTTTGCTCATGTCTCTCAAACATGTGTCGGGTCTTATGGGTCATGCAAATCTCCCTGGAACACCAAAACAATGGGAATAGCTCATGAAAAAAATGAGTTTTGATCATAACTCTCAACCATATATCAGGTGTTATAACTCGTGCAAATATCCTTGGAAACCCCAAAATTGTTGGCAATAGCTCATGAAAACGTCCATAAAAAGCGAAAAACATAGAGTTTTTGGTGATGTATCTCAAACATGTATGGGGTCTTATGGGCCTTGCAAATCACCCTAGAACACCAAAATTGTGGGCAATAGCTAATGAAAACGGCCATAAAGCGCAAAAACGATGAGTTTTTGGTCATGTCTCTCAAGCATGTACCGGGTCTTATGGGTCGTGCCAATCGCCTTGGAACACCAAAACCGTGGGAGATACCTCATGAAAACGGCCATAAAACAAAAAAATACCGAGTTTTCGTTCATAAGTCTCAAACATGTATCGTGTCTTTACGGGCAATGAAAATCCCCATGGAACCCCAAAACTGTAGGCAATAGCTCATGAAAACGGCCATCAAACATGAAAACAATGATTTTTTACTGATAACTCTCACATGTGTATGAGTTGTTACGAGTCGTACAAATCGCCTGAAACCCCAAAATTGTGGGCAATAGCTCTTGAAAACATTCATAAAACGTGAAAAAGTAGAATTTTTGGTCATGTCTCTCAAACATGTGTCGGGTCTTATGGGCCTTACAAATCGCCCTGGAACACCAAAACTGTGGGCAGCTCATGAAAACGGCCATAGAACGAGAAAACTACGAGGTTTTGGTCATAACTCTCAAAGATGCATCGTGTATTTACGAGTCATGCAAATCGCACTAGAACCCCCAAATTGTGAGCAATAACTCATGAAAACGTCCATAAAACGCGGAAACAACGAGTCTTTTTGGTCATCTCGCTTAAACATGTATCATGTCTTATGGGTCATGCAAATCGACGTGAAACACCAATATTGTGGGAAATAGCTCATGAAAACGTCTATAAAACGCGAAAACTACGAGTTTTTGGTCATGTCTCTAAAAAGTGTATCGGGTGTTACGAGAAGTACAAATCGCCCTAAAACCCCAAAATTGTGGGCAATAGCTCATGAAAACGGCCATTAAACGCGAAAACACCGACTTTTTGGTCATAACTCTGAAACATGTATGGTGTCTTTATGGGCCATGAAAATCCCAAGGAATCCCAAAACCGTGGGCACTAGCTCATGAAAACGTCCATAAACCGTGAAAACGTCGAATTTTTGGTCAGGTCTCTCAAACATGTATCGTGTATTATGGGCCTTGCAAATCCCCTTAGAACACCGAAACTATGGGCCATAGCTCGTAAAATCGATCATAAAACGCAAAAAGACGAGTTTTTGGTCATAAATCTCAAACATGTATCGTGTCTTTACGGGTCGTGAAAATCGCATTAGAACCCCCAAATTGTGGGCAATAGGTCATGAGAACATTCATAAAACACGAAAACATAGAGTTTTTGGTCATGTCTCTCAAACATGTATCGGGTCTTATGGGTCTTGCAAATCTCCCTAGAACACCAAAACTGGGGGCAATAGCTCATCAAAACGTCCATAAAACACGAAAAACATGTATCGGGTCTTATGGGCCTTGCAACTCACCCAAGAACACCAAAACCGTGGGTAAGCTCATGAAAACAGCCATCAAACACGAAAACGATGTGTTTTTGGTCATAACTCTCAAACATGTATCGTGTCTTGACGGGTCATGCAAATCGCACTAGAACCCACAAATTGTGGGAAATAGCTCAAGAAAACGGCCATAAAACGCGAAAACGATGAGTTTTCGGTCATGTCTCTCAAGCACGTATCGGGTCTTATGGGTCGTGCCAATCGCCTTGGAACACGAGAAAACGGCCATGAAACGAGAAAACACCGATTTTTTGGTCATAACTCTCAAACATGTATCGTGTCTTTATGAGCAATGAAAATCCCTATGAAACCCCAAAACTGTAGGCAATAGCTCATGAAAATGGCCATCAAATATGAAAACAATGATTTTTTACTAATAACTCTCACGCGTGTATGAGGTGTTACGAGTCGTGCAAATAGCCTTAGAAACCCCAAAATTGAGGGCAACAGCTCTTGAAAACGTACATAAAACGTGAAAAAGTAGAATTTTTGCTCATGTCTCTCAAACATGTGTCGGGTCTTATGGGTCATGCAAATATCCCTGGAACACCAAAACAATGGGAAATAGCTCATGAAAAAAATGAGTTTTGCTCATAAATCTCAACCATATATCAGGTGTTACAACTCGTGCAAATATCCTTGGAAACCCCAAAATTTTTGGCAATAGCTCATGAAAACGTCCATAAAAAACGAAAAACGTAGATTTTTTGGTCATGTATCTCAAACATGTATCGGGTCTTATGGGCCTTGCAAATCACCCTAGAACACCAAAATTGTGGGCAATAGCTCATGAAAACGGCCATAAAGCGCGAAAACGATGAGTTTTTGGTCATGTCTCTCAAGCATGTACCAGGTCTTATGGGTCATGCCAATTGCCTTGGAACACCAAAACCGTGGGAGATACCTCATGAAAACGGCCATAAAACAAAAAAATACCGAGTTTTCGTTCATAAGTCTCAAACATGTATCGTGTCTTTACGGGCAATGAAAATCCCAATGGAACCCCAAAACTGTAGGAAATAGCTCATGAAAACGGCCATCAAACATGAAAACAATGATTTTTTACTGATAACTCTCACATGTGTATGAGTTGTTACGAGTCGTGCAAATCGCGTGAAACCCCAAAATTGTGGGCAATAGCTCTTGAAAACATTCATAAAACTTGAAAAAGTAGAATTTTTGGTCATGTCTCTCAAACATGTGTCGGGTCTTATGGGCCTTACAAATCGCCCTTGAACACCAAAACTGTGGGCAGCTCATGAAAACGGCCATAGAACGAGAAAACTACGAGTTTTTGGTCATAACTCTCAAAGATGTATCGTGTATTTACGAGTCATGCAAATAGCACTAGAACCCCCAAATTGTGAGCAATAACTCATGAAAACATCCATAAAACGCGGAAACAACGAGTCTTTTTGGTCATCTCGGTTAAACATGTATCATGTCTTATGGGTCATGCAAATCGACGTGAAACACCAATATTGTGGGAAATAGCTAATGAAAACGTCTATAAAACGCGAAAACTACGAGTTTTTGGTCACGTCTCTAAAAAGTGTATCGGGTGTTACTAGAAGTACAAATCGCCCTAAAACCCCAAAATTGTGGGCAATAGCTCATGAAAACGGCCATTAAACGCGAAAACGCCGACTTTTTGGTCATAACTCTGAAACATGTATGGTGTCTTTATGGGCCATGAAAATCCCAAGGAATCCCAAAACCGTGGGCACTAGCTCATGAAAACATCCATAAAACGTGAAAACGTCGAGTTTTTGGTCAGGTCTCTCAAACATGTATCGTGTATTATGGGCCTTGTAAATCCCCTTAGAACACCGAAACTGTGGGCCATAGCTCGTAAAAATGACCATAAAACGCAAAAAGACGAGTTTTTGGTCATAAATCTCAAACTTGTATCGTGTCTTTACGGGTCGTGAAAATCGCATTAGAACCCCCAAATTATGGGCAATAGGTCATGAGAACATTCATAAAACACGAAAACATAGAGTGTTTGGTCATGTCTCTCAAACATGTATCGGGTCTTATGGGTCTTGCAAATCTCCCTAGAACACCAAAACTGGGGGAAATAGCTCATCAAAACGTCCATAAAACAACAAAAAACATGTATCGGGTCTTATGGGCCTTGCAACTCACCCAAGAACACCAAAACTGTGGGTAATTGCTCATGAAAACGGCCATCAAACACGAAAACGATGAGTTTTTGGTCATAACTCTCAAACATGTATCGTGTCTTGACGGGTCATGCAAATCGCAATAGAACCCACAAATTGTGGGCAATAGCTCATGAAAACGGCCATAAAACGCGAAAACGATGAGTTTTTGGTCATGTCTCTCAAGCATGTATCGGGTCTTATGGGTCGTGCCAATCGCCTTGGAACACGAGAAAACGGCCATAAAACGAGAAAACACCAATTTTTTGGTCATAACTCTCAAACATGTATCGTGTCTTTACGGGCAATGAAAATGCCCATGAAACCCCAAAACTGTAGGCAATAGCTCATGAAAACGGCCATCAAACATGAAAACAATGATTTTTTACTAATAACTCTCACGCGTGTATGAGGTGTTACGAGTCGTGCAAATAGCCTTAGAAACCCCAAAATTGTGGGCAACAGCTCTTGAAAACGTCCATAAAACGTGAAAGAGTAGAATTTTTGCTCATGTCTCTCAAACATGTGTCGGGTCTTATGGGTCATGCAAATCTCCCTGGAACACCAAAACAATGGGAATAGCTCATGAAAAAAATGAGTTTTGATCATAACTCTCAACCATATATCAGGTGTTATAACTCGTGCAAATCTCCTTGGAAACCCCAAAATTGTTGGCAATAGCTCATGAAAACGTCCATAAAAAGCGAAAAACATAGAGTTTTTGGTGATGTATCTCAAACATGTATGGGGTCTTATGGGCCTTGCAAATCACCCTAGAACACCAAAATTGTGGGCAATAGCTCATGAAAACGGCCATAAAGCGCAAAAAGGATGAGTTTTTGGTCATGTCTCTCAAGCATGTACCGGGTCTTATGGGTCGTGCCAATCGCGTTGGAACACCAAAACCGTGGGAGATACCTCATGAAAACGGCCATAAAACAAAAAAATACCGAGTTTTCGTTCATAAGTCTCAAACATGTATCGTGTCTTTACGGGCAATGAAAATCCCCATGGAACCCCAAAACTGTAGGCAATAGCTCATGAAAACGGCCATCAAACATGAAAACAATGATTTTTTACTAATAACTCTCACATGTGTATGAGTTGTTACGAGTCGTGCAAATCGCCTGAAACCCCAAAATTGTGGGCAATAGCTCTTGAAAACATTCATAAAACGTGAAAAAGTAGAATTTTTGGTCATGTCTCTCAAACATGTGTCGGGTCTTATGGGCCTTACAAATCGCCCTTGAACACCAAAACTGTGGGCAACTCATGAAAACGGCCATAGAACGAGAAAACTACGAGTTTTTGGTCATAACTCTCAAAGATGTATCGTGTATTTACGAGTCATGCAAATCGCACTAGAACCCCCAAATTGTGAGCAATAACTCATGAAAATGTCCATAAAACGCGGAAACAACGAGTCTTTTTGGTCATCTCGCTTAAACATGTATCATGTCTTATGGGTCATGCAAATCGACGTGAAACACCAATATTGTGGGAAATAGCTCATGAAAACGTCTATAAAACGCGAAAACTACGAGTTTTTGGTCATGTCTCTAAAAAGTGTATCGGGTGTTACGAGAAGTACAAATCGCCCTAAAACCCCAAAATTGTGGGCAATAGCTCATGAAAACGGCCATTAAACGCGAAAACACCGACTTTTTGGTCATAACTCTGAAACATGTATGGTGTCTTTATGGGCCATGAAAATCCCAAGGAATCCCAAAACCGTGGGCACTAGCTCATGAAAACGTCCATAAACCGTGAAAACGTCGAATTTTTGGTCAGGTCTCTCAAACATGTATCGTGTATTATGGGCCTTGCAAATCCCCTTAGAACACCGAAACTATGGGCCATAGCTCGTAAAATCGATCATAAAACGCAAAAAGACGAGTTTTTGGTCATAAATCTCAAACATGTATCGTGTCTTTACGGGTCGTGAAAATCGCATTAGAACCCCCAAATTGTGGGCAATAGGTGATGAGAACATTCATAAAACACAAAAACATAGAGTTTTTGGTCATGTCTCTCAAACATGTATCGGGTCTTATGGGTCTTGCAAATCTCCCTAGAACACCAAAACTGGGGGCAATAGCTCATCAAAACGTCCATAAAACACGAAAAACATGTATCGGGTCTTATGGGCCTTGCAACTCACCCAAGAACACCAAAACCGTGGGTAATAGCTCATGAAAACGGCCATCAAACACGAAAACGATGAGTTTTTGGTCATAACTCTCAAACATGTATCGTGTCTTGACGGGTCATGCAAATCGCACTAGAACCCACAAATTGTGGGCAATAGCTCATGAAAACGGCCATAAAACGCGAAAACGATGAGTTTTCGGTCATGTATCTCAAGAACGTATCGGGTCTTATGGGTCGTGCCAATCGCCTTGGAACACGACAAAACGGCCATAATACGAGAAAACACCGATTTTTTTGGTCATAACTCTCAAACATGTATCGTGTCTTTACGGGCAATGAAAATCCCCATGAAACCCCAAAACTGTAGGCAATAGCTCATGAAAACGGCCATCAAACATGCAAACAATGATTTTTTAACTACTAACTCTCACGCCTGTATGAGGTGTTACGAGTCGTGCAAATAGCCTTAGAAACCCCAAAATTGTGGGCAACAGCTCTTGAAAACGTCCATAAAACGTGAAAAAGTAGAATTTTTGCTCATATCTCTCAAACATGTGTCGGGTCTTATGGGTCATGCAAATCTCCCTGGAACACCAAAACAATGGGAATAGCTCATGAAAAAAATGAGTTTTGATCATAACTCTCAACCATATATCAGGTGTTACAACTCGTGCAAATCTCCTTGGAAACCCCAAAATTGTTGGCAATAGCTCATGAAAACGTCCATAAAAAGCGAAAAATGTAGAGTTTTTGGTCATGTATCTCAAACATGTATCGGGTCTTATGGGCCTTGCAAATCACCCTAGAACACCAAAATTGTGGGCAATAGCACATGAAAACGGCCATAAAGAGCGAAAACGATGAGTTTTTGGTCTTGTCTCTCAAGCAAGAACCGGGTCTTATGGGTCGTGCCAATCGCCTTGGAACACCAAAACCGTGGGAGATACCTCATGAAAACGGCCATAAAACAAAAAAATACCGAGTTTTCGGTCATAAGTCTTAAACATGTATCGTGTCTTTACGGGCAATGAAAATCCCCATGGAACCCCAAAACTGTAGGCAATAGCTCATGAAAATGGCCATCAAACATGAAAACAATGATTTTTTACTGATAACTCTCACACGTGTATGAGGTGTTACGAGTCGTGCAAATCGCCTGAAACCCCAAAATTGTGGGCAATAGCTCTTGAAAACGTTCATAAAATGTGAAAAAGTAGAATTTTTAGTCATGTCTCTCAAACATGTGTCGGGTCTTATGGGCCTTACAAATCGCCCTGGAACACCAAAACTTTGGGCAGCTCATGAAAACGGCCATAGAACGAGAAAACTATGAGTTTTTGGTCATAACTCTCAAAGATGTATTGTGTATTTACGAGTCATGCAAATCGCACTAGAACCCCCAAATTGTGAGCAATAAGTCATGAAAACGTCCATAAAACGCGAAAACAACGAGTTTTTTTGGTCATCTCGCTTAAACATGTATCATGTCCTATGGGTCATGCAAATCGACATGAAACACCAATATTGTGGGCAATAGCTCATGAAAACGTCTATAAAACGCGAAAACGACGAGTTTTTGGTCATGTCTCTAAAATGTGTATCGGGTGTTACGAGAAGTACAAATCGCCCTAAAACTCCAAAATTGTGGGCAATAGCTTATGAAAACGACCATTAAACGCGAAAACGCCGACTTTTTGGTGATAACTCTGAAACATGTATGGTGTCTTTATGGGCCATAAAATCCCATGGAGTCCCAAAACCGTGGGCACTAGCTCATGAAAACGTCCATAAAACGTGAAAACGTCGAGTTTTTCGTCATGTCTCTCAAACATGTATCGTGTCTTATGGGCCTTGCAAATCCCCTTAGAACACCGAAACTGTGGGCCATAGCTCGTAAAAACACCATAAAACGGAAAAAGACGATTTTTCGGTCATAAATCTCAAACATGTATCGTGTCTTTACGGGTCGTGAAAATCGCATTAGAACCCCCAAGTTCTGGGCAATAGGTCATGAAAACGTTCATAAAACGCGAAAACATAGAGTTTTTGGTCATGTCTCTCAAACATGTATCGGGTCTTATGGGTCTTGCAAATCTTCCTAGAACACCAAAACTGGGGGCAATAGCTCATAAAACGTCCATCAAACGTGAAATAACATGTATCGGGTCTTATGGGCCTTGCAAATCACCCAAGAACACCAAAACCGTGGGCAATAGCTCATGAAAACAGCCGTAAAACACAAAAACGACGAGTTTTGGTCATAAATCTCAAACATGTATCGTGTCTTGACGGGTCGTGAAATTCCGACTAGAATCCACAAATTGTGGGCAATAGCTCGTGAAAACGTCCATAAAACGCGAAAACAACGAGTTTTTGATCATCTCGCTCAAACATGTATCATGTCTTTTGGGCCATGCAAATCGCCCTGAAACACCAAAACTATGGGCAACAGCTCATCGAAACGTCCATAAAACGTGAAAACGACGAGTTTTTGGTCATGTATCTAAAACGTGTATCGGGTGTTACGAGAAGTGCAAATCGCCCTGAAAACTAAAAATTGTGGGCAATAGCTCATGTACATTTATAAAACGCGAAAATGACGAGTTTTTGGTCATGTCTCTCAAACATGTATCGGATCTTATGGGTCGTGACAATCACCTTGGAACACCAAAACTGTGGGCAATTCCTCATGAAAATGGCCATAAAACGAGAGAACGCCGAGTTTTTGATCATAACTCTCAAACATGTATCGGGTGTTTACGTTCCAGGAAAATCCTCGTGGAATCCCAAAACTGTGAGCAATAGCTCATGAAAACTACAATAAAACATGAAAACAATGAGTTTTTTCTAATAACTCTCAAACGTGTATTAGGTGTTACGAGTCATGCAAATCGCCTTGGAAACCCCAAAATTGTGGGCAATAGCTCATGAAAACGTCTATAAAACGTAGATTTTTGGTCATGTCTCTCAAACATGTATCGGGTCTTATGGCCCTTGCATCGCCCTAGAATACCAAAGGCGTGGGCAATTCCTCATGAAAACGGTCATAAAACACGACAAATACGAGTTTTTGGAAAGAGAGAAACAATCTCTGGTTTAATAACATACAACCCTCAGTTCAGGCTTGGAAATCAAGATTTGCTGCTGATATGTCACTACTGATTCATAGGACTAAAGAGGAGCTACATCCACTTATCAAGAGCATTATTCATAGTTTGTAAACCATCTTGTACTCCTAGATTTATCTTTTCTGACTTTTTAGAGCCTCTCCCCCATCCTCTGTCTCTGTGTAAATATGGAACCTTACAGATTCTGACCCATTATTAATGAAAATGAGGCAGTAGGAGTCTTTCCTACTGTTATTACCCTCAAAAAAAACTACGAGTTTTTGGTCATAACTCTTAAACATGTATCGTGTACTTACAAGTCATGCAAACCGCACTAGAACCCCCAAATTGTGGGAAATAGCTCATGAAAATGTCCATAGAACGCGAAAACGATGAGTTTTTGGTCTCTCTCCCTCTCTCAAACATCTATCATGTCTTATGGGCCATGAAAATCGCCCGCGAACATGAAAGCTATGGGAAATAGATCACCAAGACGACCATTAAACATGAAAACGATGAGTTTTTGCTCATAACTCCTAAACGTGTATCAGGTGTTACGATTTGTGTAAATCGCCCTGGAACGCTAAAACAGTGGGCAATAGCTCATGAAAACAGTCATAAAATGCGAAAACACCGAGTTTTTGGTCATAACAATCAAACATGTATCGTGTCTTTACGGGGCATGAAAATCGCCACGGAAACCCCAAATTGTGGGCAATAGCTCATGAAAACGTCCATAAAACGCGAATACGTAGATTTTTTGGTCATGTCTCTCAGACATGTATCGGGTCTTATGGACCTTGAAAATCGCCCTAGAGACCTTGAAAATCGCCCTAGAACACCAAAATTATGGGCAATAGCTCATAAAAATGGCCATAAAACGCGAAAACGATGAGTTTTCGGTCATGTCTCTCAAGCATGTATCGGGTCTTATGGGTCGTGCCAATCTCGTTGGAACACAAAAACTGTGGGAGATACCTCATAAAAACGGCCATAAAACAAGAAAACACCGATTTTTTGGTCATAACTCTCAAACATGTATCGTGTCTTTACGGGCCATGAAAATCCCCATGGAACCCCAAAAATTAGGGCAATAGCTCATGAAAACGGCCATAGAACATGGAAACAACGATTTTTTACTAATAACTCTCACACGTGTATGAGGTGTTACGAGTCGTGCAAATCTCCTTGGAAACCCCAAAATTGTGGGCAATAGCTCTTGAAAACGTCCATAAAACGCAAAAACATAGAATTTTGGTCATGTCTCTCAAACATGTATCGGGTCTTATGGGCCTTGCAAATCGCCCTGAAACACCAAAACTATGGGAAATAGCTCATGAAAACAACGAGTTTTTTCTCATAACTCTCAACCATATATCAGGTGTTACAACTTATGCGAATCACCTTGGAAACCCCAAAATTGTTGGCAATAGCACATGAAAACGTCCATAAAAAGCGAAAAATGTAGAGTTTTTGGTCATGTATCTCAAACATGTATCGGGTCTTATGGGCCTTGCAAATCACCTTAGAACACCAAAATTGTGGGCAATAGCTCATGAAAACGGCCATAAAGCGCGAAAACGATGAGTTTTTGGTCATGTCTCTCAAGCATGTTCCGGGTCTTATGGGTCGTGCCAATCGCCTTGGAACACCAAAACTATGGGAGATACCTCATGAAAACGGCCATAAAACAGAAAAATACCGAGTTTTCGGTCATAAGTATCCAACATGTATCGTGTCTTTACGGGCAATGAAAATCCCCATGGAACCCCAAAACTGTAGGCAATAGCTCATGAAAACGGCCATCAAACATGAAAAGAATGATTTTTTACTGATAACTCTCACACGTGTATGAGGTGTTACGAGTCGTGCAAATCGCCTGAAATCCCAAAATTGTGAGCAATAGCTCTTGAAAACATCCATAAAACGTGAAAAAGTTGAATTTTTGGTCATGTCTCTCAAACATGTGTCGGGTCTTATGGGCCTTACAAATCGCCCTGGAACACCAAAATTGTGGGCAGCTCATGAAAACGGCCATAGAACGAGAAAACTACGAGTTTTTGGTCATAACTCTCAAAGATGTATCGTGTATTTACGGGTCATGCAAATCGCATTAGAACCCCCAAATTGTGAGCAATAACTCATGAAAACGTCCATAAAACGTGGAAACAACGAGTTTTTTGGTCATCTCGCTTAAACATGTATCATGTCTTATGGGTCATGCAAATCGACGTGAAACACCAATATTGTGGGCAATAGCTCATGAAAACTTCTATAAAACGTGAAAACGACGAGTTTTTGGTCATGTCTCTAAAATATGTATCGGGTGTTACGAGAAGGACAAATCGCCCTAAAACTCCAAAATTGTGGGCAATAGCTTATGAAAACGGCCATTAAACGCGAAAACGCCGACTTTTTGGTGATAACTCTGAAACATGTATGGTGTATTTATGGGCCATAAAATCCCATGGAATCCCAAAACCGTGGGCACTAGCTCATGAAAACGTCCATAAAACGTGAAAACGTCGTGTTTTTGGTCATGTCTCTCAAACATGTATCGTGTCTTATGGGCCTTGCAAATCCCCTTAGAACACCGAAACGGTGGTCCATAGCTCGTAAAAACGGCCATAAAACGCAAAAATACGATTTTTTGGTCATAAATCTCAAACATGTATCGTGCCTTTACGGGTCGTGAAAATCGCATTAGAACCCCCAAGTTGTGGGCAATAGGTCATGAAAACGTTCATAAAACGCGAAAACATAGAGTTTTTGGTCATGTCTCTCAAACATGTATCGGATCTTATGGGTCTTGCAAATCTCCCTAGAACACCAAAACTGGGCGCAATAGCTCATAAAAACGTCCATAAAACGCGAAATAACATGTATCGGGTCTTATGGGCCTTGCAAATCACCCAAGAACACCAAAACCGTGGCAATAGCTCATGAAAACAGCCGTAAAACATGAAAACCGCGAGTTTTTGGTCATAACTCTCAAACATGTATCGTGTCTTGACGGGTCATGCAAATCATACTAGAACCCAGAAATTGTGGTCCATATAACGCGAAAACAACGAGTTTTTTATCATCTCGCTCAACCATGTATCATGTCTTTTGGGCCATGCAAATCGCCCTGAAACACCAAAACTGTGGGCAATAGCTCATCAAAACGTCCATAAAACGTGAAAAGGACGAGTTTTTGGTCATGTATCTAAAATGTGTATAGGGTGTTACAAGAAGTGCAAATCGCCCTGAAAACCAAAAATTGTGGGCAATAACTCATGAACATGAAAATGGCCATAAACGCGAGAACACCGAGTTTTTGATCATAACTCTCAAACATGTATTGGGTGTTTACGTGTTTACATGCCATGAAAATCCTCGTGTACGTATTTGGTATGACCACTGTGTATAATCTGATATTTATCTTTACTCCTATAAAAATTTCGTTTATTGTGTCAGTTTGTATGTTTAGCTACACCAGATGTTAGATTTAGCACAAACGGTTGGGATAAGAGTCCGCGCGAACAGTTGCTAATGAATTAGTAACAAGTCCCTTCATATGCTCTAGTGGTTCTGTATGCCAGCAAACTATGGTAAAGAGTTGGTAGATATGATGCGATACCTCTAGTGTTACGTGTTGTATGGACTTCTTTTCCCATACCAAAGTGGAGTTTGGCTTTTAAGTAGTGTGTGCATTGTTGCCTTTTGAGTTAACGAACGATGCAAATGTTAACTAGAATTTCCAGTCTAAGGTGCTTTCATATCCATTGCACCAAGCCTGGGCGCTTGGTTCCCCTGAACCGATCGGTTCAGTTTCTCGGCTTTAAAGGAATTCCGGTTGCTAGATTTGACTGCCGATAGGTCTCCTGGAAAAACTATAACCGAGACTTCGGTTGACTGCAATCTCGGATCGGTCCTCGGTTCAAAATCTCGGATTCTTGGGTAAGACAGACATTGCAATAGAATTCTTTCGCAACATGTCGAGTCGCCGATGCACATCCGTGGAATATCTGCTCCCAGGATGCCTCGTCCATGCACCCACGGTCCACAGCCTCTCCTAGTTACTGTTGGCAACCTGAACAGAGTGTAGAGCATGGACAAGGTAGAGCAGGAATAAGAGACGAGGGACAGCATGAAAGAGAGATGAGATGCGCCATTGTTCGCCAGAAAGTCGGCGCCGTTAGCCCCCGCGGTAGAGAGAAGGAGGCGCCGCACATGGAGGTGGCCAGGGTTAGGTATTGCGAGTACTCCACTGCGCTGCCGGGCTTTGAATGCCTCGAAGTGTGCTCAGGGCCTATTTGGTAATCCCGCTAGGCCACTAGTAGCCGAGGTGGATCCCTTCAAGGGGCACAGCGACTCTGCGCTTTCGGTTTTCCTCGGTAAAGAATGGTCCAGTCCGTCTCATTTCCTATAAAAAGAGGACAGATGTAACTACCTAGGTGAATTACGCTCCTAGTTACAAGCCTGGACGAGCGGAAATGGTTAAAATAGTACGGTGGGGCCCAAATGCCACTCACAGGTAGACCTTTCGGCCGTCCTAACCATTTACAAACATCGGGACAAGAACGGGCGGCGTAATCGGCAGGCGAAGGGATCAACTACATACACAAATGAGTATGTATGCAAGCCACCATACAACAGTCCTCAGAGCCATTCCATCTAAAAGAAATAGAAATATTGCAACACCATACGGCAAGATCCAAATATCCTAGATAGATATATAGTTTAGGATATCTCCTCATACATCAAACATCAGAGTATCAGGCGGAAGCGGAAAATAAGATCCGAGTACGGATAAGAAGCAAATCGGCATCAGATGCCCCATAAATAAACACATCCCGCCCACAGATCTCACGGATCCCCGTTCCCGGAATCTCTACACCGAATGATCATTGCCCACATCGTCCGTCTCCTCCACCCAGTATCCGTCTTGTGAGTGTACCTGTTCATCTGAATCAAATAATTTATCGTGTGAGACCCTAGGGGTACTCAGCAAGTCTTTATGCCTCTAAAGGGGACACAACCTGGGTGTCGCAATTGCAGCAAAAGATAATACCTAACAATTCTATAGATACTCGCTAACCATCCGCCTAACCAAAGATAGACGGATGTCCGTGAATTAATAACAACAGTTATAGCAGTAATATTAACAGATCCATCCTCCTCCTCGCTTACCAACGAGGAAGCGGACGAACAACTCCCATCCATTGGCAGTTTTATTATCCATTCCATGAGAGTTGCACTATTTACTAGTCAGGTACTTAGTCAAATTAGAAGCGGTACTTTAGTTATACTTGTCTATGATCGAGAAACTGTGCTCCAAGTCGTCCATAACCGCGGACACGGCTTTCAGAAAGTTTTACCCTGCAGGGGTGCACAAATAGCAACACACACTTGATCAACCTCGGAAAAACCAAATCAAAACCCAACGAGGCATTCACGACAAAGCGATCACATGATTCAGAAATATTTCAGGGGGCCACCCCATTAAGCTACCCGCAACGAAGTTGGCCGGCTCCGAGACGGACTCAAGGTTTGTGTGGACGGCTGTAAACGACTGGGAACCCGAAAGTGTGACTGGGCTTGTTGATACAGCGCAAAACGTGTCACGGACCTAAACAGTACAGGTGCTCCTCGCACAATCGTAAATAAAGCAGTAAAGCATGGCATAAGTACAGGATAGTAATAAAGCCCCAAACTACTTTGTGGCCCCAAGAAATAAGAATGAATCAAGCTCTGGCTCAGGGGGGTCCATAAGCCTCCCGGATGTGGATAGCGCGAATATTCAAGGAACAGGAATCAAGTACTCGGGGTCCTACGGGACACAAGTGAGCATGAAAAACCAAATAGCAGATATTGCTCACCGGTGCCACTTTCATTAGTTATCCCATTACTACTCAGGTTAAGTTGTATAGGTACCTCGTTATCCATCAGACACTCACATACCCTACACATGCTGTTCTACGACCCGCATGGCTCAAACAACTCCTGTAGTAATGGCTCATGGGATGGAGGAACAAGCTTCGGTGGGGTTTAAAAGTAAAGGCTATGCAGTACTTGGGATTCAGTTTAATGCGATCGCGACTCAATGATGCAAGAATAAGATAGAGGCAATAGGTACTATATGTATGCAAGTATGTGGTAGTGCTTGCCTGGCAGCTTAGTTGAAGCGAGAGAAGGATCTGGGTAGTGCTCCTGGGTTTCTTGATATATCCCCTGCTCAGCGTCTATTCGAAGAAGAACCAAACAAACAAGGGCCAACATAAATAAAGTGCACAAGCATATGAGTTAAAATGCGACAAGAAAACAATCATGCCATGATGAATGATGCACAATTTGCATGGCAATAAAGTAGCATGGCATGGGTGAGGTTTAGAATACAAGAAATAAAGCATTTTATGGAGTTTTAACCATATTTTATACTCAAACAAGTTGCTGTATACTTTATATTTATTTGATGCATGCTGCAATTCAGAACAAGGAATTTATAAACAGAAAGGTCTCGTCGAGCTGATCATTTTAGACATATTATTTGTCAAATTTGGAGTCATAAAACAAAAGTTATTAAGTAATTAAGGCAAAAGGGCATTTTATTGTAATTTTAATCAACTTGAAATTTTAAGTGTTCAAAATATATTTTGGATGAAAGATTTGAATTCCTCACATTTTTCTGATTTCAAAACATATATTATTTGTATTATTTGGATTTGTATTTTAAAAGTTATTTAAAAACAGATTTAAATTTGCATTTAAAACAAATTTGAAAAGTTTAAATTAAAACAGGAAAGAACAGAGACTTTTGTTATTCAGCCCAGACCTAGCCACAGTCAGTGACAGGTGGGGCCAGGCTGACTGGGACTTACGCGCACAGAAAAGGTTTTCTCACCGCGGCTTTACCTAGCCTCAGCGAATGACAGGTGGGGCCGGCAGGGTGTAAGGGTCCACGGCGCGCGCAGCCAGCTGGGACGCGACACGTGGTGGATCCGGAGGAGCGCGGGTTAAGGGCATTTATCTGCGGGGGTGTTTTTGCAAAACGAACAGAGAGGCTGACGGTGGGCTCGGTGTACCGCGGGTTTGGCCGAAAAAGATGCAGGGGGTTTTTTGAAAAAAGGCGACACGGCACTGTGCTTCTTCTCTGCTCGCTGACGACGGGTCGGTGCACGACAGCGGCAGAGCGCGTCGCGCGGTGCTCGATCCTGGGTCTCGGGCGTGCGCGCTGCGGGGCGTAACCAGTGCGGTAGTGCTAGGGGAGTTGATAGGAGAGGACAACGCGGCTAGGTAACGCGGGGCGTCACGGGATCGTGCAGACGCAGACTCGCCCAGAGGGCGTTCGTCCTGGGGTCCGGCGAGACTAGGACGCGACTACGCACGCGAGGGTGTCAGCGGGGTCGGATGGCTCACCGTGAGGATGTTGGTGGTGTTTGATCGGCTTGGGGAGCGTCGCAGCGGCGAGGATGCAGACGGCCACCGGCGTTAGGGTTTGGCGTCGGCTCGTCGGGGAACTTCGGCGCTGGTCCATCTACTCCTTCGCGACAGGTACTGGTCGAAGCAGAGAGGCCTCCTCGTCCTCCCCGACCACCTCCACGTCGCGCTCGTCGGCTGGATCGAAGAAGCGTCGGTGGAGCAGACGGTGGCCGGCGTCGGTGTAGACGGTGGTGAGGGAAGGCAGGGGAGAGGGGAGCGGCCTGGGGAGATCTGGGGGAAGCAGAGGTGTCGTGGGGAAGGGAAAAAAGGAGGGAGAGGGGGAGATGGCGTGTGGGAGCGGGGTAGACGATGGAAAAGGTGGCTCGGGTAGGGCTCGGTGGGGCTGGTCCAGGCAGGCAGGGCAGGTGGGGATGGCCGGCCAGGCTCGGGTGGGGCCAAGCTGCAGCGAGAGAGAAGGAAGAGAGATAGAGGGGGGGACGCTCGGGTTGGAGCTAGGTTAGAGGGATGGGGTGGCTCGGGTTAGGGCTTGGCCTTAGGTTAGGGAGGGGTAGGTAGCTGGGGTGTGGCCAGGGAGAGAGGATGGCCAGGTGGGTCCAGCATGGGGAGGCTCGGCATAGGTGAAGAGGAGAGGGTGAGGTAGGTTTAGGGTTTAGAGAGAAAGGTGAGGTGGAGAGGTTTTCTTTTGACAAGATCAAGCAAGAACATGCCAAGCTCAAACAAGATCTAGACAAGAAAAAGAGAGGGTGAGAAAAAGGTGGTGAGGGTATGGATGGAGATGGTTATAGGGTTTTAGATGCTTGCATGCATCAAGCAAGATCAAGCATAAGAGGGGTAGAGGAAGATGGAAGATGATCCACTCAAAATTCAAATAAAATCCAAAAGACTAGAATGTGTAGGTTCTTGCATGGGCCATGCATAAATAGTAAATGCCTCCTCTAGTAGTGAAAACCACTAGATTATCTCATGGCATTTGTATAAGCAAGCTTCCCAAATTTTTGGAATAAGGCCCAACAAAAGAAAAGAGAGCTTGTTTACCACATGGATTAAATAAAAGATCATGCATGAATATAAGGTGGCCAAGCTTGTGTGTATGTGCCACTAGCCGACATGAACCCCAATGGTATTCCTACATGAGCTTATATTCATATTTAAACCATATGAAAGCTTGACAAGGGGTTCCACTCACATAGCATGCAAAGGTGGCCATGTGGCTCTCATATACCAATAATGTGAAAACAACATGGTGCATATATGGGAGCATGTGGAATTGTAAGTGGAGCCATCCAAACTCACATGAGCTAGAGGTAAAACCCAATAAAGTGCAAAGCTCATTTTTAGTTGGATGGTGGAATTATAAGGTGGTGACAAGAAAGGGTAGTGGAGTGCAATAAAAGATATGCCCCCAACTCAACTTGGGCATTAAACAATATATCAAGAACCAAATACAATATCAAGAGGCAAATACAATTAATAATGCATATGAGATAAGAACCAAAACAAAAAGGGTTTTATATGATGCTCGAATGCAAGGTGGCATGATGACGTGAGCATGATATAATTATGATGCAACAATTATATATAGGAAGTAGCATTTAGGTAGACTAGGCTAGTAGCATTGCAATTGTTAGACAATTGGGATGCTACAACTCTCCCCCACTAAACAAGAATCTCGCCCCGAGATTCCTAGGAAAAAGAAAACAACACAAGGAGAGGCGGGTGTTCGAACGAAGGTGACCCTCACGTTCCCAAGTTGATGAACAACGGAATGGTGCGACCACTACACCTTGCAAAACTTGCTAGACTTGTTGCGAGTCTTGCGTTTTGCTTGAGAAACAACGGGATAGAAGAATTGAAGGATTGTCGTGAGACAAGAAGGATAGGATGGACATAGCTCCGGTTTTCTCAAGAAACATGATAAAAGGATAGAACCACTTGTGAAATAAGGGACAAGATGATGTATCATGGATAAAGAAAGACACCGTTAAGATTAAAGATTTACCGATACTAGAGGGGATGAATCTTTGTCTCGCCGGAAGAAAAGATCTAGGTTGGAGAGGTTTGAACCACTATGACAATAGCATCGTATCTTCTCTCGGATTTGAGAAATGAAGTTCGGAAACAATATTGCCTTCAAACAATAGAGTCCCTTGATATCAACAGAAAGATTTAGTTAGACATCGTCGGATTAGATTCTTCTTGCGCCGGTAAGAACCAAAGTATCACGCAATTGAGGTGCGCGGATATAACTTCCAGAGACGGATGTGAAGCCAGATCATGGTGGAATCCCGAGAAGCAAAGAATATGGAGGATCTGGAGTTTATTGTAGAGATACTTATTGCTTTATTTAGCCTTGAGGCTAACGCAATAGATTTGCGGCTGATGGCATCAACCATAATTGGCTTTACCACAGAAAAAGAATTGATGAAACAAAGAGAGAGATAGTTTCCTTTAATCTTGTTTGGGGATATCGAGCATCGGTAGAAAGACGAGGATAGAAAAAGGTTTGCGTTTGTTTCCACCAGATAATTGAGGATTTTGCTCCGTGTAGAAAGGGTGAGATCACCAACAAGAGATTATTGATTACTTTCTTCGAAAGAGCACTCCGGAAAAACAAGGACGGAAGTAAAAGTATGAAGGGATAAAGGCCACTTCTAACTTCCGTGGAATGAGTGAAATCACATTAATTCACCAATTCAATGTACAAGAGCGAATGATAAGAGTAGTGGTATGGTAGCTACTCCATCCCGCACTCAAAGCATTACTCCGCACATGAATAAGAAAATCATGCAACCCAACTACCGAAACAGACTGAAGGTGTTGGCAAAAACTCATAGAACTCCGTTAGAAAACAAGGATAGATGCAAACGATTCGCCGGATTCATAGATAGATAAAGATGATGATGTTGTCGTCATGTCGGAAGTACCAAGCCACCGGAAAGATATAAAGGAAGATCACGGAGACAACTCCAAAATTTCACCGATATAGAAAAAGATAGCACCACTTGAACAGAAGGAATACAAGATCTGGAAGGTCTTCATGGCCTCCGGTGGATTGAGCATAGACGATAGAGCGAGAGGGTTTCAAGAGATTACTTAACGATATTGAGGTGAAAGAACTCCATGTTCTTCTTGAAATGATTGAGAGAGATGTAGCAGCCTTGAGGAAATCTTCAGCGGAACGACGATGATAACTTGCCAACAAGGAACAACCCCGGATTGGTTGAAGATGGAGGATGCAATTAACAATGGACTTGCTGATTCCAGAGTTGAAGTAATGTATTTATCAGAAGGACGTGGTCGAGATATGTGACTTCAAAAAGTCAGAATTCTCACTTTGAGACTTTGCACACAGGCAGTGCTCATGAAGCTCGAGAGAAAGAGACACAGATGATCTTTCATGTCCTTAAATAGATATCGAATAGGCAAGCATATTATCAACATATACCACCATGGATTAACAAGATATTCCCAGAATACCAAGTTCAAGAGGCGGGAGAACGAACAAATGCTCGAAACACTTTCTGAGCTCAACGCTCTTTGAAAGATCAACGTTACGAGTAAGGATTCCTGTTGAAGAAGATGCGCTGACAGAATAGGTTAACTGGTCCTTCGGAAGAAAGAGAGATGTCACCTGGTTCACATTGTCGATCGGATCACCGGTTTCAAAGATAAAGAGATCTTGGATAAGAACCGACGATAGCTCATACCTTAAGCAAAGCTATCAGAGAAGAAAAGATGCAATTCCCTCGTATCCAGGAGAATTGTGCAGATATGGGGTTCAAAAGGATGTGCAGCATGATGGACAGATGATAGACCGCCGTAGTGCTTGGAGAAACTCTGGATTGCCAAAGATGCTTGAATATGCATAGATATGATCGCGGTGTACTCAAAATCACAGGAGATAACCGTCACCATTTGGAGGATAGTGGTGATTGCATTTTCCATATTCCACTCAAGATAAGTGTCATATAGCTATGCCGAGAACCAAATTACAATCACCAGCATCGGATCGACACATGTTATGTAATTAGCCCAAGAGAATTGGAGATGAAATGAAACTCTAGGATTAAGCGCCGGTGACAAAAGAATGAGTTAGCATGGACATGCTGATAAAAGGGAGATAGATAATGTTTCACACACGACTGAAAAGGAGTGTGGAAGCACAGATGTATCAAAGAAAATTTTTCCGCATTTTTCGGCATTAAAATACCAATAGATGCGCAAAAACACTTATCAGGTAGCGATTAGCAACTGATGGTTTCAGAGGATGTGGAGTTGCTAGAAGGAAGCACACCCTTAAGAAGATGGCACCGGTTAACAAGGAGTCAGATAGATCGCGCCGGTATTCAAAAGCCTGTCAGTATGGAATGTACCAACAGTTGATAACCAAAGGCAGATAAAGATAACATGTTGGATACAACAGATAGACAAGGAATTACACACACACACACACATTCTATGGTACTACGGAAACCCAGAACACGTGAATCCTAGTTTGAATTTTAAGAAGAGGATTGAAAACGTTACACATCCTTACCAGAAAAGGGTGGGTGGGTGGGTAAGAAGAAAAGTGGAAGCAGTCCTACTCTCGCGTTTTGTTTTTCCCTAGTATACATAGCTACCAAAATATTTGCTAGACTGACAACTACCATTTGGCTGAGACCCTGAAGGGCGGGATGGCTCTGATACCAATTGTAACTACCTCGGTGAATTACGCTCCTAGTTACAAGCCTGGACGAGCGGAAATGGTTAAAATAGTACGGTGGGGCCCAAATGCCACTCACAGGTAGACCTTTCGGCCGTCCTAACCATTTCCAAACATCGGGACAAGAACGGGCGGCGTAATCGGCAGGCGAAGGGATCAACTACATACACAAATGAGTATGTATGCAAGCCACCATACAACAGTCCTCAGAGCCATTCCATCTAAAAGAAATAGAAATATTGCAACGCCATACGGCAAGATCCAAATATCCTAGATAGATATATAGTTTAGGATATCTCCTCATACATCAAACATCAGAGTATCAGGCGGAAGAGGAAAACAAGATCCGAGTACGGATAAGAAGCAAATCGGCATCAGATGCCCCATAAATAAACACATCCCGCCCACAGATCTCACGGATCCCCGTTCCCGGAATCTCTACAACGAATGATCGTTGCCCACATCGTCCGTCTCCTCCACCCAGTATCCGTCTTGTGAGTGTACCTGTTCATCTTAATCAAATAATTTATCGTGTGAGACCCTAGGGGTACTCAGCAAGTCTTTATGTCTCTAAAGGGGACACAACCTGGGTGTCGCAATTGCAGCAAAAGATAATACCTAACAATTCTATAGATACTCGCTAACCATCCGCCTAACCAAATATAGACGGATGTCCGTGAATTAATAACAACAGTTATAACAGTAATATTAACAGATCCATCCTCCTCCTCGCTTACCATCGAGGAAGCAGACGAACAACCACCATCTGTTGGCAGTTTTATTATCCATTCCATGAGAGTTGCACTATTTACTAGTCAGGTACTTAGTCAATTTAGAAGCGGTACTTTAGTTATACTTGTCTATGATCGAGAAACTGTGCTCCAAGTCGTCCATAACCGCGGACACGGCTTTCAGAAAGTTTTACCCTGCAGGGGTGCACAAATAGTAACACACACTCGATCAACCTCGGAAAAACCAAATCAAAACCCAACGAGGCATTCACGACAAAGCGATCACAGGATTCAGAAATATTTCAGGGGGCCACCCCATTAAGCTACCCGCATCGAAGTTGGCCGGCTCCGAGACGGACTCAAGGTTTGTGTGGACGGCTGTAAACGACTGGGAACCCGAAAGTGTGACTGGGCTTGTCGATACAGCGAAAACGTGTCACGGACCTAAACAGTACAGGTGCTCCTCGCACAATCGTAAATAAAGCAGTAAAGCATGGCATAAGTACAGGATAGTAATAAAGCCCCAAACTACTTTGTGGCCCCAAGAAATAAGAATGAATCAAGCTCTGGCTCAGGGGCGTCCATAAGCCTCCCGGATGTGGATAGCGCGAATATTCAAGGAACAGGAATCAAGTACTCGGGGTCCTACGGGACACAAGTGAGCATGAAAAACCAAATAGCAGATATTGCTCACCGGTGCCACTTTCATTAGTTATCCCATTACTACTCAGGTTAAGTTGTATAGGTACCTCGTTATCCATCAGACACTCACATACCCTACACATGCTGTTCTACGACCCGCATGGCTCAAACAACTCCTGTAGTAATGGCTCATGGGATGGAGGAACAAGCTTCGGTGGGGTTTAAAAGTAAAGGCTATGCAGTACTTGGGATTCAGTTTAATGCGATCGCGACTCAATGATGCAAGAATAAGATAGAGGAATTAGGTACTATATGTATGCAAGCATGTGGTAGTGCTTGCCTAGCAGCTTAGTTGAAGCGAGAGAAGGATCTGGGTAGTGCTCCTGGGTTTCTTGATATATCCCCTGCTCAGCGTCTATTCGAAGAAGAACCAAACAAACAAGGGCCAACATAAATAAAGTGCACAAGCATATGAGTTAAAATGCGACAAGCAAACAATCATGTCATGATGAATGATGCACAATTTAAATGGCAATAAAGTAGCATGGCATGGGTGAGGTGTAGAATACAAGAAATAAAGCATTTTATGGAGTTTTAACCATATTTTATACTCAAACAAGTTGCTGTATACATTATATTTATTTGATGCATGCTGCAATTCAGAACAAGGAATACATAAACAGAAAGGTCTCGTCGAGATGATCATTTTAGACATATTATTTGTCAAATTTGGAGTTATAAAACAAAAGTTATTAATTAATTAAGGCAAAAGGGCATTTTATTGTAATTTTAATCAACATGAACTTTTAAGTGTTCAAAATATATTTTGGATGGAAGATTTGAATTCCTCACATTTTTTTGATTTCAAAACATATATTATTTGTATTATTTGGATTTGTATTTTAAAAGTTATTTAAAAACAGATTTAAATTTGCATTTAAAACAAATTTGAAAAGTTTAAATTAAAACAGGAAAGAACAGAGACTTTTGTTATTCAGCCCAGACCTAGCCACAGTCAGTGACAGGTGGGGCCAGGCTGACTGGGACTCACGCGCACAGAAAAGGTTTTCTCACCGCGGCTTTACCTAGCCTCAGCGAATGACAGGTGGGGCCGGCAGGGTGTAAGGGTCCACGGCGCGCGCAGCCAGCTGGGACGCGACACGTGGTGGATCCGGAGGAGCGCGGGTTAAGGGCATTTATCTGCGGGGGTGTTTTTGCAAAACGAACAGAGAGGCTGACGGTGGGCTCGGTGTACCGCGGGTTTGGCCGAAAAAGATGCAGGGGGTTTTATGCAAAAAGGCGATGCGGCACTGTGCTTCTTCTCTGCTCGCTGACGACGGGTCGGTGCACGACAGCGGCAGAGCGCGTCGCGCGGGGCTCGATCCTGGGTCTCGGGCGTGCGCGCTGCGGGGCGTAATGTGGCGCCCTGCAAAAACGACTACTAGAACGTGTTTTTGTGCATTGCATCATCATGACCGCGTGTTCATGTCATCATGCCACATTGCATTTGAGCATCGTCATGTCATCTTGCATTTGTTTGCATAAAACTATTTTCGAAAAGCCTGATTTTATTTTCTAAACGCCCCGTCTTGATTTCATATTAAAACCCAGGTCTCCGGAATATTTTGTTTTGACTAACCACGGTTTGCAAAGGCCCGTTTAAAATAAATAAAATGTTTAATTATTTTAGGGGGCAGCCGTACCGGGCCGATCCGACCCAGTCGGCCACCCCCAGTACAAAACCAGCCTACCCAAAATATTTTCCTACCCCACCCTAACCTACCCAGCCCCCCTCCACCTCACCCCGACCATTCGCAAACCGCCACCTCACCACTTCCTTCCCCCCCATCCACTCCCATGTCGCCACCTCAGCCAGCCGGACCCACCCCACTACCTCACACACACGCAGCCACACACGCCCCCAACCACCACCTGCTGACCCACTCCACCCCCTCTCCCTTCCACCCCGATCCCACCGTCTCGCACCCTCTGCTCACCCCCTGGCCCACCCCGACCCCGCTCTCTCCTTCCCCACCCCGCCACGCACGCCACCACCCACCCCACGTCTCTCTCCTGGCCGCCCCGTCTCCCCTGTCCCGAAGCAACCGCCGCCGCCGGTCCTCCCCCTTCTGCAACACCGACGCCCAGCACCGTCGCCTCCTTCCCCAGGGCGCCACCGCCGCCGAGGACTCCCTCCTCCTTCGCCTCTCCCGACGGCCACCGCTTCCTCCCGCGCGGGCCCGCCTGCAGGCGTCGACCGTCGCCGGCCTTCCCTCGCCCGCGACCGCCCCGCCGTGTCCTCTGCGGGCCGCCCCAGCACGAGCCGCCTCGGCATCCTCCCTGCGCCTCCTCGCCGCGTGCTCTACCGCCAGCACGTCGACCCCGCGCGACCTCCACCGCTGTCCTCCGGCCCGCCCGAGCTCGTCCTGCCCCGCGTCCGTGTCGCCGGACTCCGCCGCGTCGGGCCCAAGCCGCGAGGGCGCCCTCCTGCCCTCTGCTTCCCAGTCCGCCGTCTCCCTCCCTTCCCCCAGCGAGGCCTCGCCTCTGCCCGTCGACCCCACTCCCTCGGCGGCGTGGCCCTGCAGCAGCCGGCCTCGGCCTCCCGAGCGCCGCCGCTAGCCACTCCTCCAAGCCCCACCAACCGCCGCCCCTCCCCGACATCGCCTCCTCGCAACCGCCGCTTGCCACCGCTGGCCTGAGTCCGGCCGCCGCCGTCGACCATGCCATCTGTCTCGTGAGCCGCCATGTGTGCCCCAAGCTCGTCGGCGCCCCACACCGAGCTTCCTGCACCGCCGCCCACGTACGGCCACCTTCCGTTGTCCTCCGGTGCTGTCTACACCTCGGTCTTGTCTTCGTTGTTCCTCGGCCTTGCATCCTTGTCTTTGCTGGTAGCAGGCATTCCACGCCACCCACTACTAGGAAAACGGCTATAGGTAATCAGCACATCCGTGGCTCACATGGTTGAAGTGCCCCACGGCTAAAACAGGCGTGGCTCACCTGTGGGCAGTGCCCTACTAGTAACTAGAACAACCGTGGCGCACATGACTATAGTGCGCCACAGATGTGTGTGGGCCAGGGCCCTGTTGGCCGCACGCCAAACATCTGTAGCGCACTACAGTCATGTGCGCCACGGTTGTTAGTGTCATCTGTGGCGCACATGGGGGGGGTTCGCTACGCCTAAGCGCACGCCCCTCTCTGGTGTGAACCATCCGCAAGCATCTGTGGCGCACATGGCATAGTGCGCCACAGAAGTTTGTACTCTCCGTGGCGCACTATGGCATGTGCGCCACAGATGTAGTGGCATGCACCAACTCCACCCCCCCCCCCCCCCCCGTGGATCGCCTTTTTAGGGTTTGCAAAAAATAAACGAAAATGATAAACACTTCAAAAAATGAAATCCTTTCATATTTAGGTAGGTAATGTGGTATAGCTTCTAGTAAAATTAACAAAAATGAGTTTCGACTTTATTTGCAAAAAAAAGTTATGCCACGGTAAAAAGGCCGTAACTTTTGCATACGATATCGAAAAAAATCGTATAATATACCAAAATGACGAGAACGAGATTTCGCATCTTCTCGTAGCGATTTTTTAGATTTTAAAAATTCGAAAAGAGTGAAAAGTTACGGTCAAAAAACCGTTTTTTCCTGCAGAAAAAAAAAATACAGGGCGGCTTATCCGTAGCGCACCTACACCTAGTGCGCCACGGATAAGCTTGGGCGGGATTCAAATTTGAATCCCCACCCCGCCCTCCTCCTCCCTTTCCCCTTTTCCCTCTTCCTCTCCCTTTCCCTTTCCACTTTTCCCTTCCCCTTTTCCCTCTTCCTCTCCCTTTCCCTTTCCCTTTCCCTTTCCCTTTCCCTTCTCCTTCTTCCTTCTTCCTTCTTCCTTCTTCCTTCTTCCATCTCCCTTCTCCTCCTTCCCCTTCTCCTCTTCTTGCAGTGATGGCACGACGTCGACCTCCTTCTCCTCCTCCTCGCAGTGACAACGGGCGACGGCGGTGCAACGGCGGCCTCCTTCTCCTCCTCCTCGCGACGGCGGTGCAACGGCGGCCTCCTTCTCCTCCTCTGCCTCCTGTTCTTCTCCTCCTCTTCCTCCTCTGCCTCCTCTTCTTCTCCTCCTCCTCTTCCTCCTCTTCTCCTCCTCCTCCTCTTCTCCTCCTCCTCTGCCTCATCTTCTTCTTCTTCTCCTCCTCTTCCTCCTATTCTCCTCTTCCTCCTCCTTGCAGTTCCGACGACGACACCGACGCGCGGCCGCACTGACGGCGATGGCGACCTGCACCGACGCGCGGCCGCACTGACGACGAGATCCAGATCTGCTGCTTTTTTTTTGAATTTTGAAATTTACATCCGTGGCGCACAGCACCTAGTGCGCCACGGTTATCGTTTCATACGCGTGGCGCACCTGCCCAAACTTCTGTGGCGCACTGGCATGTGCGCCACGCCTGTCTCTAAACTTCTGTGGCGCACTAGGCAGTGCGCCACAGAAGTTTAAACTTCTGTAGCGCAAGGCACATGGCGCACTGCTAGTGCGCCACAGATGATGTTTCATGGTGCGCCACTAAAGGCCATTTTCCTAGTAGTGACCCCTTCGCTGTGTATGTCCCCTGCAGGAATTTTGGCCGTCAGAGTTTGTTCATTGCATATGTGGTACTTTGTCACGTGGTTGTATCTGTTAATGGAGGAGTTAGAGTGGTGTGGGGATGTTGGCGATGTCGTGGTATTGCTCAAGACAGAAGCCGAGAGCTCCTTCAGGATCAAGATCCCGACAAGATCTATGATCGCCAAGGCTTTCTTGTCCACAAGACTAAAGAGGCGCGGACCCAAGATCGACACCGACCTAGAAGAATCCGATGAACCATCGGTGATGGACCCGAGTTCGTCACCAACGCCACGACCTTCGACAAGGAACCGACAAGATCGCCTAAGTTCTCCTTAGAGAACCCCAAGTACCCGAAGACCAAACCCCGAAGACCGATCCCGGCATGCCTAAACCCTGCTGACCCCATCGAACCAAGATCTTTAGACCAATGTGCGACCCTTTTCCCGAGCCCCTATTTTATAAATGATATAGAATTGTTGCATCAATTGTTCATGATTGCATACATCTTTGTGTGGGTTGGGGGCATTATGCCGATTCACCGCATAATTAAATAGGGAGTCGATATGCGGAATAACTTTGTCTTATTCCGGACTCCATTTAAATTGGTGTAGCGAACCGATGCCATGCTTCGCCCTGTTATTACAACATTTAAAATGCAGGGTATCTAAACAACTAGAACCATATATTTAATTGTTGGGACCCGGTTCCGCTTAATATTGCCTAATCGCATCGCATCTTTGCCATGTCATACATCATACATGCATCATGCCCGATCTTTTGCCGTAGTATTAAATATTGCATCCGGTGTTTCTGCTAGTGCTTTGCTTCTTCACGGACTAGGCCGTTGAGTTGATGCGAGTGTCGACCCGATCTTCGGATGAACCCTCGGCAATGTTTCCAGGCGAGCACCTTCCCCTTTCTACCTATCTTACTTTTATAGTATTTATTCCCTCCTGTTGATCTATTGCTATCTGTGTTGCGATGCTATAGTTTTCGTACCCGTGATATCCCTTGCAGCCTTATATTGCCTTGGACACATCCTATTACCTGTTGTTTGGTAGATAGTTGGACTTGCGCGTCGTAGTCGCTTGCTCAAGTGCTGTTGCGTGTCGTCAAGTACCACAGTTGTTGGAGTATTGCCGCATGTTTAATGTTGGAGATGATCAAGACTTTAATTATTGTTTAATAACTTAAATTGAAGTAGGTAAATTCAGAGGCACAGGTGGGCAATAGATGTTATTTGGTTGTTAACCGTCCACTTGTGTCCCGTAGGACCCCGAGTTCTTGACACCTGTTCCGAGATCGAGCGCGCTAACCACAGGTGGGGTGTATGGGCACCCCCATCGATTTAGTACCTGATTCCAAGTATTGTACTGGGGGCCACAATTAGTTTGGGGCTTTATTACTATCCTGTACTTATGCCATGCTTTACTGCTTTATTTACGATTGTGCGAGGAGCACATGTACTGTTTAAGTCCGTGACACGTTTTCGCTGTATCTACAAGCCCGAGAGTTTCGGGTTCCCAGTCGTTTACAGCCGTCTCCACAAACCCTGAGTCCGTCTCGGAGACTGGCCGACTTCGTTGCGGGTAGCTTAGTGGGGTGGCCCCCCGTGCTTGCTTTGGGTCTGGGAAACGTCGTGTCCGAAACCCCGTCGACATACCGTTGGGTGTATGTTTTGTGATCTTGTACCTACCTGATCCGACAACAAGGGTGTAGGTGCGTGTGGAAACTTTGGTGCACCCCTGCAGGGTTAAATCTTTTCGAGAAGCCGTGTCCGCGGTTATGGACGATTTGGAGCACAGGTCTCGATCATAGACAACTATAACTAAAGTTTACTGTTATAATTTGACTTGTATCCGATATGACTAGTAATCAGCTTCACTGCAACGGAATGGCTAAATAAAAGTACCAACAACTGCTGGGTTTGGGGATATCTCATGCTAATTGTATCTGACTAGTAAGTGTTGCAACTACAACGGAATGGTTAACTAAAACTGCCCACTGCTTATTATATAAGGATGACTCATGCTATCTATATTTGACTAGTAATTGCCGCCACTATAACGGAATGAATAAAACTGCCAACTGTGTGAGTTCCTCGGTTGACTTTCTCGTTTGGTCTCGAGGGGGAAATACCAGGATGGGTATGTTTGGTGGTAGTATCATGTTGGTTCGAATAGGTCTTTCTTATCCCTCTCTGATAGCCGACAGTTATATCGAGTCTCTATAGGTTGTTTAGTGCATGCTGCACTGCCGCTTTAGTCCACCATACCTATGTAGGCGAGGACCGCCGAATTCTAGCCTCGCCGTGTACTGGCCTCAGTACTGACCGCTCTCTCTTTTTCCTTTGCCCTTTGTCGGCACCCCTTTTGTTTAAGCAGGTTTTGAGATCGACGTCGTTAGCAGGGTTACCCTTCCGGCTTGGCCTGGGCAGGGTTATGGACGCCATTGGTTATTCTTCAGGGCTCTTAGCTCAATTTGCATCTTGTCCGTACTCGGACGCTATATCGTTTTAAAGGTGATTTGGATCTTTGTACTGTAAATCTGTATTCTTGACTCTTTGAGTCGCCGTTGTATATATCTGTTTTGTGGGTTCCATCGTGGACTATTGTGTAATGATATTACTTCGTTTTCCACCCGCACGAAAGTGCCTGGTGGGCACCTTTGAATCGTTTCTATGCGGGTTTGGCGGGTTTCGCTAAAACTTGCATAGGGCCGATTCTGAGGGTGTTAGAGAGTGGTATCAGAGCTCAGCAATTGCGATACCCCACAAGTCCAACCTGTAGGATAACCTAGCTAACGGCCGAAGTAGAGTGTCAAAACTTATTTTGAAAAATCAGTTGGATAGTTCTGATTAGGTCTGATTTTACTCCTTACCCCTCTGCTGCTCTCCTCTCACCTCTGCGTGTTTTGAATCCGCTCTCTTCTCTCTCTTCGAGTCCAGGATTTCTCGTGGTTGGGTTCCATCGTACCTTCAGGTTTTCGCTTCCTCCTTTGGTAACGGTGTTGCTACATCTGGTCTTCATGCTATCCGAGGAACCTTTCGTCTGGTGGACTTCTCTTTGTTCCTTCTCGTGCCTTCCGGTGTTTTCCGATGCGACGACATCATCTATGCCAGATCCGATGCAGAGTCTGCATCACTCCTTTGTTTCTAAACCTCGATTGTCGAGATCTTCAGTCTGATTCCGAGAATGGTTGCACGCTTTTCTATTGATTGTGCAGAGTAATAGTTTGGGTGCGTGATGGATTGGCCCCCATGCCGACTACTCACTCTATTCGCTTGTGTACATTGAAGTGGATGAGAATGCATCGGTTCTCTCTTTCTATCAGAGTTAGGGGTGGCTTTATTTGTTGATACCTCTACCTTCGACCTTTTGTTTTCGGAGTGTTATCTCGTCGATCACGGATAACGACCTCTTGTTAGTGGTGTCGCGAAGATCTACACGATACGAGAAGATTCAGATCGCCGCCCTTCTTCCCGGTACCATGAGGCGGATCTCGAGGGCGAGATCCATTGTTAGTGGTGTCGAATTGTGGCGCCCCGCAAAAACCACTACTAGAAAATCGCCGTGTTTTTGTGCATTGCATCATCATGACCGCGTGCTCATGTCATCATGCCACATTGCATTTGAGCATCGTCATGTCATCTTGCATTTGTTTGCATAAAACTATTTTCGAAAAGCCTGATTTTGTTTTCTAAACGCCCCGTCTTGATTTCAAATTAAAACCCGGGTCTCCGGAATATTTTGTTTTGACTAACCACGGTTTGCAAAGGCCCGTTTAAAATAAATAAAATGTTTAATTATTTTAGGGGGCAGCCGTACCGGGCCGATCCGACCCAGTCGGCCACCCCCAGTACAAAACCAGCCTACCCAAAATATTTTCCTACCCCACCCTAACCTACCCAGCCCCCTCCACCTCACCCCGACCATTCGCAAACCGCCACCTCACCACTTCCTTCCCCCCATCCACTCCCATGCCGCCACCTCAGCCAGCCGGACCCACCCCACTACCTCACACACACGCAGCCACACACACCCCCAACCACCACCTGCTGACCCACTCCACCCCCTCTCCCTTCCACCCCGGTCCCACCGTCTCGCACCCTCTGCTCACCCCCTGGCCCACCCTGACCCCGCTCTCTCCTTCCCCACCCCGCCACGCACGCCACCACCCACCCCACGTCTCTCTCGTGGCCGCCCCTTCTCCCCTATCCCGCATCAACCGCCGCCGCAGGTCCTCCCCCCTCTGCAACACCGACGCCCAGCACCGTCGCCTCCTTCCCCAGGGCGCCACCGCCGCCGAGGACTCCCTCCTCCTTCGCCTCTCCCGATGGCCACCGCTTCCTCCCGCGCGGGCCCGCCTGCAGGCGTCGACCGTCGCCGGCCTTCCCTCGCCCGCGACCGCCCCGCCGTGTCCTCTGCGGGCCGCCCTAGCACGAGCCGCCTCGGCATCCTCCCTGCGCCTCCTTGCCGCGTGCTCTACCGCCAGCACGTCGACCCCGCGCGACCTCCACCGCTGTCCTCCGGCCCGCCCGAGCTCGTCCTGCCCCGCGTCCGTTCGTCGGACTCCGCCGCGTCGGGCCCAAGCCGCGAGGGCGCCCTCCTTCCCTCTGCTTCCCAGGCCGCCGTCTCCCTCCCTTCCCCCAGCGAGGCCTCGCCTCTGCCCGTCGACCCTACTCCCTCGGCGGCGTGGCCCTGCAGCAGCCGGCCTCGGCCTCCCGAGCGCCGCCGCTAGCCACTCCTCCAAGCCCCACCAACCGCCGCCCCTCCCCGACAGCGCCTCCTCGCGACCGCCGCTTGCCACCGCTGGCCTGAGTCCGGCCGCCGCCGTCCACCATGCCATCTGTCTCGTGAGCCGCCATGTGTGCCCCAAGCTCGTCGGCGCCCCACACCGAGCTTCCTGTACCACCGCCCACGTACGGCCACCTTCCGTTGTCCTCCGGTGCCGTCTACACCTCGGTCTTGTCTTCGTTGTTCCTCGGCCTTGCATCCTTGTCTTTGCTGGTAGCAGGCATTCCACGCCACCCCTTCGCTGTGTATGTCCCCTGCAGGAATTTTGGCCTTCAGAGTTTGTTCATCGCATATGTGGTACTTTGTCACGTGGTTGTATCTGTTATTGGAGGAGTTAGAGTGGTGTGGGGATGTTGGCGATGTCGTGGTATTGCTCAAGACAGAAGCCGAGAGCTCCTTCAGGATCAAGATCCCGACAAGATCTATGATCGCCAAGGCTTTCTTGTCCACAAGACTAAAGAGGCGCGGACCCAAGATCGACACCGACCTAGAAGAATCCGATGAACCATCGGTGATGGACCCGAGTTCGTCACCAACGCCACGACCTTCGACAAGGAACCGACAAGATCGCCTAAGTTCTCCTTAGAGAACCCCAAGTACCCGAAGACCAAACCCCGAAGACCGATCGCGGCACGCCTAAACCCTGCTGACCCCATCGAACCAAGATCTTTAGACCAATGTGCGACCCTTTTCCCGAGCCCCTATTTTATAAATGATATAGAATTGTTGCATCAATTGTTCATGATTGCATACATCTTTGTGTGGGTTGGGGGCATTATGCCGATTCACCGCATAATTAAATAGGGAGTCAATATGCGGAATAACTTTGTCTTATTCCGGACTCCATTTAAATTGGTGTAGCGAACCGATGCCATGCTTCGCCCTGTTATTACAACATTTAAAATGCGGGGTATCTAAACAACTAGAACCATATATTTAATTGTCGGGACCCGGTTCCGCTGAATATTGCCTAATCGCATCGCATCTTTGCCATGTCATACATCATACATGCATCATGCCCGATCTTTTGCCGTAGTATTAAATATTGCATCCAGTGTTTCTGCTAGTGCTTTGCTTCTTCACGGACTAGGCCGTTGAGTTGATGCGAGTGTCGACCCGATCTTCGGATGAACCCTCGGCAATGTTTTCAGGCGAGCACCTTCCCCTTTCTACATATCTTACTTTTATAGTATTTATTCCCTCCTGTTGATCTATTGTTATCTGTGTTGCGATGCTATAGTTTTCGTACCCGTGATATCCCTTGCAGCCTTATATTGCCTTGGACACATCCTATTACCTGTTGTTTGGTAGATAGTTGGACTTGCGCGTCGTAGTCGCTTGCTCAAGTGCTGTTGCGTGTCGTCAAGTACCATAGTTGTTGGAGTATTGCCGCATGTTTAATGTTGGAGATGATCAAGACTTTAATTATTGTTTAATAACTAAAATTGAAGTAGGTAAATGCAGAGGCACAGGTGGGCAATAGATGTTATTTGGTTGTTAACCGTCCACTTGTGTCCCGTAGGACCCCGAGTTCTTGACACCTGTTCCGAGATCGAGCGCGCTAACCACAGGTGGGGTGTATGGGCACCCCCATCGATTTAGTACCTGATTCCAAGTATTGTACCGGGGGCCACAATTAGTTTGGGGCTTTATTACTATCCTGTACTTATGCCATGCTTTACTGCTTTATTTACGATTGTGCGAGGAGCACATGTACTGTTTAAGTCCGTGACACGTTTTCGCTGTATCTACAAGCCCGAGAGTTTCGGGTTCCCAGTCGTTTACAGCCGTCTCCACAAACCCTGAGTCCGTCTCGGAGACTGGCCGACTTCGTTGCGGGTAGCTTAGTGGGGTGGCCCCCCGTGCTTGCTTTGGGTCTGGGAAACGTCGTGTCCGAAACCCCGTCGACATACCGTTGGGTGTATGTTTTGTGATCTTGTACCTACCTGATCCGACAACAAGGGTGTAGGTGCGTGTGGAAACTTTGGTGCACCCCTGCAGGGTTAAATCTTTTCGAGAAGCCGTGTCCGCGGTTATGGACGACTTGGAGCACAGGTCTCGATCATAGACAACTATAACTAAAGTTTACTGTTATAATTTGACTTGTATCCGATATGACTAGTAATCAGCTTCACTGCAACGGAATGGCTAAATAAAAGTACCAACAACTGCTGGGTTTGGGGATATCTCATGCTAATTGTATCTGACTAGTAAGTGTTGCAACTACAACGGAATGGTTAACTAAAACTGCCCACTGCTTATTATATCAGGATGACTCATGCTATCTATATTTGACTAGTAATTGCCGCCACTATAACGGAATGAATAAAACTGCCAACTGTGTGAGTTCCTCGGTTGACTTCCTCGTTTGGTCTCGAGGGGGAAATACCAGGATGGGTATGTTTGGTGGTAGTATCAGGTTGGTTCGAATAGGTCTTTCTTATCCCTCTCTGATAGCCGACAGTTATATCGAGTCTCTATAGGTTTTTTAGTGCATGATGCGCTGCCGCTTCAGTCCACCATACCTATGTAGGCGTGGACCGCCGAATTCTAGCCTCGCCGTGTACTGGCCTCAGTACTGACCGCTCTCTCTTTTTCCTTTGCCCTTTGTCGGCACCCCTTTTGTTTAAGCAGGTTTTGAGATCGACGTCGTTAGCAGGGTTACCCTTCCGGCTTGGCCTGGGCAGGGTTATGGACGCCATTGGTTATTCTTCAGGGCTCTTAGCTCAATTTGCATCTTGTCCGTACTCGGACGCTATATCGTTTTAAAGGTGATTTGGATCTTTGTACTGTAAATCTGTATTCTTGACTCTTTGAGTCGCCGTTGTATATATCTGTTTTGTGGGTTCCATCGTGGACTATTGTGTAATGATATTACTTCGTTTTCCACCCGCACGAAAGTGCCTGGTGGGCACCTTTGAATCGTTTCTATGCGGGTTTGGCGGGTTTCGCTAAAACTTGCATAGGGCCGATTCTGAGGGTGTTACACGTAACCAGTGCGGTAGTGCTAGGGGAGTTGATAGGAGAGGACAACGCGGCTAGGTAACGCGGGGCGTCACGGGATCGTGCAGACGCAGACTCGCCCAGAGGGCGTTCGTCCTGGGGTCCGGCGAGACTAGGATGCGACTACGCACGCGAGGGTGTCAGCGGGGTCGGATGGCTCACCGTGAGGATGTTGGTGGTGTTTGATCGGCTTGGGGAGCGTCGCAGCAGCGAGGATGCAGACGGCCACCGGCGTTAGGGTTTGGCGTCGGCTCGTCGAGGAACTTCGGCGCTGGTCCTTCTCCTCCTTCGCGACAGGTACTGGTCGAAGCAGAGAGGCCTCCTCGTCCTCCCCGACCACCTCCACGTCGCGCTCGTCGGCTGGATCGAAGAAGCGTCGGTGGAGCAGACGGTGGCCGGCGTCGGTGTAGACGGTGGTGAGGGAAGGCAGGGGGAGAGGGGAGCGTCCTGGGGAGATCTGGGGGAAGCAGAGGTGTCGTGGGGAAGGGAAAAAGGAGGGAGAGGGGGAGATGGCGTGTGGGAGCGGGGTAGACGGTGGAAAAGGTGGCTCAGCCACCTTTTCTCCTCCTCCTTCACGTGCTTGGGTAGGGCTCGGTGGGGCTGGTCCAGGCAGGCAGGGCAGGTGGGGATGGCCGGCCAGGCTCGGGTGGGGCCAAGCTGCAGCGAGAGAGAAGGAAGAGAGATAGAGGGGGGGACGCTCGGGTTGGAGCTAGGTTAGAGGGATGGGGTGGCTCGGGTTAGGGCTTGGCCTTAGGTTAGGGAGGGGTAGGTAGCTGGGGTGTGGCCAGGGAGAGAGGATGGCCAGGTGGGTCCAGCATGGGGAGGCTCGGCATAGGTGAAGAGGAGAGGGTGAGGTAGGTTTAGGGTTTAGAGAGAAAGGTGAGGTGGAGAGGTTTTCTTTTGACAAGATCAAGCAAGAACATGCCAAGATCAAACAAGATCTAGACAAGAAAAAGAGAGGGTGAGAAAAAGGTGGTGAGGGTATGGATGGAGATGGTTATAGGGTTTTAGATGCTTGCATGCATCAAGCAAGATCAAGCATAAGAGGGGTAGAGGAAGATGGAAGATGATCCACTCAAAATTCAAATAAAATCCAAAAGACTAGAATGTGTAGGTTCTTGCATGGGCCATGCATAAATAGTAAATGCCTCCTCTAGTAGTGAAAACCACTAGATTATCTCATGGCATTTGTATAAGCAAGCTTCCCAAATTTTTGGAATAAGGCCCAACAAAAGAAAAGAGAGCTTGTTTACCACATGGATTAAATAAAAGATCATGCATGAATATAAGGTGGCCAAGCTTGTGTGTATGTGCCACTAGCCAACATGAACCCCAATGGTATTCCTACATGAGCTTATATTCATATTTAAACCATATGAAAGCTTGACAAGGGGTTCCACTCACATAGCATGCAAAGGTGGCCATGTGGCTCTCATATACCAATAATGTGAAAACAACATGGTGCATATATGGGAGCATGTGGAATTGTAAGTGGAGCCATCCAAACTCACATGAGCTAGAGGTAAAACCCAATAAAGTGCAAAGCTCATTTTTAGTTGGATGGTGGAATTATAAGGGTGGTGACAAGAAAGGGTAGTGGAGTGCAATAAAAGATATGCCCCCAACTCAACTTGGGCATTAAACAATATATCAAGAACCAAATACAATATCAAGAGGCAAATACAATTAATAATGCATATGAGATAAGAACCAAAACAAAAAGGATTTTATATGATGCTCGAATGCAAGGTGGCATGATGACGTGAGCATGATATAATTATGATGCAACAATTATATATAGGAAGTAGCATTTAGGTAGACTAGGCTAGTAGCATTGCAATTGTTAGACAATTAGGATGCTACAACAGACGATCTCAGCATTGTAGGCGCCCATCTTTGCCGTTTTGGTGCTAGGTAGGAAAGCAAGCAGCGCCGGATGAAGAAAAACTATGCTAATGAAGATCGCTTTACGGGAGGACGGGGAAGCCATGGCGTCCACTTGGTCTACCAAAAGTGGTCTTGTAGACCAGGACCCTGAGGAGCGACATTGTGGCAGCCCTTCCCATCTAAGAATTAGGGGAAGAGGACCAATGCCTCTATATAAGGAGCCTTCCTCCTACATTAGCACGGAACGATTCCAGAGATCTGAAACCCTAGTTCATTCGCGGGACAAATCTCCGACACCATTCGACGACTTCTCGTCCGCAATCAACAGCATCAGGCCGACTCAGGGAGGAGTGGCAGCTGCGGCGCGCCGTCGACACGGTCTGAAGGTTGAAGATGAAGGACTTCTCAAGTATCTCGTTGTAATTTTCATTTTCTTAAGGTGCTTTGTACTGGTAATTATTTCTTTTAATGTCAGAGTCCTATTCGAAAAAAAAACACCATACTTACCGATAGTAAATAACGTATTTCTAAAATTAGTGACCGTATAAAAAACCACTAGTGGATTTTATCTTATTTTTCCACCGATCGCAGTAGGCCAGACCCGACTTTTCTTGTTCTGGTTTGTTCCATCCACTCGATGGACTATACCACGTGTCTGTTCCACCCAAGCAAGAGAGTCAAAGGCACGCACGAACCAAAGCATAGCAGAGCGGCGCCGCCTCCGCCGTATAAGATTTCGAAGGTGAGACGCACGGAGAAGCCAGCCACCTCCTCTCCTCGCCGACCACAAATTGATCTACGGATTTGGTCGAGGGGATTTTGTGGGCGGACGGCTGCGTCGAGGGATCTGTCCTTCCTTTGGAGTCCTCGCGGTCAGGTACTCCTCGATTTTATTCCGATAATAGGTACTCATCAATACTCGTTTGGAAGATTCGTACTGCTATTGTCTGTCTGAATTTCCTTCCCATAGTGGTTGGTCTGTTAACTGAATAATGTGCACAGTGTGCAGTTCTAAATCAAGTTAAAAGTTCAGAGATTTAGAGAAACACACCGACTAAAGCATATGAAAACACCAAAGCTGCTATGCATCCCCAGAAATAAAATAGTAATTATACTAGTTGGTTGTATCACAAATACACCAATATACATGTTTATAGTACTACCACGTAAGCTTGAGATTCACCGAATTGATTGTTCGAATAGTCAGGTCGTAAATGAAGACATACACAAGCATCACACACCATCGCGCAATCAGATGTACTCTACTACATTTCTGTATAGTCTGATGCATCTTTTAATCTCCCTCCTACATTTTTGTACTGCAGCTTTTTGGTCTATTGTGTATTCTGGTATGATATGTGCCATTGGTACAAAACTAGCTAGTACAAAACCTACAGAGTAGACAGAAGGTGGGACCAGCCCATTCTCTCTTTATTACACAATCTAGGGAAGAGAGAGGCCAGAAAGAGAAATATAGAGTACTATTCATCTTAAACTTCTCCCTTGATGATTCTCTCCTTCAGAAACACAATTCTGGAGAATCAGTAAATGGTAGACAAGAGGATCTGGGTTCCCAATTCACCTTGCCCATGCGCTTTGTAAAACCTGAAAGCTTAGCATACATAGATTGCAAGCAAGTGTTCATGTGCAAACAATTATTGAAAACCCACATGAACTTCGGCGGAGAGACTTGACACAACCTTATCAAAGTAGCATCTAGCAATTGAGCACAATCTTGAGTCACATCTTTATTCATTGCCAAAAGGGAATGGAGGTGGGTTTCATTTTATGAGAGTGAACAGCATCAACGGTATAGCTCCAAAGTTTTTTGAACACCAAATCACTAGGATGATCAACTTCAATGTCATGATCAAAGGGAAACAAGAGCATCCAATTTTTTTATTCCATGGTTAACCTTCCAAGAGCAGGTATCTATTGAAATTACCTCGGCATGATCCGGAGTTACTTGTTTTCACATGATAGTAGTTGTCACTGGCCAGCGGCCAAAGTGTTTCCTATCTACTTTATATTTGTGGAAGGCTTATTTGGAGCTTGGTAGGGTAATTCTAGAAATGAGAAAATCTGAAATCTATATCGTAAAGCTAAATAAGAGTTCAACTCTAGTACAAAGAAGTTTTCACATGCCAGTCATTGGAAAAATAATATCCAGAGTATGTGGGAGTGAATGGACTCATCATGCCAAAGAATTGATTTAGAAGCCCATGCAATGAAACATGATATCAAGATGCTAGAGATGTTCTCAACATCTTTAGTAATTGCATAGGTTGTAGTCTGATTAGCCATTCCGCATATAAACATGAACGTGCTTCTGACTATTTCCTCCTGCTTAAGGATGAATATTTCAATTTTTTGAATGGTGCCCCTCTTTCTTTTTCTTTTTTTCTTTTTTTTTCTTTGAGAGGCGTTAATGCTAAAGAATTGAGCTCTTCTTGATGATGAAATTTGGAAGGTTGATGACAATGACAAGTCCCTTTTTTGAGTCTCCTCGAACTTTTATGAGTGTGGTAAAATCAACTACTACGGAATATCGAGAGATGTGCTATATAGGTAGGTATGGTGTGAGCACATGGAAGAAATGGTTTATTTTCTTGGTGTTGGATATGTGATACCCCGATGAAGGTATGCAATGCTGAGTGTTGGAGAGGCTAGAAAAAAGTAAGTTACACAAAAAGAATGACTGGCTTTGGAAAACTTCAGACTAGAGGAACATCAAACTTAACAATACAAACTAAATATTCAGATTGCAACACTCTGGTTTTGGCTTTTGTAGGAGAAAAATATTCCGAACCAATTAGAAATAAAATCAACTTCACCATACTTAACTTGGGGGCTTTATGAATAAAAATTAGCAAGCTTGAGCCCTTTTCCTCAATCAGTGTTCATCAATCACCTAGCAACAAGCGTTCTTTACCTTTGAGACTATATGTATCAACTGAAAACTCTCTTATGTTATTTAATTCAGCGGGACAATGAATTAGTTATTATAAGTGTGCTCAATAGCTAGAGTACTAACTTACTAAGAAAGCAACAAGTTCTCGAACCTTTGTCTCATGAGGCAATAAGTGTTTAACTCTTGCACATTGAATGCAATCTAGCTCTGCTAAAGCGATCTCAAATTTCAGCAGGGGTTCACTAAGCCGCGCCGAAAGGCACGAATAGGAGGTATACCTTCACAAACATGTGTCCTACTGCATTCTTGATTTCCAATGCTGTACCACATGCCACATCTATGAATATCCCAAGACCCATAGGTTAGTGTGGAAGTTGTTAACTTGAAAAATTAAAGTGAGCTTTTAGACTAGTAGACGGATGCAAGGGAGAATGTTGTGCATACCAATTCATGAAAAAGTGTATAAATAAATTGGCTCCACGCAAGAACTGGCATCATACGCGGGTATTCCTGTAAAGTTCCAGTTTATTAAATTTCACCAAGCAATTCTAACTTGAATGTACCGTACTGCAGGGTGCATAATGTTTCCTAATTCAGAGCAAAGTGGAGCTTTACCTTCAGGCCTCTGCTAGTACTGCCTTCTTGTGTTCTGAATTTCTAAGACAACCATCAGGCATGCCAAGAATGCTAGCTCTAATCTGAAAGTTTGGAACAAAACATTTATTCATATTCCCACTTTTTTCTCAAGCAACATCAATAAGGATGCAGCGGGAGAACAAGTTGGGCATGCCTATGAGATCTGGAGTCACTCCATGCACGCATAAATATGCCATGGTGCTATTTTGCTCTTCGAGCCTTAAGACTGAATTAGCTATCCAAGTACACCACCGAGTCTTGATAGTAATGACCAAAATTAAAATGCAATCTAAGAATGAGGAGACGAACACCTGCAGACAACCAAAAAAATGGGTGAATACGTTGTAGATTTCATGTTTTTTCGTCCAGTTAGAAAAAAACTAAAAAATCATCAGCAGAGAACTATATGAGTCCCACAAAATTAATGAGTATTTGGGTGATGGAATCTTAAACACTACTTTAGGAAAACTATTTTTATTAGCCTCGAGAGGGAGAATGAAAAACTAAACGCAAAATGAGTTTACCCATATATGATATATATCCGAGAGTATAACAAAGAGTTATTAATGATATTGTAGAGCATGGTAATGAAGTTATATAGGAAACCGTATTTACCACAGATTCGAATATGTGAAGAACACCATCGTGTGCAAATTTGTGAATGGATGGACTGCAGATTCGAATATGTGAAGAAGTTCCATATGGGATGGAATGCTTGGCTAGAAGAATGTACAACTCCAAGAAATAGAGCCCTGCACAGTTGATGGAAACAAATAAGATTATTCAGATTATACAACAAAGAAGTCAAGCAGACCGGGACTAACTTCAAGTGTGTGGGGACAATGTAAAAAGTAAAGAGTAACGGTGGGCGCTAGAAACAGAGCAACAAATAAAGTATTAAAAAGTAAAGAGTAACAGTTGGTGTTACCTTGGATTAGTTCCGGTAACACGGCCATGTATGGATTTCTGGGATGGTTCCTGTTAACATCCTACACTGCTCTGTTATCTCCTAATTGCCGCATTGGCTGACATCCAATGGGAAGGCCATCCTTGGGTAAACGTCCGATGCCTGGACAGGAAGTCCTTCAGGGAGGCTCCGCAGATTCCAACTTTCCCGAAACTCGAGTTCCTGGAAACCTTGAGAGGGAAAATGGAAATATTAAAGATGAAACTCGAGTACCTGGAAACCTTGAAAGGGAAAATTGAAATATTGAAAATGAAAATGGAAACCTTAAAGGGGTTCATTAAGCCCCCTTGAAAGACACAGATAGGAATTATACCTTCACAGACATGTGTCCTCCTGCATTCTTGATTTCCAATGTTGTACCGCATGCCACATCTATGAATAGGCCAAGACCCATAGGTTAGTGTGGAAGTTTTTAACTTGTAAAATTACAGAAGTAAGCTTTTAGACTAGTAGACAGATGCAAGGGATAATGTTGCGCATACCAATTATTGACAGTCCGTGAATAAGTTGGTTTCACACAAGCACTAGCTTTATACGCGTGGTATTCCTGTAGAGTTCAGCTCATTAAATTTCATCAAGAAACTCTAACTCCCATATGTCATACTGCTGGGTGCAGACTCTTTCCAAATTCGGAGCAAAGGGGAGATTTACCTTCTAGCCTCTGCTACTACTGTCTTGTACTCTTGTTGAGTTCCAAATTTCTAAGAAAACCATCAGGCATGCCAAGACTGCTAGTTCAGAATCTGAAAGTTTGGAAGAAGACATATATTCATATTTCTGATTTTATTGAATATACAAGAAACTTTTAAAAAAGATGCAGAACATGTTGGGTGTACCTATGAGTTTTGGAGTGACTCCACGCAAGCATAATTAGTGAAACCTTGATACCAGAAGTGAAACACTGGAAACACAATTTTTCCATGGTACTGTTTTGATCCTAAAGCCTTAATCCTGAATTAGTTAGCCAAGAACTCAACCAAGTCTTGGTAGTGATGACTAGAATTAAAATTCCAACTAAGATTGAGCAGATGAACATCTGCATAGAAACCAAAACAATGGGTAAATATATTGTAGATTTCATGGTTTTTGGCCTGGAAGAAAAACCCAAAGAAACTATGAGGCAGAATCAATAGATAACTAAATGAGTCCCACAAAATTTACGAGTTTTGGTATGAAGAAATCTCAAAAACTGATTTAGGCAAGCTGCTTTTATTAATCTTGAGAGGAAAAAATGGAAATATTGAAGGTGAAATTCGTTTACCCACATCTGACGTAAAACCAAGAGGATAACTGGGAGTTATTTTTTTTACCGATATGCATGGTAGAGCAAGGGAGTAAAGTTCCATGTTGGACTTACTTACCACAGATTCGGGTGCGAATATCTTAATGGATGGACAGTGTTCTACAGGGCTAGAAGAATTTACAACTCCAAGAAAGAGAACCCTGCAGTATGGATGATGGAAACAAACGTCGTTGAGATTATTATGTAACAAAAAAGTAGAGCAAACTGGAATTTAATAATTAATTAACTTCACGTGTGTGGGGATCATGTAAAAAGTAAAGAGTAACTGGGGGTGTGTAGAAACAGAGCAAGAGAGTATTTGTTACCTTGGATTAGTTCCAGTAACATGGTCATGTATCTATTTCTGGGATGGTTCCTGTTAACTGCCTGCACTGCTCTTTTAGCTCATCATTCTCGCACCAGCTGACATCTAATGTTTGCAGTGAACTGGGGAGGCCGTCCTTGGGAAGACACCGAATGGATGGACAGTGAGAGATTACTAGTCTCTTGAGGCTGGTAAGCTTGTTCAGCCCTTCAGGGAGGCTCCGCAGCTTGCTAGAATGCGCAAACTCGAGTTCCTGGAGGGAGGTAAGGAGGTGAAGGGCCTCTTCTTGTTCCTTTGTGAAGCCCTCAATCTCTCGGTATAAATACAAATCTAAAATAGTGAGGGAGAAGGATAGGACTCTGCAGACGGACCCACAAAGGAACCCTTCTATGTCACCTGTCCTTAACTTGTAGAGTTTGCAGGAACGGGAAAGAAGCAACTGCTCTTGTTCATCCTGAACGGGAACAGGAAAGGACATGAACTGCCTTCCAATGACATATAGTTCCCTGAGCTGGCCCATGGAAACGAGATGCCACAGGACCTCTGATCTTAATTCAATTTCCTCTACTTTAAATATGGTGAGACAAGTGAGGTTTGAGAGGCACTCCAGCGTCTCCATGTAAACATATGCAAGACTGAGTTCTTGTAGGGAGGATGGGAACGGGCAACACGAAGAAGAACGCAGGGAGCAATAAAATATAGACAATTTCCGTAGGGAGCGCAGGGCCTGGAGCCCTCCCTTCTGCTTCTGGTTCTGGCCATTAGGAGTAACCAGGGTCAACTGTGAAGAAGAGCGAATATACAACGTCTGTAGACAGCTTGTGAGATTGGACGGCAAGAGCAGTATCCTCCCATCATCTCCGCCTATTTCAGATACATGCTGCTGATGCAGATCTGTTGCTTGTGTCTCCTCCGTCTCATCACCTGGCAGTGATGTCTGCTTTTCGGCCACCACACCCAACTGTGTTATATTTTTGCAATTCTCTATATTTAGTTCACGGAGCCTTGTGAGACCACACAAGAGCTGTGCCACTTCCTTACCACTCACGTCACTAAACGAGATGCTCAGGATCTCAATGGGCAACTGCCATTCCGAATCACCCAGAGTTCTGGCCACGATTTTGCACCCATATAGTGACAACCGCTTCAATGAGGTCAGCATTTTTAGGTCAGACAACATCAGAGCTGAGCCACGGCTAATCGATAACTGCTGCAATTCTGTTAAATTACTGGGCACAAGGAGAATCTCTTGTTGTTCTCCAAATTCCACAAATATATCCAGTTTTACGGGAGAGGAATATTTCGAGTAGTTTAGCCAAGATAGCGGTCCTACATCTTTCATCTCGACCAACGACAGAGTATGTGTCCAAAGAATAGGAGGCAGCGACATGAGTTTAGGACATTTCTTTATAATAAACTCTCCTAAGTTAGGAAGGAAATGCATATTGTTCACAAATGGCAACTCCAAGAGTTCAGGACACTCTTCAATGGTCAATACTTGTAAACCAGAGAACAACTGAGGTGCATCTCCCACAACCCATTTTTCCAATCTTTCCAAGCGAAAAAGTGTTAGGCGTTTCAAGCTGCAGAAGCTTGGCTCTGTGATGGGTCCAAAATTATTTGGACCAAACTCGTTGAGTGTATGAATACGCTTCAACGAAAGCTCATCAAGCACCCACATTTTCCACAAAGATGGGAGAGTTTTCCAAGCCACGTCATCTAGTTGAAGTGATTTTAGACCTTTAACACAGAGCTTACTATCCAGCCATGTTGGACAAGAAGGACCTCTGTAACCTTCAATGTATAAGTGCTCAAGGTTTTTATGTGGCCGAAGGCTTTCAAGAACCAGTGTTTCCATATCAGGCTCATTATTAGATTCCCATTGTAATTTTAAATTACGCATGTGGATTTTGTCTGCTAACCTTGCTTCGGCTGCTGTTTCTTTTGTTTGTACTCTCTCAAGGTTATAAATACCCAACTCTGTTAGATCCACCAAATGACTGAGTTGATTTAATTCAAAACCATTTTCTTCTCTACCAACTATAAATTTGTTTAACTCTTGTAAGAATTGTAGTTTCCCAACATTGGAGATAGCAGAGTGAAATTTTTTATTAGCAGGTGTATTGATGTGACGTAATTTTGCAAGATTGCTAAAGTGTTTGGGTAAATGAAGATATCCACCCCATCCTTCTATATCAAGAATCCTCAAATGATAAAATGTAGAAATCTCACCCGGTAGATGCATTCCGGACCCATACACGGTTCCTAGCAGTAAATATCGTAGGTGGAGAAATCTCGAAAAATTATGGAATATGGACTCCACAGGATTAGAAATTTGATCCAAATGAAGAGCACGCAGGCCATTAGCTTTCTCAAACAGATCACTAAAAATGTGTCCAAAACTTTCATCTATTTCTCCAAAGATCAACAAAGTTTGCAATTTTTCAACCTTCAGTCTCGTCTTCAATTTTATCAATTCACTTTTAAAGTTTTCCCGAGTCACTCCATCGCTATCACCTGCACTATCTATGATGATAGACAAGTGGCGTGCAAATGGCATGAATTGTTCCGGCATCACATTGGAGCGACGTAAACTATGAAAATCATGAGATGCAACATTCAATGCTAAATCATGCAGCAGGTCATGCATGATATATCTTTGACGCCCATCAGTTTCATCTTTTCTAAAAAATCCATGTGTTACCAAATCATTTAAATTGGTTTGACCAATATCTTCAACCGTTTTGTTTCGACTACCAGAATGCAAAATATCCATTCCTACCCAAAAATGAATGAGCTCTTTGCTAGTAAATATGTAATCTTCGGGATACAATGCGCAGCATGAAAAACATTGTTGCAAGTGGAAAGGGAGATAGTCATAGCTAAGCTTTAATGCAGGCATGATGTCATTGTCAGCAGTTTGTGTCTCCCATTGTTTACTTTCTAGGACCCTCATCCAGTGATGCGAATCTAGGTCCTTTCTCAGTAATCTACCCACGGTATTTGCTGCAAGAGGGGAGCCCTTTAATTTTTCCATTATTTTCTCGCCTATCTCAAGCAACAAAAGGTGCTCCATTCTATATTGCTCGTCACCAAAGACAAATGCTAGGAATAACTTCCTAAACTCTTCGGGCTCTAAACCTCCTAGTTCTATTGAATGATCAGTTGTTTTAACCAATTGTGCTAGTTCTGGTAACCGAGTTGTAACCATAATTATGTTACCATTTTTTTGTGATTTTTTTAATGGAAGCAGTAACCTTTTCCAGTCATCCTCGTTATTACATTTCCACATATCATCCATTACAAGCAAGAATCTTTTAGATTTTAGTCTTTCCGCAATTACCTCGTTGGTTGTACTACCCTCTTTCTCCCCGTCAACTTTAGGGATTTTTTGTTTAATCTCTTCAAGCAGTTTAACTGGATCAAAATTGAGAGAAACACACACCCAAATTACGACATCAAAATGGTTTTGCACTTCTTTGTTGTGATATATGTGTTGTGTTATTGTTGTCTTCCCTATGCCCCCTGCACCAACAATTGGAAGGACCGTTAGGTCCTTGGTACCGTATTTACCTTTAGTGATTTCTTTTATGATGCTATTCACTGTAATGTCCCTCCCGTACAATTTGGGCTCTATGCTTTCAGAGGTTGTGATGGGACGGTTATGTGCAATGTCTAGAGCAAGGCTACGGGCACAACCGAGTAAAATGGTGGACACATCTGCACGCAAGGGCCGTAGTTGGTCCACAATTTGTTTCATGGTGTCAGAGACTTCCGCCCTGCTGAATTCTAGGCTATGTTTTTCTGTGTCGTTGTTACTTGGTATTGACATAGCAGGATTATCATGGGCATCATGAACATTCGGTAGTAAGGATGAGCTAGGGTTGAGGTTACCAAGGTTGCTTGTGCGTCCACGGACCTCCTCGCCGGCCTGGTTTGTGCTTGGTGCAGAGGAGGAACTGCCGGGTGCCTTTCGCCTGGCACGCCACATAGGACAGCAGAGGACCTTACCAGCAGAGGTGGCAGCAGGCGAGAGCGGTTTGACAAAAGCTTTGGCGGTGTGGCGCGCAGTTTGTACGAGCTCATGGCCAATACCCTTGGGATTCTCGTCGGCAGCGTCAAAGGTTCCGTTGAGCTCGTCGTGGATGCGGAAGTAATCAAGCTCGTCAAGCACGTCCTCAGCCTTGTGGGCGGAGTCCCGCATCTTCTGCAGCAGCTCCTCCAGGGCTGGGCGGCCATCAAGCTGCTTGTTGTTGGCGTTTTCCAGCGTGGCCTTGACGAGCAGAAGCTCCATCCTGAGGTCCTCGATGTTGGCACCGAGGTTCTTGCTGGCAGCCCAAGCCTCAAGCAGGCCATCGGCAATAGGGGCAAGCGCCTTGCCCACCACCCACTGCGCCGCACTCAGGGCCACGTCCATCCTCACAAACACACACACACACGGATGATGCTGCACATATGAAATAGAGGCACCACTAATTATACAACATATAATACGCGGACTCTGATCTAACAAGCTGTTGTTGCAGAGCCATAATACAAGGGTAGATACTTACATGAGGGAGGGAGCTCCGGCTGCCGCCTGCCTAGGATTCGCAAAGGCAGATGCTTCTGTGGAGGTGCTGATGCCTAGGAGTTGGGAATATATAGACACAGATGCTGCCTCCAAATGAAGAGAGCATGCAGCCGCCCTCGTCTGTAAAAGAAACTATATGCTGAGATGCGATGAGCACGGGCAAGTCTAACTGTCCCGACAAACTAAACTAATCGTTGGCACGCAATGGAAGCTTCCTGCAGCCCACCCTCTGCGCCAAACTATATGTGGAGTAGTATACAACTATGGTTATCTACATATGCTTAAAAAAATGGCTATCTACGTTTGCACGCACCCATGTTCCCATCTCTGTGTTTACGTATACGAGATGTTTATGCGACACTTTTTCCAGTTGAGCTGTCATCCTCAAAGAATAGTCTAGCTCTATATATCGTGTGTGAGTGGCCACTTTGTGCTCCTGCCATTTTAAAAATTCGAAATTCATATTTTTAAGTGCGGGGAGGTTCTGGTTTGCGACTGCCCAAGGTGGCAGGCGACGAGCATCCTCGGGACTTGAGGGTCGCACGTGTGCCAGTCAGAACTCCCTGGGGAACACTGTCCTCCTCACGGTTGCACGGGCGTGGTAGATCTATGGGGGTAACCGCTTCCTGGAGGGCTCACCATCCCATCGTACGCTTGCGCCTATGGTGTGTGCACGATCCTTGGAGTTCCGCTCAGATGAAGGGACATGCTCTTGGGAAACGCTTCCCGCCGGCGCCTTGGGCTGGGGGGTTTCCTCAACGGACAATGCAAGGCTTGCGACGGCCCCTTCTTCAATTCACTGGTGCTCCGCCTGTCGTCGGGCGGTGCTGGCTCGGTTCGTAGCTCCGGTCACACCTCAAGAGGCTCCTCGGGAGCCCCACGGAGTGATGGCAGATGACGAAGGTAGAAATGCGGACGCTGCCGCAAATGCCTCCCTACCTGGCGCGCCAGATGTCAAGTCCCATATAGCGGACACCAGGATAGGAAACCCTTTTAGTTTGGCCAAGGCCGCAGCGGAAGGCAACCTATTTCGGTCGACGAAAATAGGCACATAAGAACACACATGTTATTTATCTAGGTTTAGGCCGCATTATGCGAAACCCTACGTTCTGCAACTATGGAGTATATGGTGAATGATGAACTGTCATAGAAGGCGTTCTCAGGGTAGGAACGCTCTACCTTTCCTTCTCTAAGCAAGTACTTTCCCTTTTCCTCTATCTTCCTCTTCCATGGCACCGGCCTCCTTTTATAAGGGCAAAGGGACACCACACTTTGTCAGCCTCCACCTTGCCACGGTTTCGGTGCATGGCCGCGACATGGCGAGGGAAACGAGTTCCAACCAAGCGCGTGGCTGGTGCACCCGCTCAATTAGGGCAGGGATCTAGGCCTTGTCTAGTCGGAGACGCTTCCCCCTAGCGAGGCTTGACTTGACGCCACGTGCATGCCAGGTCGCCAAGTGGGCAGGCGTTGCTCCGGACGTGCGGAGACTCGTCATTATGTCACCACTAAGTTCTTCCCGTGCGGGATGACTGTCGGCCTCTGTCGTTGCACTTATAACTTGTTGCCGAGGAGCGAGGGCGGGCTTGCTTGGGTGAATCCTTGGACATCCCCCTTTCTACTTTATACTATGGCAAGCTTTGTCCCGCTCCGGGGATCGAGGGGCGAGGATGGTGGCACGCCTTCGGCACACGCTAGTGTTTGTAGTTTTTATTACTTCTGGATCTTTTTATATTGATGTTGATGATTATTAGTACATCGGTGAAATTTTGCAAAGAATATACACACAACCAAAAATAAGAACAAAAAAGAAGAGAAATAAACTCCCTGCCAGAACAATTAGAGACTCGATTGCCTCCCAGGTTTAGGAAGACCAATAGAGAGAGTAAGAGGGTAGGTCATGAGCTTGCGCACTTATCTAAGAGGGGTGCGGTAACAGAAGTTTTGTGACTAGATGCTTCCCATGCATTTGATGAGTTACTTGTAGGGAGTGGCTAGATCTCAGACGTCTGAAAACTTCTTATGTCTAAGTCGCTGACATCATTCTACTATTTGTGCTAATTATCAGTTGCAACCTAGTTGCAACTTATATAATTTGTACTAGTTGCAACTCATTAAAATCCCAGTTACAACCTAGTTGCAACTCATGTGTATGTCTCATGTTGCATGAATTGCGAGGTAAATTCAACTGCGAGAGAGGTGATCGAGACCTAAGAAGTTCTCAAGCGGCTGAGAACTAGCAAATCCATTACTTGTAAATGAATTTGCTGGTTTAATCTAATAAAACTCCCTATTCAGCACAAAATAAAAAAATCAGACGTTTGATTGCGTCGGTCATTGCATTAATCTTAACAACGTTGATTTGGTAGCATGAAAATATTATGTGATGGCATATCCTGACCATTTTTTTGACATCACATATCCTGACTTATTAGGTGTCACTACGGGAAAATATGTCGCTGTTGTGTAGACATGGCTTTGCCTTGTGCCAAATAGACCGGAACGCGACAAAGTTTGTCTTTGCCGTGTGTAACCAAGAAAACACACGACAAAGTACACGAACACGACAAATTTTGAAAAAATAACACGGCAAAGAAATATACACGGTAAAGACCCGCAAAGAAACACGGCAAAGAAAAAACACTCGGCAAAGTCGACAGCGGCACGTGGCATAGGCGTTGTCATGGCAACGAGGTGGGACCCGTGACCCCACAAGTCCACTTGACATGGAGGAGCTAACGGTTGTAGACGGTGGCCTCTTTACCGTGTGCCATCGTCAGCCTTTGCCCTGTGTATTTCGCAGTATACACGGCAAAGTTCTTTTTTTTTCTTTTTTTCTTTTATCACATTACTTTTAGAAAATCATAAAAAAATCATTCTAATTAAGAAAAATACAAATAATATATCATAATTTGCAGAAAAATGAGATCTATCTATCTAAAGTCAAATATTAGATATTTATGTTGAATAAGATTCTTTGTGCTCGTCGTTTTGACCATAGTTTAAAACAAGCATAAAAAATTCAAAAATGATTGAAACAATGTAAAACCTTCGCGTGGTGTCATATTCTGTGACATATTTAGAAGGAAAAATTATCAAACTTGGTATATTGAATATGTCTAAAAAAAACTTCACAAAATGACCTATCTCATTCGAGGTTTCCTGGCTTTCGGGTCAAATGACCAATGTTATGGCTAGAATCAAGGCATAATTTGTGATAATGTGTCGATATTGTGCACGCATGTGCATCATGGGATGGCGAACAATGTTGTAGGAGAAAGTTTTCCTTTACGCCGCACCAAAAAACCATTTTCCATTTTTTGAGCGCAAAAAATGCGGGATTTTGTGAAGCAACCACCAAATGAATAATTCAAAATGCTACCACCCTATTTTTAAAAAATACTAGACCACCTTAAATGTACAATGTCCTAATAGGGTGATCTCAAAACTTTCCGTTCATCCTAGGTGAAAAAAGACAAATTCCTGTTGAATCGGTAGGAAGTGGGTCAGATATGAACTACAAGTACATGATCTAATGGTCATGATTTTTTACAAAAATCATTTTTAGGTTCACAGTATGTTATTTCATTAGAGATCCAATGCAAGTTTAGAGAGGCTCAGCTCCGAGCTAAGTATCTTCATACCCGTCGTTCCACAAAGTTTGTCGACAGTTTAACAGAGGCATAAAAAATTCAAAAATGATCGAAACAATGTAAAACCTTCGCGTGGTGTCATATTATGTGACATAGTTAGAAGGAAAAATATCAAACTTGGTAATTGAATATGTCTCAAAAAACCTTTCACAAAATGACCTATCTCATTCGAGGTTTCCTGGCTTTCGAGTCAAATGACCAATGTTATGGCTAGAAAAAGGCATAGTTTGTGATAATGTGTCCATATTGTGCATGAATATGCGTCATGGGATGGCGAATACTGTTGCAGGAGGAAGTTTTCCTTTTCGCCGCACCAAAAAGCCATTTTCCTTTTTCCGAGCACAAAAAAATGGGGATTTTGTGAAGCAACCACCAAATGGCTAATTCAAAATGCTACCACCCCATTTTTCAAAAATACTAGACCACCTTAAATGTACAATGTCCCAATAGGGGGATCTCAAACCTTTCCGTCCACCCCAGGTGAAAAAGACAAATTACTGTCGAATCGGTAGGAAGTGGGTCAGATATGAACTACAGGTACATGATCTAATGGTCATGATTTTTTACAAAAATCATTTCTAGGTTAATAATATGCTATTTCATCAGACATCCAATGCAAGTTTAGAGAGGCTTAGCTCCGAGCTAAGAATCTTCATATCCGTCGTTCGACAAAGTTTGTCGATAGTTTAAAAGTCGAACAATGCGAAACCTTCGTGTGGTGTCATATTATGTGACATAGTTGGAGGAAAAAATAAAAACTTGGTATATTGAATATGTCTCAAAAAACCTTCATAAAATGACCTATCTCATTCGAGGTTTCGTGGCTTTCGGATCAAATGACCAATGTTATGGCTAGAATCAAGGTATAGTTTGTGATAATATGCCCATATTGTTGAAGGGAATATGCCCTGAGAGGCAATAATAAAGTGCTTATTATGCGTATTGCAAGTATATGATAGATGTTTATTTTGCATGCTATAATTGTATTAATACAGAAATATTAATACATATGTGTTTAATAAACAAACATAAAGTTCCTAGTTATGTCTCTCTCATAAACTAGCTCGTTGATTAACAAGATGATCAAGGTTTCCTGATCATGGACATTGGATGTTGTTAATAACGGGATCACAACATTAGTGTAATGGTGTGATGAACATTCATCCGAAGTATAGAATTACGATCAAAGTCATTGAGTTTATATTGCTATAACAACTTACGAAGTGATCCTAATCCTTAGACCATGAGATCATGTCAATCACTAACACCAGAAGAGTTTCTTGATAACATCAAACGTCACACCGTAGCAGGGTGATTATAAAGATGGGTTCAGAACTAATAAAGTGTTATGTTGAAGCCCATGGATCGAGAGTGGAATTTGTTCATCCCGATAACGGATAGATATACTCTGGGCCCTCTCGGTGATATCACATTAGTTAGCTTGCAAGCAAGTGATTTGATCACTAGAATGTTATATCACGGGAACAAGAAAAGAGTGCATGTCAGTAACGAGATAAAACTAGGTATGGAGATACCGATGATCGAATCTCGGACATGTAATCTATCGTGAAACAAAAGGATTAATATACTAGCGTAAAAGGTTCCGACGATCACAAGAAAGTCATCGTTGAATGTGTGGGAGTCAGTATGGGTCTCCAGATCCCGCTTCTGATTATTGATCCGAGAGGGGTCTCGATCATTCCATATTATTTGCGAACCGTAGGGTGACACACTTAAGAGACACCGACATCCAATTGTAGCAAAAGTTTCATGCCGTAAAGAATAACAAGCGCAGGAATTTATTTCACTAGATACCAAAACAGGTTTTCGGATGAAATTGCAGAAACTGTTTTTGCATGTGAAATAGAATTATAGCAAGGGGTTATATGTGAATGTTTGTCATTAAATTAATTGACAAAATTCTGAATAAATAAAAGGAGTTTTATTTAATGAGAGTTTGCATTAAATTTTGTGGAAAGTTAATAGCAATTTTGAGTGGGATTTTGAGTGGAGGGAATTTAAAGGAATTTTGTGAGTGGGGTGTCCACCCATGTGAATGAGGGGAGGGCAAGGGGGCAGCCCCATGCGTCGGCCACCCCCTTGGGGTCCCCCCTATCCTAGAAAAGGCACCCCCTCTCCTCTCTCTCACTCACACCTCCTCATGAAGGATCTCTCTCCCCCTCTAGAATTTATCCCCCATGGTTTCGGACTAGCGAGATACATGTTCCCGGTGGCTATTCGGCAAGAAAGTGTTGTGCTTCCGCTGCATCGCTGGAGCGAGGAGGCGGAGGTTGCTCGGTGTCTTGTACGTGTGTGCGAGCACGGATGCGCTGCTGCTTTGCGGCGCTAGGACTTCCTCTCGATCTTGAGATCGACAAGAGATCGTCTACATCAACCACGAGTTTAAATCGTTAAGCTTTGTCGGTCTTTAAGGATATGTTCTCTACGGATATACATCCGCCCGTTGTTTGTATCTAGTAGATAGATCTTGGTACTTAGTTCCCATCGTAGAATTTTTTTGTTTTATATGCTGCGAACCGTACAATTGTGTATGCATGTGCATCATGGGATGGCGAACAATGTTGCAGAAGGAAGTTTTCCTTTTTGCCGCACCAAAAAGCCATTTTCCATTTTTCGAGCCCAAAAAATGGGGGATTTTGTGAAATAACCACCAAATGGCTAATTCAAAATGCTACCACACCATTTTTCAAAAATACTAGACCATCTTAAATGTACAATATCCCAATAGGGGGATCTCAAACCTTTCCGTCCACCCTAGGTGAAAAAGACAAATTCCTTCCAAATCGGTAGGAAGTGGGTATGATATGAACTAAAGGTACATGATCTGATGGTCATGATTTTTTAAAAAAATCATTTTTAGGTTCACAATATGTTATTTCATCAGAGATCCAATGCAAGTTTATATAGGCTCAGCTCCGAGCTAAGAATCTTCATACTCGTCGTTCGACAAAGTTTGTCTATAGTCTAAAAGAGGCATAAAAAATTTAAAAACGGTCTAAACAATGCGAAACCTTCGCTTGGTGCCATATTGTGCATGCATGTGCATCATGAGATTTTGTTGCACCAAAAAGCTATTTTCCATTTTCCGATCACAAAAATCGGGGGATTTTGTGAAGCAACCACCAAATGGCTAATTCAAAATAATACCACCCCATTTTCACAAGATTATATGGATGTCATATTTGGATTCCTCACCTTTTTCTGATCGATTTAGACATTTTATTTGACGAATTACAGATTTAAATATATGAATTATTCCATATTAAATAGAAAAAAGAATAAAATAAAATCATTTTATTTTTTATTTGGATTCAAGATTATTATTACTTATTCATTATTATTTACTTAAATAATTGTTTGAAATCTAAAACTGAGATGTGTGACATCATGGTCCAAGAGTTAATATGATTGATATGAAAGTATTATCGATAATGTATGATTTCTTTCTCGGGAGCTCATTCAGAAGGAACGAAAAAGTTAAGCGTGTTAGAGCTAGAGTAGTGTTAGGATGTGTGACCGAAGGGAAAGTTTGATTATAAGTGTAATTTGACCTAATATTAAGAATAGAAAGGTTAAAATATCCTATATGATATTATCAAGTAAATAATATTTAAAAACATTTGAAACAAAAAAAAATATTTTTTTTTTGAAAAGGCAGTCTCTTTGCAGTCTACTTTTCCACGAGACACACTACAAAGACATCTTCTTTGCCGTGTCTTTTTCGAGGAGGCACACGGCAAAGACAACTTCTTTGTCGTGTACTTTTCGAGGAGACAGACGGCAAAGAATAGACATCGTCATCTTCGTGGGAACCGTTATCTCACTTTACTTTGTCGTGTTTATACGTAAGACACACGATAAAGTCTTTGCCGTATCTTATTTTAAAAACACATGACAAAGGGTCTTTGCCGTGACGAACATTGTCGTATGATATTTGCCGTGTGTATACCGATGTGCCGTAGTGTGTTATGTGCACGCAATACCGCGGTAGCTTTTAGTGTGTGAAACGAAAACCAAGCTGGCACTGCTTCTTTAACAACAAGTGTATTAATTTTCTGCATGGAAAGTCTTGTGATTCTTAGGAACTAGTGCCGGCTTAGCAGTTTTAAAACAAGACGGAGTGAGACAAGAATATTAAAGAAAAGAGTTGGTTTGAATCATTGGCATGGAAAGGATTTATAAACGGAGCAGGTGCTGCATCATCCCTCCAACACCAGCGTGCGCTTTGTCTTGTTTGCTTGGATTTAAAACGACGGGACGGTGTTTCTTCCAACGTATGTAGTCTCGGCCGGCAGGCTTATTTTATGGGTAGACGTTGGTGGTTCACGAATCACGATCATGGCGCTAGAAGAACGAAAAAGAAGAAGAAAAATAAATACCCTGCCAGAACAATCAGTGACTCGTTTGCCTCCCAGGTTTAGGAAGACAAATATCGAGAGTAAGAGGGTAGCTCATGAGCTTGCGCACTTATCTAAGAGGGGTGCGGTAACCGCGGTTTTGTGACTAGATGCTCCCGATGCATTTGATGAGTTACTTGTAAATGAATTTGCTGGTTTAATCTAATAAAACTCCCTATTCAGCGCAAACAAAAAAATCATACGTTTGATTGCGTCGGTTAGTACATTAAGCTTGACAACGTTGATTTGGTAGCATGAAATACTATTATGTGATGGCATATCCGACTTTTTTTTACAGCACATATCCTGACTTATTAGGTGTTATGCACGGTAGCTTTTAGTGTGTGAAACAAAAACCAAACAAAGATCGATAGTCTAAGGCTGGTCATAGTGGAAGTATCATAATACTAATATAATACATATGCTACTAGCGTATGATAATATGTCTCTAATACATTGTATCATATAGTAGTATCATAGTAGTGGTATATTTATTGATTTATAGAATCTCTATGTAAAATATATGTAGAAGAATTACTTGCCATTATGATTTCTAGTTTTACGTGATATGATACGGTATCTACCTATGATACTCTAACCATCTCTCTCTTTATTAATTGTACGATGCCACATCAGATTTTTGCCAAGTTGGCATGCATGATACAACTTATGATACTAGCACTAGGATCAGTCTAAGTAATTACCCACAACTGCTTCTTTAACAACAACTGTATTGATTTTCTGCATGGAAAGTCTTGTGATTTTTAGGAACTAGTGCTGGCTGAGCAGTTTTAAAACAAGACGGAGTGTGACAAGAATATTAAAGAAAAGAGTTGGTTTGAATCATTGGCATGGAAAGGATTTAGAAACGGAGCAGGTGCAGCAGCATCCCTGCAACACCAGCGTGCCCTTTGTCTTGTTTGTTGGTGGTTCATGGATCACGATCATGGCGCTAGAAAGAGCACACGGAATAAGCTTCACCTTGCAACTTGTAAATACAAAATGTCCAAGGAGAATTCTACTACTTGCGTTTGGTGGGGCGAAACTTTTGTTTCATAGCCATTTGGCCTTTTACGAGGTTCTGTTTCTGTTGATACGAACAGAGGACAGGCGGATAATGGCGTCAAGTCAATCCACGTAGCTACTATTTTCCATATTTGCAATTTCTGATGCTGTTTCCAGCTAGCAAACACATACATTTGCTGATGAAATAAACATATCCATGCTCTTCATATTTGTTTTCAGCTGGGTACAAGACGTGGAAAGTGCAGTGGACTACGCCACACAGCATGAAATTGCCAATTTTCTACTCCCTCCGTTCTAAAATAGATGTCTCAGATTTATTAAAATTTAAACGAATCTATATACTAAATAGTATGTAGATTCATTCAAATTTTAACTAATCTAAGACATCTATTTTATGACGGAGGGAGTGCATTTTTATGCTGTAGTTGGTCCGTCCAGGTTCGCTGCTGGTGACCTCTAATATGGTGCAAGTGCAGGTTGAAGCTGACAAGCTACGACCTGATGTTCCAACGCTTTGAATGGCTGAGGGAATACGCAGTGATTCAGAGCTGACGAACGAAGCTCGCTGTTCACCATTTCCAGCTCATGTTCCATGGTTTTCGTCTCAATAGACAGCAGATATGCAGCCACATCAATGAAGCTTGTGATGCTTGACATCCAGCTCAGATTTCTTTTTTGACAAAGGTAATACTCACCGTCTCTGCACCAACAAGATGGCCAGAAGATGCACACAGCCAAAAATAAAATAAAAAAATAAAAGAAAACAAAGACCCCATCTCAGTGTACAACCACTCGTAACAGAAGCACTCTAACCATCACCAAATACAACACTCGATCTACAACTAGGATCTTCAAAAGCAACACCTTTAAGAAGAAAAAGGTGCCCTTTTCGGTAGTGATCAATCGACGTAACATATGAGTGTCCATGTGTACTTTTTTTTGCAGCATTTTATTTGTATCGGATTTGAAATAACATAATTTTATTTTTTTGATTGTAATGTTGGGAAAAATCGTGTTAATGATCGGTTTGAACTGACTGTATGTAGTGAAGACACATTGAAACATTTTTCACAAAGAAAAGACAGATTGAAGCATGTTTATGGTTTTTACCGATTTTCTGCCATATGGATGGAAGTAGGGGGGAAACACGTGGTCTTGTTATGATACAATCCGAACATTAATTGATTCCAAACGAAAATATGTACAAATATAAAACAAATTAGACAACGACGCCTCAATGAAATCCATGGTGTTATGATTCTTTCTGGAATAATGTTTTTGACAGAAATTTGTTTGGAATCATTGTAGTATTAAGCTTGCTGGACACACATGTACAAAAAAAATGGCAGGGCGCAACTAAAAAGACCGAGAGGAGAGCAGGCAGTCCGGAGAGACCAGGCAACTAAAAAGACCGAGAGGAGACCAGGCACTTCGACAACCACGAAGTCTGTTGTGGAGGTATCGGCCGTGGTGGCAGTGGCTGTTGATTAAATGCGGCCGTGGTGGCAGGCCTCATCTTCATGCTGTCAGCCCGCAGGGGCAGGTACTCGTTGGAAGATTTCCATTCATTTGGCACTGAATGTCTGAATTCCCTTTAAACAGTGCCCTGTTAACTGAAGAATGTGCAAAGTGCAGTCTTAACTCATGTTAATAATAGCTCAGAGTACAAAGATTTACACAAAACATCAGCCAACAAGCTTTTAGAGTAGCTCTTAAGCTTGCGGTGTCAGAAACACACTGACAAAAATGTGCACACAATAAGGACTTCATGTTTCAAAGCAGGCACACTGATAAACATTGCTGGGCATCCCTTCAATTGATTGTTCACTCACACGACCATGCAGCACAAATACAAACACAGTTCCTGCACTTGTTCTTAGGATAAGAACACAAATCACAGGTTTGCAACGACCTACATATAGAGGGAGCATATATATACACAGACTTGCATATATATAGAGAGAGAGCCTGCATCCAATAGTAATGGTATAGTGCCACTTGACATGCTGTTATTTTGCTTCCTTCAAGCCTTGACGGCGTGATTGTACAACTGCTGCTGTATGCGGAGCTGAAGATTAACCAAGCCATTGCATCCTCCCTTGGCCATTCACAGCGTAGGAAAATCAGGTTGTATCTTGCCAACTTCACCTTGCACGATATTAGAGGCCATCATCGTAGAAAAATAATGCACCCTTGGCAGTTTCATGCTGCAGATGTGGCATAGTCCGTTGCATTATACCCAGCTTAAAGCACAAATAAAGAGCATGCATGCGTTTATTTCATCAGAAAACAACATTAGAAATTGCAAATAACTAAAAGAGAATAGTTGTTGTTGCTTGCTGAACTCACTGGTTATTAGGACGACTACTTCACTGTTCACGCTTCAGAGATGTTTGAACCCGTCAACGCTTCAGACAAGGATCTCCTGTGGTGTCCAACCTCTATCGAGATCATTCAGTGATCATGGCAGCACAGGATGGTTGGATTCAGATTGAGAACCTCCCTGCTCAAATCTCATCTACCATAGTAACTAGAGCTCCCGTATATATCACAATTTCTAACAGTACAAAAAATGTTACCGTTCTGAACATTAAAACAGGGGTATATACGATATTCTTCTGCAACAAAGTTGATTATAGCAAATAATAGAAACTCAAAGAAATATCAAAGCAGAATACCATGACACTGTAAGATGATTCTTACATGTCCAGCAGATAAGTAGCAACGGGACTATCTACACTACATTCAAAACCAACTAACCAAATAGAGTGTTACCATTAACCCTCTTTGAGCTTTTTCCTTTAGACCTTGTTTTGTACGAGTGGATTACAGTATTGCAGACTATCACTCCCTAGTGTTTTGGGTGAAAACACTTCAGTCACCCAAACCCCTCCAATCTTCTTCCACGATGATCCCCTCTAATCCCACTCTTCAAAAATGGTGTTCTGCAAGCAGGGATTGAAATACTAGAAAAATCAGTCTTGTTTAGTTGAGTAACAAAGATTCAATTTTTACAGGGGTTTGCGCACAGTTCCAGCAGCACTTCATCACAAGTTCGCAACAACATTACACGAACTTTACAGTACATAGCAATGAAACAGAACTTTAGGCTTCATCAAAACAGAATTATAAACCTCAACAGCATTACACTAGAAAATCTTAGCAGCACTTCATTAGAACAACATTACACTGGAAAATCAAGTTTTCGTCGCATATAAGTAAATTTCGAGTATAGTATCAATTTCACAATTTGAAGAATAAGGCTTTGTCACTGCACACAAACTATTTGCTTATTTTGTCATTGTGCTTCTTCAGATAGTTCTTTCTATGCTACTTTTACTTCTTTTTCTGCTACCCTACCAGAAAACAAGTAAATAAGTAGAACACATAAGATGAGAAAAGGCAACTTAGTAGAACAAAAAAGTAGAACACATAAGAAGTAAGTAATGCATTAATACATAAGTCTGATACGTAAATAAACAGGAAATATGATCATATTACACCATCTTTGTTAAAACTTATACTTCGGGGGAGTTATTAATAAGCTAAACAATCAGAAACAGAGCACATACGAAAATAAGAACAAAAAAGAAGAAGAAAAATGAACACCCTGCCAGAACAATCAGAGACTCGATTGCTTCCTAGGTTTAGGAAGACGAATAGAGAGAGCAAGAGGGTAGCTCACGGATTTGACGAATTTGACTCGATGCTCCCCATGCATTTGATGAGTTACTTGTAAATGAATTTGCTGGTTTAATCTAATGAAACTCCCTATTCAGCGCAAAAAAAAAATTATACAATTTGATTGCGTCGGTCAGTGCATTAAGCTTAACAACGTTGATTTGTGTTGGAATTTTGGCCCAAATATTCTAGCCCATTTTCTATTTCAATAATTCCTGAAAATCCTAGAGGCCCATGTGGCCCATTCATGCAAGGCAAGAGGTGGGACAAATGTTTAGTCCCACATTGCTAGTTGAGTGGAAGTTGGACCAGCTTATAAGGTGAGCTCTTCTACCACTTGGTAAAAGGATGAGAAGGAGAAGGAGAGAGTGCCACACGCGCGCTCCTCCTCCTCCTCCTCGCTCGCCACGCCACGCCACGCCTCGCCTCGTCACGACGCGCGCGCCGCGGGTTGCGGGAACGTTTGCTTTATTTTGCCACGCATAAATGGTATATCAACACATCGGCTCTTTGAGATAAGGAGCAGATGTGCATCGGCTCTTTGAGATACATTGCTATCGGCTCCTGGAGCATCGACTTGCTTTGAATGGACGTTTAATACGAAGGTGAAACGTTTGCTTTAAATGGACGTTTAATACGAGTTAAATGTGCCTGCTCGTTTCATCTTCTGCACCGTCTGCCTTCTCCTCTGCGCCTATAAGAGAGAGAGGTCGCGCCTCCTCTCAGTTGTGCTGTCACACATCCCTTGCCTCGAGTTCCAGAGCACTGCGCTACTTCTATCTTCCCCATCCCGTCTTGCGGCGTGCACCGCGAGCCGGGACAGTAGGCCTCCGAGACCCCGCTGCTTCGAGTCCTGTACGGGAGAAGGGCGTAAGGTTTTTGGGGAGCGCTATCAGCGCGACTACTGGCTTCGTCACGGACTCCCTCTCAGATAGCGACGTCTTCCCCGACGAGGACTTCTTCCCCGACATCAGCACCCTCTTCCTCGACGACATGGCCAATGACGGCGGTTCTACTTCTGCTACTGCCGTGTACAACTTCTGTCTCAATCTTGATCTGATTCTATCCAGAGTTTTATGCCTTGTAGTTTGTGTGGCTATATGCCTTATTTTGTATTCGCTATTTAACATGATTAGTATATTACTTATTATTCTAGTCATGTTTTATCTAGCGTTTATTATGGATAATTCGCATGGTAAATTGCTCTATTTCTCAACAATCCAAAAACCTTATTTCAGGCAATTTGCCCGAAGTGGCTTTGTTGCTTCTATGAAGCCACCTGTGTTTGAAGGTGTGAATTACAAACGGTGGCGTGCGAGAGCAGTGCTCTGGTTTCAGACCATGAGCTGCTATAACGCCATCTATGGCGCACCTGAGGGGGAACTTAATCCCGCTCAGGAAGAGGCGTTCCAAAAACTTGATACTACTTTCAAGGCTGCCTTCATCAGCATCCTTGGCGACAATATTGTCGATTCATATCTGTCATTCAGCAATGGCAAAGATATGTGGGATGCGCTCGAGAGAAAATTTGGAGTCTCTGATGCTGGCAGTGAACTGTATGTCATGGAACAATTCTATGACTACAAGATGATTGATGACCGCTCCATTGTGGAGCAGGCTCATGAGATACAATCACTTGCCAGGGAGCTTGAGCACTTCACTTGTGTGTTACCGGACAAGTTTGTTGCCGGAGGCATCATTGCCAAACTTCCCCAGTCATGGAGGAATTTTGCTACTTCTCTGAAGCACAAGAGACAAGAGTTCTCCGTGACGGATCTCATTGGGACTCTTGATGTGGAAGAGAAGGCGAGAGCAAAAGACACACGTGCTCGAGGTACCGAGGGAGGTTCTAATGCCAACCTGGTACAGAAAAGGAACTTCCAGCCTTACAAGTTCAAGAACAAAGGCAAGTTTGATGACAAAGGAAAGTTCGATGGAAAGAACAAGGCCTCACAGTCTACCAGCTTCAAGAAGAAGACTGATAAGAGGAAAGGTGCTTGTCATGTGTGCGGTGATCCTAATCATTGGGCTCCTGCTTGTCCCAACCGCTTTGACAAACGCCAACATGGGAAGAGCAGCAAGACTGCTAATGTTGTCATGGGCGACGTTGAGATGAAAGATGTTGGGTATGGTATATTACCTACTGTTCTTTCATTACGTCATTCTCCTGATTGGTGGATTGACACGGGCGCTAATGTACATGTCTGTTCTGATATTTCCATGTTTTCTTCATATCAGGTCAGAGGGACTCAAACCGTGTTGATGGGGAACGGCTCGCATGCTTCTGTTCATGGTGTTGGTACGGTCGATCTGAAGTTCACGTCGGGAAAGACTGTGCGCCTGAAGAACGTGCATCATGTTCCCTCAATAAATAAAAATCTTGTTAGCGGATCTCTCCTGTGTCGAGATGGCTACAAGATTGTATTTGAGTCCAATAAATTTGTAATTTCGAAGTATGGAACCTTTATTGGTAAAGGCTATGAATGCGGAGGCTTGTTCCGCTTATCTCTGTCAGACATTTGTAATAAAGTTGTTAATCTTATTTACACAAATTTTGAATCAAATGTCTGGCACTCTCGTCTTTGTCATATTAATTTTGGCTGTATGACGCGGCTAGCCAAAATGAATTTAATCCCAGATTTCTCAACTGTTAAGGGATCTAAGTGCCAAGTCTGCGTACAAGCTAAACAACCTCGCAAGTCACATACGACTGCAGAAGTGAGAAATTTAACACCACTAGAGCTCATACATTCTGATCTTTGTGAGATGAATGGTGTGTTGACAAAAGGTGGAAAGAAATATTTCATGACTTTGATCGATGACTCTACGAGATATTGTCATGTGTATCTTCTGAAATCAAAAGATGAGGCTTTGAGTTTCTTCAAAATCTATAAAGCTGAGGCAGAAAATCAACTTGATCGAAAGATTAAGAGGCTTAGGTCTGATCGTGGTGGAGAGTATTTTTCCAACGAGTTTGATTCTTTTTGTGCGGAACATGGTATAATTCATGAAAGGACGCCTCCCTACTCACCCCAGTCAAATGGAGTAGCCGAAAGAAAGAACCGTACTCTAACAGATTTGGTTAACGCCATGTTAGACACATCGGGTCTTTCTAAGGAATGGTGGGGGGAGGCATTATTGACCGCGTGTCATGTCCTAAACCGAGTTCCCACAAAGAACAAAGAAATTACTCCATTCGAAGAATGGGAGAAGAAAAGACTAAAACTCTCTTACTTACGTACTTGGGGTTGTTTGGCAAAGGTTAATGTACCAATCCCCAAGAAGCGCAAGCTTGGACCAAAAACCATTGATTGTGTTTTTCTGGGCTATGCTTTTCATAGCATTGGTTATAGATTCTTGATAGTAAAATCTGAAGTACCTGATATTCATGTCGGTACAATCATGGAGTCGACTGATGCGACTTTCTTTGAGGATATATTTCCAATGAAGGATAAACCTAACTCATCAAATCCGGAGATACCTAGTTCATCTAATCAGGAATTTGCTATATTCTCTGAACCTATCATTCCGATTGAACACTCTAAAAGTTCTAAGGAGGATGACAATGAAATTCCCAAGAGGAGCAAGAGACAAAGGACTGCAAAGTCTTTTGGTGATGATTTCATTGTGTACCTTATAGATGACACTCCCACTTCCATTTCAGAAGCTTATGCATCTCCTGATGCTGACTACTGGAAGGAAGCTGTTCATAGTGAGATGAATTCCATCTTAGCTAATGAAACATGGGAGATCACTGATCGTCCTTATGGGTGCAAACCTGTAGGATGTAAATGGGTGTTCAAGAAGAAACTAAGGCCTGATGGTACTATTGAGAAGTACAAGGCAAGGCTTGTAGCCAAGGGTTATACCCAAAAAGAAGGTGAAGACTTCTTTGACACTTACTCACCTGTAGCAAGGTTGACCACCATTCGAGTACTACTTTCTCTGGCTGCCTCACACGGTCTTCTCATTCATCAAATGGACGTTAAGACGGCTTTCCTAAATGGAGAGTTGGATGAGGAAATCTATATGGATCAACCAGATGGTTTTGTAGTAAATGGTCAAGAAAGAAAAGTGTGCAAGCTACTGAAGTCTTTGTATGGTCTTAAACAAGCACCTAAGCAGTGGCACGAAAAATTTGATAAAACCTTAACCGCTGCAGGCTTTGTTGTAAACGAAGCTGACAAGTGCGTATACTATCGCCATGGTGGGGGTGAGGGAGTCATCCTTTGTTTGTATGTTGATGACATACTGATTTTCGGAACCAACCTTAATGCAATTAAGGAGGTCAAAGATTTCTTATCTCGTTCCTTTGAGATGAAGGATCTGGGAGTAGCTGATGTTATCCTGAACATCAAGCTATTGAGAGATGATGATGGTGGGATTACATTGCTTCAGTCCCACTATGTGGAAAAGATTTTGAGTCGTTTTGGGTATAGCGACGTCAATTTTTCTCCTACACCATATGATCCTAGTGTGTTGCTTCGAAAGAATCGAGGAAATGCTAGAGACCAACTAAGATACTCTCAAATTATTGGCTCGCTTATGTATTTAGCTAGTGCCACGAGACCTGACATCGCCTTTGCTGTAAGCAAACTCAGTCGATTTGTCTCAAATCCAGGAGATGATCACTGGCATGCTCTTGAGAGAGTTATGCGATATCTAAAAGGCACTGCGAGCTATGGCATACACTATACCGGGTATCCAAGGGTACTAGAGGGTTATAGTTATTCAAATTGGATATCTGATGCTGATGAGATAAAGGCCACGAGTGGATATGTTTTCACACTTGGTGGTGGCGCTGTTTCTTGGAAGTCTTGCAAGCAGACCATCTTAACGAGGTCAACTATGGAAGCAGAACTCACAGCACTAGACACGGCCACTGTTGAAGCAGAGTGGCTTCGTGAACTCTTGATGGACTTACCTGTGGTTGAAAAACCTATACCCGCAATTCCAATGAACTGTGATAATCAAACTGTGATTATTAAGGTGAACAGTTCTAAGGATAATATGAAGTCCTCAAGACATGTGAAGAGGAGACTGAAATCTGTCAGGAAAATGAGAAACTCCGGAGTTATTGCATTGGATTATATCCAAACATCTAAAAACTTGGCAGATCCCTTCACAAAGGGTCTATCACGCAACGTGATAGAAAATGCATCAAAGGAGATGGGTATGAGACCCACAATTTGAGCTTTCCATAGTGGTAAACCATTCTATGTGATCGGAGATCCCGTGAATTAGAATTGGGAAACAAGCTGTTGGTTAGTTGAGAGGAAAGTATCCCTACTTTAATAAACACCACTCCATAAAGATGCAATACTTTCCTATTCTGCATGGCAGGTTGATTTATTATCTTAATGTGTTCTAAGTGGCTTATCCTAAGCAAAGATGTTGTCCTGCAGAACATCTTTTGAAGAACACACCTATATGAGTCTGACTGTTAAAACGTCGCAGTCTATGAGAGTGGGGTGCTCTCTAATAAACTCATGAAAGGTCATGGAGTATGACGTATAAGCTCCACCCGCGGGGAAGTCCCACGGTAGCCCAGTATCGGTCAAGACTTCGTGTGAAGCTAGATTGCAGCAAACTTGCAGTTCAAGGCATAGTCCACTGTACAAGTCGCAATCTAGTGTAGCATAGAATTCTAGGTGGAAGTTCAACTTAACAGTCTCCACTAAAGTACCGGTATATAAACAGTGTTTTGGAACCAAAGACAGATTACATGTGCCTCTGGGATCTGGTGGGGGATTGTTGGAATTTTGGCCCAAATATTCTAGCCCATTTTCTATTTCAATAATTCCTGAAAATCCTAGAGGCCCATGTGGCCCATTCATGCAAGGCAAGAGGTGGGACAAATGTTTAGTCCCACATTGCTAGTTGAGTGGAAGTTGGACCAGCTTATAAGGTGAGCTCTTCTACCACTTGGTAAAAGGATGAGAAGGAGAAGGAGAGAGTGCCACACGCGCGTTCCTCCTCCTCCTCCTCGCTCGCCACGCCACGCCACGCCACGCCTCGCCTCGTCACGACGCGCGCGCGCCGCGGGTTGCGGGAATCTCGCCGAGCCGAGCTTTATTTTGCCACGCATAAATGAATGGACGTTTAATACGAAGGTGAAACGTTTGCTTTAAATGGACGTTTAATACGAGTTAAATGTGCCTGCTCGTTTCATCTTCTGCACCGTCTGCCTTCTCCTCTGCGCCTATAAGAGAGAGAGGTCGCGCCTCCTCTCAGTTGTGCTGTCACACATCCCTTGCCTCGAGTTCCAGAGCACTGCGCTACTTCTATCTTCCCCATCCCGTCTTGCGGCGTGCACCGCGAGCCGGGACAGTAGGCCTCCGAGACCCCGCTGCTTCGAGTCCTGTACGGGAGAAGGGCGATAAGGTTTTTGGGGAGCGCTATCAGCGCGACTACTGGTTTCGTCACGGACTCCCTCTCAGATAGCGACGTCTTCCCCGACGAGGACTTCTTCCCCGACATCAGCACCCTCTTCCTCGACGACATGGCCAATGACGGCGGTTCTACTTCTGCTACTGCCGTGTACAACTTCTGTCTCAATCTTGTTCTGATTCTATCCAGAGTTTTATGCCTTGTAGTTTGTGTGGCTATATGCCTTATTTTGTATTTGCTATTTAACATGATTAGTATATTACCTATTATTCTAGTCATGTTTTATCTAGCGTTTATTATGGATAATTCGCATGGTAAATTTCTCTATTTCTCAACAATTTGGTAGCATGAAATATTATGTGATGGCATATCCTGAACATTTTTTTGACAGCACATATCCTGACTTCTTAGGTGTTACGTGCACGCAATATCGCGGTAGCTTTTAGTGTGTGAAACGAAAACCAAGCTAGCATCGAAAGGAAGATGGATGGTCTAAGTAATTTACCCACGACTGCTTCTTTAACAAAAAGTGTATTGATTTTCTGCATGGAAAGTCTTGTGATTTTTAGGAACTAGTGCCGGCTGAGCAGTTTTAAAACAAGATTGGGTGTGACAAGAATATTAAAGCAAGGAATTGGTTTGAATTATTGGCATGGAAAGGATTTATAAACGAAGCAGGTGCAGCAGAATCCCTCCAACACCAGCCTGGATTTAAAACGACGACCAGTGTTTCTTCTAACGTATACTAGCTGAATGCCCGTGCGTTGCTACGGAGTGATAATAAATAACACGAAAGTTGAAAGCACTCCACCAACGCCTCCGTCGCAATGGCGGTGCATGCAATACATCTACTCGTTATGAAAAGCACTTCATCAGCATGAATAACTGGTGGCAATGGAAAGAGCTTATCGAAACAAGATTTTAGTATTTTGAATCACCTTATTTGGATATACGGTTCAAAAGATACGGCCTTTCAAAGTTAGCATATTTGTTAAATGTATCGTCCACTTCTTGCATTAACAGACACATGCTCGCAACTTAATATTTTTTGCTGGAAAAAGCTGGGCTGATGGCACACTTACCTAGAGTACGTTTCCGTGCAAAGAAACCGTATTCCTGAAAAGTTGCTTTTAGCTGACCACAACCGGTGGATCGCTATTAACTTAACTGAAATTCTTCATTCAATTTTAATTCTAAACAAAAAGGGAGTAAATCAATCTAAGCAACGCACATCAGGAGAAGTGGTTAATATGGAGCACACATATCGGCCCACCACAATTGTTTAATATGCCATACTATTTTCCTCATGAATCATTTGGCAAAATCATTCCCAAATCTCCCATTATCAAAGCTCGTCCGGTGCCCATGGATCTGGCTCCAGCGATCTGCCTTGTTTCTCTCGTATTCCGTATTACCCCATCATTCCAGCTGTGAACAGAATCTGTGAACAGAATCAGGGAGAAATTGAGGTGAAGGAGATACGCCTGGCGTCCAAGCGCCGTTTGTCGTCGCTCATCCAGAACGACGGAAGAGGGGGCCTTGAGGCTACACTCGAGCCGGCAACCGAGCGTCGATTGTCGTCTCTCATCCTGAACGATGGAAGAGGGGGCCTCGAGGCTGTAATGGAGCCAACAACCGATGTATTTGTGGCAGGTCGTGAGACGCAATGAATGGGAGGGGACCGTCGAGATCTCGTTGAGTACATACCATGGCCAGGACCTTCTCCTACCCGTCTGCACCCATCTGGTTGGAGCTCGATTGAGTATGGCCGATGGACGCCGTTGGGGGCTCGTCCTGTCTGTGGAGGACTTGTTCCCCAGCTTCGTCTTAGCGGCACAGCAACCCGACCATCTGGGCTGGCGGCGGTGTCGACTGTCACCAGGGTCGAGGTCGCGAGATTTTTCTTCTTTACTCAGCGGTTGTTGGAGGAGGAGCACGAGGGGAACGGGGTCGTGGGGACGAAGGGATTCAGAAAAAACAACTTGGCGGTGGCATCCAACCGTAATATGTTCGAACAGTCAGGGACAAAACCATTCAAAAAAGTTCGGACGCAAAATTGGAGAGGACGAACCTACCTCTAGAGAAATTAATAGATAGATAGATAGATAGATAGATAGATAGTCTCGGCCGACAGGCTTTACGGTACACGTTGATGGTTCACGGATCACGATCATGGTGCTAGAAAGAGCACACGGAATACGCTTCACCTTGGCATTTTGGGAGTTTCCGCTCATCCCCAAGTTGATGTCACCGCCAGAACGACTCTGTTCTAGTGGAACATTGTCTATCACCTCTAAAAGAGAAGCAACACGATTCTGCTTGCGTTTGGTGGCGCGAAACTTTTGTTTCATACCTTTTTGGCCATTTATGAGCGGCTTCTATTGATACGAACAGAGGACATGCGGATTTAGTCAATTAATCCACGTTGGTCGATGTTTTGTGGTCTGATCCAATGACTAAAGGTGGGTGCCACCAGTGAAAAACAGAGCATTAGTCTCAGTTTGTAAGGGCCTTTAGTCCCGGTTTCCAAACCGAAACTATGGAATCGGGACTAAAGGCCCCTCCCTTTAGCCCCGATCCGACCACAAATCGAAACAAAAGTCCCTTCATGTGGCGACGGCGTAGAGTGGGGGTAGAGGAACTTTAGTCACAATTCGTAGCACGAACCGGGACTATCTGAGCTCTGTCGAGGTAGCGTCTTGCGGGTTTCAGCTGTTGCGACAATGGCTGGCTGTGCAGTAGCAAGTTTTGCCACGGCAGAGTTTTGGGGAGGTTTTATGCCGCGGTAGAGGAGGGAGAGCGAGGTTTGGCGTTTGTAATGTGCAATGAAGGAACCTTTACAGAATATTGTCATGAATATAGAGATCGAAGAGTGATATCTTTCTTCGTGCTTTGGTCGAACATATTACATACAGTACATATTCATGCATATATACAATATAATTTCTCTTACATGATTCCTATTCTATAAATATAAATTCTCGATGGTATTCTTCGGTTGAATCTATGACCTTCCTAACTAAGAATCTCGCCAAGTCATCTTGAATAGCTCGTATGCGATCCTGCTCTAGGAGACCGTCTCGCATCCGTTTGATATAATTTAATGAAGGAGATCAATATATATGAATGAAACTCAACACAATTAATGGTAATAAAATAAGATTGTGAACATTGTTGACGTCCATCAACTAATTTCGTAAACCTGTTAATCTAATAAGTCCTCTGGCGAATAAACTCGCAAACGTAGTATCCACATAAATTGTTCCCGTCTTCCTGTCTCAAACAATCACGAGAATAGAGGTTAATCAAAATAATAATCAAGCATGATAATGGTATTGAAACAAGAATCAAAAAGATGCACGAACCTAGCTATAGTACTACTTAAAGAGATTTGTCGAAATGCCAGCATCTCTTTCCATTCACCCCTAGAAGCCTTGATGAATCGTTTTCAAACCCTGCCCGACAAAGAAAATGAGTAAAGAGTTATTAATTACTAGATATCAAAAAATGAACAAAAGATGCCAATATAGTGTTATAATGATCGGAATTACCTCTGGAGCATATAAATCAGGTCCGACCATCTCTCTGGGTCTTTATATTTTGAGTCCACGACAAGTACTTTTTTGGTGTCAACTTGAATGATTAGCAGAATAAAGTGGAAGCTGCACAAAAATAACTCATGAATTACACTTAACACCGAGTAAAAGAAATTGAATGTGTAGAAGATAGTAGCACTCACTAGAAGTTGTAAGGAAATAGTATTTCCGTTTTGTTTTGTTGTTTCAATAAAAAATTTAGAAAGTAATTCGCTATTTCCTTGGCGTTTTTTTACCGTATATTCATGAATGTTATTTGGGTCAATGAATCGAAGGTCATAGATTTATCCTCTTTTGTATTCAAGAATCTTCAATCTGCATAAATAGCGTACAAGAGAATATAGTGAGGATAATTATACATGTAATGAAGGAGCAACCGACGAGAGATTTGTCACTTACAGACAATAGCAATTAATAATAGATTTGTCAAGGGCGTCTTGATTGAATAGGTGAAATAATTATGAAAAATCAATGTGTATCTCGTATTTTCTATGGAAATAATGCTCATCTCTAATTGCCGCTATGATCATGATGTTCCCTTCCTTTGAGGTTTTGATATATCACTAATGCAATTTTTGCATTTGTGTTTGTAGATGCGGGACCTCTTCAGGTCTGATGAGAGGCTTCCCGTACTGGTATCTGTATGCTATTTCAACTGTGGGAAAAGAATGATCACCTCTAGACGTTAGTGCGAATAGTCGTTGAGAGGGGTGCACGATTGATTTTTCTGTTCTCCGAGATGGGGAATTATTTTCCCGCTTGCACCACTACTTCTCGACTGCTGTATATTCGCTTTATATGACTTCATAATAGAGCGGTCATAGTATGTCGGAAGATAATCTGGCCTTTTACTCTCAAGCATGTCGACTAAGTGTTTCACCATTTACGATGCTATAAACTGCCTTGATTAGGCCCATTTCGGTGAAAGATGTTGTTTCACATATTCATCCACGACCGCTTTGTTTTCCTCATCAGTCATATCATAAGGTAACTTGGTAGGAGCCATCTTGGGTTTCTTCTTTGTACCTGCTGAGGATTTTTCGCGGCTATAGTACTAGCCGTTGGAGTGACGGTGCTCTTCCTCTTTTGCAACCGGGGCGGAGATTGCTGACATGGTGGAGGCGGTGGAGACTGCTGGCGGAGGAGACTGCTGACATGGTGGAGGCGAGGGAGTTTGCTGACGCGACGGTGGTGGGGGAGTATGCTGACGTGGCGGAGACTGCTGATGCGGTGGATGTGGGGGAGTCTGCTGACGCGGTGGAGCCTTTAGACGCGCCGGAGATTGAGCTAGATTACTACTGGGAGAAGTCTGTGGCCTTGGCGTCCAATTTGGAAGCACGATGCACTAGTAGGAAAATCCTTATAGCATTCATTTCACTAGTGGTGTCGAAAATATATTGTGCGCCACCACCTGAAAACTAAATAATGGTGGCGTTCAGAAATTACGGAATGCCGCCAATATACGATATTAGTGGCGTCCCGTTATACCAAGACGCCATCAGTGACGGGTTCCCATGGACGAAGCCAGCACAAACCTACTGGTGGCATTGATAGCAAATGAACGCCATGGCTATGCCATGTGCTCGTGGCGTTTAGAATGAATTGAACTCCATGGCCACTCCGCGGCCTTTTATACCTCCTCGCCCTTTCGATCGAATCGATCCCTTATACCTCACTCTATCTCGCCGCCTCCCTCAACCCCGCCGCCCCTCGCATCGAACCTCCCCAGTCGCCACACCTCTCACCTCTTCTTCGAGCCGCTAGATGTCACAACGACCATGGCCATCCCCGCACGTCGCCGCCACCGCCCCCGCCCCGTCCGTTCCCGAGCCGCCATTCGCCGCTCTTCTCACCTCCTCTCCGAGCCGCTGGCTGCCGCAACCACTGCGGCCACCGGCGATATCCACTGCCACGTCTGTTCCCGAGACGCCGGTCGCCACTGCCACGCCCGTCGCTGTCCACGACCTTGTGGTGAGCCACCATCCACACCTCCGGGGCCAGCTTTTTATGCGTTTTAGCCAAATTGTAGATACATATGTGTGTTAGATATTGATCTTAGAAATTATAGAGATAAGTATTTTAAAAAAAATAGAAATTATTTGGGCTCGCTTACTACTTCTCCATTGTAGGAAAATTGTAGATGCATATGTGTGTCAGATATTGATCTTTGAAATTCTAGAGATAAGTATATTAGAAATTCTAGAAATTATTTTGGCTCGCTTACGCCATCTCCATTTTAGTCAAATTGTTTTTTTTTGACCCGGAACTGTGAGGCAAAAGCCCCACGGTAAAATTTTATTTCACTACATCAGAAAGTATAAAGCTATTTACAAATTTACAGGAAAAGGATACTGTGAAATTTACAAAAAGAAGGCCTCAAAGCTAGGGAGATTAGGGCAAGGACGAAATCCATTTAGCAAGTCCCTCCCTATGCTTCTTCTTGACCAGGTAGCACAACAAAGTAATATCATGAATAAAATAGCTTTTCCAGCGTGCAAAGGTTGGCCTATGATGCTGAAATATCCTCTCATTCCGCTTCTTTCATATATGCCAACACCAGCCATTCAATCTCGAGATATGTCCAAATTCTCTGACTGAAGTTGCATGTAAAGAACAAGTGAACCCTGTCTTCGTATGCCCTAGTTGGACAGAGCACACACTCAGGGCCATCCTACACCTTCCACTGCCTTCTGATGATAAGATCTTTGGTGTTTTAGTCAAATTGTAGATGCATATGTGTGTTAGATATTGATCTTAGAAATTTTTGAGATAAGTATGTTCGAAATTATAGAAATTATTTTGGCTCGCTTACTCCGTCTCTGTTTTAGGCAAATTGTAGATATAGAGATATGGGTTTGTGAGTGCTTTATATTTTTCTTGTAGGACATGGCACTGTGTCAAGTTTGTTTCGCGGACTATAGTGATGAAACACAGTCAGGCTCGCTATCCAGTGTCCGTCTCATACGCGATCAATTTGAGCGTTCATTGGTATGTGTAATTTTTTCTATTTAAATTCGTTGAAATTTCTTTCCATATTATTATCATTTATTTACTTGTTTTTTCATGTTTAGACTATCCCATGCAATTTAAGGAGGGGATTCAATACAATAACATGACAAAGCGTGGAGTTTCAAGCTCTTGGGCTAACATATGTTGTGGATGTGCGCAAAGAGCGAGCAATAACTCGCCTTGCAGGTTCTTTATGCAGAAGGTTTATTTCTAGAAACCAAATTGTCTCTAGTGTGTACCTAGTTTTTTCAATGGGAGCTCCTGATCCTAGTATCACTGTTATGTATATGAACGATGAGGAGGATGAGGACGAAGGGGATGAGAGAGAGGAGGGTGAGGGCGATGAGGAGGACGAGGATGAGGAGCAAGAAAGACCATTAGGTTATAAAATTGTCGCTCAGATATGCAAGCTTACCAGAGTGAAGAGAGCTATCTTGTCCACAACATTCCTTCAAAAATTCCTACATCGGCCTAGTGTTGGGGTTCCGGTGCTAAAAATCATTTTTTTACTATGACGGATCGCCTCGATGCCCAAGATCTATCTACTAGTGATGCAATAACGGCCGAGTGGTTTGATACATACTCTTATAGTCCGAAAGCGGTTAACATTCCGAGAGGAACGTGGTTGTAGTAGTCCTACTCGTAGCCGACCTCAAGGTCACGAAGCTCCTCACAGGTCACCCCTTGATCCAACACCGTGCAGCAGTCCGGCTCACGACATCCAAAGTGCCCCAAGTGTTGCACCCTATGGCTTCGTACACATATGGTGTACGACGATAACCTCCGTCTCCCGATCCCGCCGGGAGTATGTGCAGAAGATAGATTTACGACTTAGAATCCTTGTAGCGCAACGGCATGCTGTAGATGAGTCATCTCTTGCGCAAACAACCCTTGGCCATGCCAACGCGTGGAGACAACTAGAGAGGGAAATTGGAGAGTAGGAGGACAAAATCTCCTAACTCATGAGATATGTCGTATTGGTGTATCAATTGTGTTCCTCCAAGGGGGAGAGGGGGCCTCTTTATATAGGGGGAGGGGGAAGGATTGCCCCTCCCCCAAGACAACCAAGCGACATCCAAGGAGGAAAGGGCGGAGGCCAAGGGAGGGGACGTACCCTAGCCACCGGCCAGGGAGGGGGCAGCCCTAGGCGCCCAAACCCTAGGCTCCAAGGCCCTTCTCCCTTGTGGCTTCCCTCAAATTAAAAATCCATTAACTATTATATTTTGCATATTTTTGAATCTCACTAAACTTTCAACATGAAAATTCTTGAATTTGAATAAGAAATCCAAATTCATTTTCTGATATATAAAATAATTATTTTAACTAGTCAAACTATTAGCCGTTTGTTTTCCCGTCTTTCCCTCTAACCGAGACATGATGTCTACGCACTTCTTTTTTTTGTAGACAGTTGTTGGGCCTCCAAGTGCAGAGGTTTGTAGAACAGCAGCAAGTTTCCCTTAAGTGGATTACCCAAGGTTTATCGAACTAGGGGAGGAAGTGGTGAAAGGTATTCCTCTTAAGCAATCATGTAATCAAGATACAAGAAGTCTCTTGTGTCTCCAACACACCCAATACACTTGTTAGGTGTATAGGTGCACTAGTTCAGCGAAGAGATAGTGAAATACATGTGGTAACAGTGCTAGAAAATAGCTAGACGGTGAGGTAAAGACTAAAGCAAGCAAACATGCAACAGATCTAGTAGCAAACGGTGTTTCAATGTTTAGAAACAAGGCCTGGGGATCATACTTTCACTAGTGAAGACTCTCTCATATAAATATCCTCTCTTCATGATACTACTCTTAACTACTCTCTGGTTGGACACTCTAATCCATGGTAGGGCTACAAAAGCACATCTCAAAGTCCGGCTTTCCCAATCTAGATAACCCCACACTGTCACCTTGAGCGCTAGATGGTTCCAACAAACACCACAATTTCATAAAGACATCCAACTCCAAATATAACTCATAACAAATATATATATAATCTAGCTTAAGTGCCACACACGTCGTGCACGCTGTCACTTTCACACACGTGGGGAAAATCATAGATCTATTAAAGCACAAAGAGTATTTATGTAGACTCGAACCTAAGTGCCACCATGGCGTGCACGCTGTCACTTTCACACACATGGGGAGAGCAGAGATCTATTAAAGCACTTGAGTAGCAAGGTAGATCTAGTTGATTACAAAGCTCATAACCACAACAAGATCATGCATAGAGAGAGAGATGAACACATAGCTACCGGTAGAGCCCTTAGCCTCGAGGAAGAACTACTCCCTCCTCATCATGGGAATCAACAACGGTGATGAAGATGACGATGGAGATTTATGGAGATGGCTCCGGGGGCACTTCCCCGTCCCAGCAGGGTACCGGAACAAAGACTTTCTGTCTCCTGAATCTCCCTTTTGGTGGCGGCGATGCTACGGAGTTTTTTCTGGAAAGTATGATGGATTATTTAGGGTTTCTGAGTCGGGGGCTTCTTATAGGCGAAGTGGTGAGGCTGGGAGGTGGCCCGAGGGGTCACACCCTTCCCAGGCGCGGGTCCACCCTAGCCCGCGCCTAGGGGGGTGGTGGCCCTCTGGCACCTCTCCGCCTCCCCTTCTGGCTTCGTGACACCCACAGTAAAATATTGATTTTGGCTTTTGTCCCGTCCAATTCCGAGAATATTGATTTTCTGCCTTTCTAGAACCAAAAACAGAAGAAAACATGCAACTAACACTGTGGAATCTTGTTAATAGGTTAGTAGCAGAAAGTGTATAAAAATACCTCAAATTGTAGACAAAACATAGCAAAGCAGATACTAAACAAGCATGGGGCATAAAAAATTATAGATATGTTTCTGACGTATCAAGCCACTAACCGAGACTAAATATATTTACCGCCATTTACAACCGCTTCCCGCCATGTTTTCCTGGACTTTCCCTCTAATCGGGGCTTTTGTCCCGGTTGGAGCCACTAACCGGGACTAAAGATATTTCCCGCCATTTCCCACCGCTTCCCGCCATGTTTTCCTGCACTTTCCATCTATATCTAGGCCGACCGCGCCATGTCTATCCACACCTCACTCTCTCACAACAATGCACACCGCATACTGGGCCATTATGACTATCGAGGAAATCGAGGTGCTGCGTCCCTCCAGCTACCCATGCCCCCAGGGCTACCGGCTGCCAGCCGACTGGATGCTGAGCGCTGGTGGGGTTCCTGTCCCTCCTGTGCCTCAAGGTTCCGCCCGCTAGGCGGCCATAACGAACCACTTCTACCTTGAGCTCATGCCGGAGCAGAGGATGGATCCCTATTGGGATCCTGACAACTACGACACCTAGAATGTCTTCTTTGCTAAGCGACAGGAAAGGTGAAAAGGATACAGATGCCGCCTAGAGGGGGGGGGGGTGAATAGGCGGTTTAAAACTTTTACGAGATGGGCTTAACAAAGGCGGAATAAAACTAGCGTTTACTTTGTCAAGCACAAAACCTATATAAACTACGGTTCACCTATGTGCACCAACAACTTATGCTAAGCAAAACAAGCAACTATGTGATAGCTAGATATAATAATTCAAGCACGAAGGCTATCACAAAGTAAAGTGCATAAGTAAATAGCTCGGGTATAGAGATAACCGAGGCACACAGAGATGATGATTTATTACCGAGTTCCTCCCATAAAGAGAGTACGTCTCGTTGGAGAGGGGGTGGTATCAAACCACCTACGCCACAAAAGGCCTCCCTTATTCTCCAGTGAATCTCACCCCAACGGGATCGATCCACACTTCCACTATCGGTGCACTTTTCGGTGGCAACCGGAACCTCTCACAAGGTTGGGGCACTTCTCCACAACTTAATCGAAGGCTCCCAACAAACGCCACCAAGGCCACAACCTGCAACACCAACAAACTGTCTAGCGTTCCATGAACCCAAGAGTAAAAAGCTTCTCAACTTTCACTCACCAAATCCTCCGAGGAGAACTATGGGAGCGATTCAAGAAATATGGGAGGGATTGAGAGTATTTGCAAGCTCTTGAAGGTCAAAACAATGGAGGAGAGAGAGAATGCAAGCCCCAGACCTAAGGAGGAAGAAGAGGTCTATTTATACCCCTCTCCAACGACATATGACCATTTGGGACCTTCCAGGCCGGATAATCCACCCCTCCCCGGGAAATTCCGGGTTCCCCGGGCCAAAAAAATGGCTAAGGACTTCGCGGCGCGACCCTCAGTATAGGGGCGGATATTTGAGGCGGATTATCCGCCCCCATGGCCGGATAATCTGCCCCCCTGAAAACTGGCAGGAACAGCAAAACTGAAACCATCATAACTTTTGCATTCGGACTCCGATTTTGATGATCTTGGGCTTGTTTAGAAGATAGTAACGAGATGTACAAGATCATGCAGGGAACCATCATAGTACAGAAAGGAAGGATAGAACCAAATGATGAAAGGTTTAACCTATCTATAAAAGACAAATCGGTAAAATCTCCAATATCGAAAACACAATAATGAATGCATATGAAATCCGTTTTTGATGAACTTGAGCTTGTCATAGAGATTGACACAAGATCTAAATCCTCTCATGGATAAGAACCAAATAAGAACCAAGAAATAGGATGAGAAGTTTGCAAAGGTTTGAGCTCTCACCGAGGGATATGATCAAGTTACTCACTCGAGAGCCCCTCTTGATAGTACGGTTATCTATCCTATAAACTGGTCTCCCCAAATAACACCACGAGACCGGTAAGAAACCCTATCAAGATCAAACCTTTGCCTTGTATATTCCACACCTCAAGATGGAACACCTTTCTTGATTGCATTAGCATAGGCTCAAATTCTACTTGACCAATCTCCAGATCATCCCTTGAAACCTTGATCAACACTTGATCTTCTTCACTTTATTCTTATTCCGACCTTGAAGCCACCAAATGGTTCAAGCATTGTCTATGGACAAATCCTACAAGTAAAACTCAATGCAAACATAAGTCCATAAAACATTGTCATTAATTACCAAAACCACACATGGGGGCACACATGTTCTTTCAATCTCCCCCATTTTGGTAATTGATGACAATCCTTTGAGAGGGTTTATATAATAAACTTAACAAATAAAAATGGTTGCGCCAACATCAAATACTACACAAGTTTGTGATGTTGGTACGCCCATAATATATAGAGCAAGCTCCCCCACAATATATGCATGTGTGATGAACCATTACCGTTGGTGGAGTTTCCTCTATATATTCAACATGCAAAACAACAACAAAGATGCAAGAGCATGAGAGGCAAATGATTAAGAACAAACTTCCCTTAAACCCTCCAAAACTTCTACCCCATTGGCATCGATTGCCAAAATGGTTGAATAGTTCTAGATGACCAATATAGTTAGAATTCCTCCAAAAGTGTGTGTTTGAAACAAATTTATTATGATAAAACATTTACACATATCCAATGATGAATACTTAGGAGGAGGTCAAACTATATTGAGGATCAAAAGATTTAAAAAAATAACAAGGTGAAGAAACATCAACCAATGATGCAAGCAATCAAAAGATCTAGAAAACGACTGGACAAAAGGAACAAAGAAAATGAAAGATTGATATTATGATAAGATCGAAAAGAGAGTGTTCTAAAAAATATGAGGAGGCTCCCCAAAGTTTATGCACAAATTATAATTTGCATTTGAATACAATATGGACAAACATGACATCCTCACTCCCTCGATATTATTTAAAACACAACTGTGTACAAAAGAGCAAAAGATAGATAGAAATAAAAAAGCTCAAGGATTTATCTCATTCTAAAATGGTCAAATCATGAAACAAGGAATGAGACAAATCCAACTCCTTCCAACAAGTAAACCTAACTCTCCAAACTTTTCATGATGGCACAAAATACCAAAACGAAAAGATCAAACTTCCAAGCACATAAAACCCGATATGGATCTAACAAGGAAGCATTAAAGGATTGTTCTAGATAATATAGGAGAGCTCCCCCATGGATAGTGCATTATGTAGGATTTTCATTTTGAATGTAAAATGCACACAAATGAGATCATCACTACTACGTACATTAAATAAAACACAAGAGGATACCAATAAAATAAGAAGATCCAAAAGAAGCAAGGAAGGCTTGGGAGACAACACAAAACATTTTCTTAGCCAAAGATAGGATAAAAATAAACAAAGGCCAAAGTGAATATGATCAATAAATTCTACCATAAATTGAGTACTCATTGTCCAAGGACAAGAAATACTGGGAATAATTTTCCCAAGGTAGCTTGCATGGATATCCAAGATCATAGTCACAACAAGAAGCATATAACAAAATATAAGAAGTAGGCATGATACTTCGAACAAGATTCTTGGTAGCTTCCAATACTCATACAATCACTGGTGATTAGATTAACTTGAAGCAAATGGTTTCCATGATGATATAGAGATCTAAATATGAGGAAACACATACCAAGAAACACTCTCATATACAAGATCCAAAATATGATCAATAAATGCATTCTAGCAAATTGGAACTTGTATGAGCAAATGTGTCATATAGGCGCTAGATAATTATCCATATCAATTCTACGTGACACAACCTCGAATATTCATATTTTTTAGGATTATAATATGCACTAAGCATATGACTCCCCCATAATGTGATACTACCATAAAACCAACACGAGGCAACAGATCCAAATAGATATAATTAATGGACATTATAGAACTTAAATTTCTCATGTACACACATTTTTAGGATTGTGGAATTCCCAAGCATAACACTCCCCCAAAATGGGATAGTCCATTAATCTCTCACAAGAGCCAAATAAGATACCAAATATAACCAAGAAAGGCTCAAACATAAGAAACACACATACATGGTGTGCCACCTAATCGTAGACAAAAATATGCTTGATTCCTCAAGATAATTAAGTGGAAATCACAACATGTACAAGAGCATGGAAGATACAAAACCAACACATGAACAAGGGCGCGAGTAACTTTCAATGTAAAGAGTTTAGCATATGTTACCGCAAGGAGGAACATTGGATATATAATTGAATCATGATAATCCAAATGGTTTGGCTTGACAATAATAATTGATGAAGATCCCTCAATTCTTCATAATGTAGCCAAGTATCCAATGCCCTTCACAACACACCTATTGATCAATTTTCTCCTTGTTGGTACCCAACGAAGTTGGGTCCTAAGAAGTTAGTCACAATAGGCTTGGCAACCCAAATGGTTCTTTTCTTGAACCCACATTGAGCACCAACAAATTATGCAAACACATTGCCAACCTCATCGTTGCAAAGAGAATAAGCATCATCAATAATGATAGGGGTTGGATGAGGAGATACCAATAGTGCATGAGGAAGAAATGTGCCCCTTCTCACGACATATGTAGCAAGTTCTTCTCTTGCCATCTTTCTTCTTAGGTGAAGCCACAAATCGAGGAAGATCTCGAGTAGTCCTCTTAGGAAGAGGCCCGTCAATGACTTGAGGTGGGGTTTGAGGCTGCTTCCCTTGTTGCTTCACACTAAGAGGCTTTTTCTTCAATGGGCAAGATCTAACATGGTGCCCTTCTTCCTTACACTTGAAGAAAACAATGTTGGCCGGATTCTTGACTTGAACTTGGACATTTTTCTTGTTTCCCTTATGCTTCAACTTGATAGTGGACTTGTTCTTGACATTGGAGTTGAATCCAAGCCCACTCTTGTCATTGGGGGATTTTTGCACACTCAAGATTTTGTTGAGTGCGGCCTTCCCTTGATGACCCTTTTTCAAGTCATTCTTCAAAGAAGTGACTTGATCCTTGAGCTCTTTGATTTCCTCTACATGGTTAGTTTCAACAAAATTACTAGAGGAAGTAGATGCTACATTCTTAGAGCAACAAGGCACATAATGTAATTCATCACGAGATATAGCATGGTTGTGAGAGGATGAATTACAAGGACTAGCACATGGCAATATAACATTTGGAGTAGATATAGTGCTAATGTCCACATGAGGCCCACTAGATGTTACCTTTGACACGATGGCCTCATGAGCTAACTTTAGCCTTCCATGGGAGAGTAGAAGATCCTCATGCGAGCTTGAGAGCTTAACATGAATTTCTTCTAATTTCCCATAGTTGCTAGTTAGCAAAGCAAGTTGAGCCTTTAGCTCAACATTCTCCTTCAAAATAGATTCTTCATAAGAAATAGAGTTAGTAGCACAAGCATCATTATTAATTGCAAGAGGTGAGTGCAACTTTGAAAGCTCTTTTGAGTAAGAGGCTTTAAGTTTCTCATGCGACTCGGTGAGTTTGATGAGCTCACCCTTTATGACCCTAGAGACATTTTTGAGGTGCTCAAAATCCTCAAGGAGTTTAGCATAAGCAACTTGAATCTCATCATTTTTACTTGCCACCTCAATATCTCTATCATGAGATTACTTTACTCTAGAAAGCTCTAAAGCAAAGGTCTCCTCAAGAGATTCCTTAGTGGTTTGTTCCTCTTCAAGAGCTTTATTTAGGTTTGCAATTATATTAGCATACTCACGCTCAAGACTACCCATTTTATAAAAGTTGTTATCATGCACCTCAATTTGTGTTTCTAACTTATCAATATGTTCCTTGCTCTTAATAGCAAAGTCCAAGATTTCAACAAAGTTAAACCAAGCAATATTGTTCTTAACAAGGTCACGATAAACAATCTCATCCTTTTCATATAAATCATCAATATCAAGCTATTCTTCCACATTATCCACATCCTCCTCGTCACAAGAGGTAATGGGTTCCAAAGTAGGAGTTACCTTTGAATCCCTAGCCATAAGGCATAAGTGGGTACCGGAAGAAGGTGAAGAGGAGATTGCATTTGTGGCTTCATTCAAAACCTTGTCTTGGCCCATAGAATGTTTGGTTTCCTCTACATGGTTAGCAACACGAGCACTAGAGGAAATAGAAGCATTTTTATCATGGCAACAAGAAAACACAAGCATATCATCATGAGATTTATTCAAGTCATTTCTACATGAAATGCAAGGACTATTAACACAAGCATGTAAGAAGTTTGTAGTGCTAGAAGTGTTAAAGTCCAAAGATAGATCATTGCAACTAGATAGAAATGATGGATTATAAATAGTAAGTACAATATCCAAATTGCAATTTCTATCACCACTCACCATATCATTACCTTGTGAAAAATCACATGTTGGTGAAGTGGTAGAAGATGATAACTCATATTGACCGGAAGTGGAAGCAACAAAATCATCCTCAACAATATTGGACACAACATATTTATCTTGAAGTTTTGTCCATAACTCATGCGCGCTCCAAAAAGGAATGATTGAAGAGGTAACTACATAGCTCAAATCATTAACAAGCACATTAGAAGCTTGAGCATTGAGATATAAGTTTTTCTCATCCTCACAAGATAGATTTTTGAAATCCATAGGAGGATAAAAACCTATATCTACAATACGCGCCAAATTTGGGTCCATGTCCCGAAAATGAATAAGCATACGAGTTTTCCATATATCATAATTTGTGCCATCGAATAAGAACATGTCATTGTGCACTAATACCCTAGCTGACATCTTTACTCTCAAGGCGGTGAAGCCTAAAATGAGAGACCGGGCTCTGATACCAATTGAAAATGATACAGATGCCGCCTAGAGGGGGGGGGTGAATAGGCGGTTTAAAACTTTTACGAGATGGGCTTAACAAAGGCGGAATAAAACTAGCGTTTACTTTGTCAAGCACAAAACCTATATAAACTACGGTTCACCTATGTGCACCAACAACTTATGCTAAGAAAAATAAGCAACTATGTGATAGCTAGATATAATAATTCAAGCACGAAGGCTATCACAAAGTAAATTGCATAAGTAAATAGGTCGGGTATAGAGATAACCGAGGTACGCAGAGACGATGATTTATTAACGAGTTCCTCCCATAAAGAGAGTACGTCTTGTTGGAGAGGGGGTTGGTATCAAACCACCTATGCCACAAAAGGCCTCCCTTATTCTCCGGTGAATCTCACCCAACGGGATCGATCCACACTTCCACTATCGGTGCACTTGTCGGTGGCAACCGGAACCTCTCACAAGGTTGGGGCACTTCTCCACAACTTAATCGGAGGCTCCCAACAAACGCCACCAAGGCCACAACCTGCAACACCAACAAACCGTCTAGGGTTCCAAGAACCCAAGAGTAAAAAGCTTCTCAACTTTCACTCACCAAATCCTCCGAGGAGAACTCAAACCGATGCACCAATGCAATGCAAGAACACAGGAAGTGCTCAAGTCCTTCTCTCCCAAATTCCACAAAAGCTACAAAATCTAGTGGGATAATAAGAGAGGAAGAACACACGAGGAAATCCACAAAAGAAACCCCAAGATCTAGATCCCAATATGTTCCCCTCACATAGAGGAGATATGGATTGGTGGAGTTGTAGATCTAGATCTCCCCTTTAAAATCCCCCAAAAAGATTCAAGAAATATGGGAGGGATTGAGAGTATTTGCAAGCTCTTGAAGGTCAAAACAATGGAGGAGAGAGAGAATACAAGCCCCAGACCTAAGGAGGAAGAAGAGGTCTATTTATACCCCCCTCCAATGAAATATGACCGTTTGTGACCTTCCAGGCCGGATAATCCGCCCCTCCCCCGGAAATTCCGGGTTCTCCGGGCCAAAAAATGGCTAAGGACTTCGCGGCGCGACCCTCAGTATAGGTGCGGATATTTGAGGCGAATTATCCGCCCCCATGGCCGGATAATCTGCCCCCCTGAAAACTGGCAGGAACAGCAAAACTGAAACCATCATAACTTTTGCATTCGGACTCCGATTTTGATGATCTTGGGCTTGTTTAGAAGATAGTAACGAGATGTACAAGATCATGCAGGGAACCATCATAGTACAGAAAGGAAGGATAGAACCAAATGATGAAAGGTTTAACCTATCTATAAAAGACAAATCGGTAAAATCTCCAATATCGAAAACACAATAATGAATGCATATGAAATCCGTTTTTGATGAACTTGAGCTTTTTATAGAGATTGACACAAGATCTAAATCCTCTCATGGATAAGAACCAAATAAGAACCAAGAAAGAGGATGAGAAGTTTGCAAATGTTTGAGCTCTCATCGAGGGATATGATCAAGTTACTCACTCGAGAGCCCCTCTTGATAGTACGGTTATCTATCCTATAAAATGGTCTCCCCAAATAACACCACGAGACCGGTAAGAATCCCTATCAAGATCAAACCTTTTCCTTGTATATTCCACACCTCAAGATGGAACACCTTTCTTGATTGCACTAGCATAGGCTCAACTTCTACTTGACCAATCTCCAGATCATCCCTTGAAACCTTGATCAACACTTGATCTTCTTCACTTTATTCTTATTCCGATCTTGAAGCCACCAAATGGTTTAAGAATTGTCTATGGACAAATCCTACAAGTAAAACTCAATGCAAACATAAGTCCATAAAACATTGTCATTAATTACCAAAACCACACATGGGGGCACACATGTTCTTTCAAAAGGGAGCTCGCTAGGTACGAGGGTGACGGCCCGGCCCGGTGAACCAAAACAAAGCCGACCGCTGTCTGTGGTGGGCGAACCATACTATCGTTGGTGTGATGCGCTACATCACCGAGGGAGATCATCCTCGCCTGCTGACATGGTTATACCCCACGGGTACATGATCTCAGCATACCTGGTCCAGCCCAAGGAAGGCCCACGGCAACTATACGCCGGCCCATGAAGATTTTCGGGTGGCCAAGGCCCATGACGCTTTCGGATCCTTGGAGAGCAAGACTAGAGTAGATAGGAAATTCAAAGGGGTAAAACCCTAGAACTTGTAACCGACTAGGTCTATGCCCGGGACCTGCCTGAGTCTATATAAAGGCTAGGAGGGCACAACCTAGATCTCTCTCTCTCATACTTTCACATACACACCTCCACGCCAGATTGCATCTGCGCACCCCTGTAATCTTCGGTTCCGCCGTAATCAAGAGCAGACAAGCAGGAGTAGGGTTTTTCCTCCGGGGGCCTGAACCTGGGTAAACCTTGTGTCCCCGTGTTGCTTGTTTGCTAACCGTTCCACGATCTCCAGCATCCCCATCTTCTCCAAAACCCAAGTCCATAACAATGGGCATTGATGAGATCAAAACTCGTCAATTGGCGCCGTCTGTGGGAATCGGGGACGCTGATTGTGCGATCGTGACGGTCCCAACCCGATCGATCTACAACTCTGCAGTGATGGAGAGTCATCTCCTCTTCGGCGCTTTCGACTTCACCGCCCACTCACCGGCCACCATGAAGGACTTCGAGCCCGTAGGCGACGGACTCGAAATCCTGTTCGGGAGCTTCTGCTTCCAGGTGGGGCAAACTGGCACCCTCCGCCTCCCTGAGCGGGTACCCCTACCATCAATCAGGCCCGCTTCATGGACCCCACACCCCGTGCTACGCACAACATCATCAACAGATGATTCCTACGACAGCAGAAGCTGCAACTCCGATCCGCCATCGGATAAACGGACGTACGGTTCCGGATTTGAAAGCTGCGGTAGCAGCGAACCAATCTACGAGCGCTACCAATGCGCCGTAGTCATACATGCTCACGGGGATCAGCAAACACCCAACCCGCCGCCCAACCCGACACCTAACCCGCCAGATCGAAACGGCGGGAATATAAGAAGCCAGTCCCCCCCAACCGAAGGGGAAAACAACGGCCATGTCATCCGCCTTAGCAAAGAAGGATGGGCCCAGGAACGCAACGCCGTGGCAGGCAACATAGTCCTGCCTGCAGACTCCTCCCGGGATCTGCTGATGGCCTACCACCTGCTCCTGATCGAGGAGCACAAGAAGCAGGTCAAGATGCAGGAGGTTCTTGCCAAACGCAATCAAGCGGCCTCAGAGTCCAGCGCGCGCCGAGCCGCGCTCTCCACCATGGGCATCGGTTCTAGCTCGAACGGCAACCAAGGCAACAAGCACCGCTCTCGGATGGAGAACATGGATCCCAAGGAGCGCCATGAGGTGACCCGAACCCTCCACACATCCTTCATGGAGATGGACGCCGACGACAACGTCATCCCAAAAACGACGCATGCTGCGATCATGGCAGCCATTGCGTACCTCGCAGCCCACCCACTTCCAGAGGGGGACCCGAAGAGGGCCATGCACAAGTCCGCACTTACCAAACTCGGACTCGTCGGAGCCGTGATCCACCAGGAAGCTCCCACGGAGCCGAAGAAGAAAGCTCCGGTTAGGTTCGACCGCAGCCCCACCCCTTCATCCGAAGAAGAGGAACATGACCTTCCTCGAAGGAAGAAGAGTTAGCGCCACCGCAACCACGACTACGACGCCAGAGACGCGCTCACACAGCGCAAAATCGACAAAGCGCGAGCCAAGCGCGAGCCAAGCGCGAGCCAAGCGCGCATGCTCGTCTGAATCCGAGATGGACGAGGACGAAGGAGAACTCTGCAGAGCCCGATGCTTCAGCAGATCTATTCGGCGAACAAAGATGCCATGCAATTTCAAGCTTCCTTCGGACACTCCAAAGTTCGACGGCACACAAGACCCAAAGGCATGGCTCAGCGACCACCTATAGTCCGTCAAATTGCACGGTGGAAATAAGGAAACTACCATGCAATGCCTTCAGCTGCAGTTGACAGGAGCGGCCCGGATCTGGCTCAGCAGCCTATCTTCAGGGTCCATCCGAAGTTGGGATGAGCTAGCTTACAGCTTCATCTGAAACTTCAAAGGCACTAGCAAGAGGCTCGCCTCAATCGAAGAGTTGCGAGCCTGCACTCAACGAACGGGCGAATCCATTCGCTCGTACATATTACGCTGGTCCAACACAAAAAAACTCCGCATCGCACATCTCCGAAGAGAGGGCCATTGACGGCTTCAGGGACAGCGTCAAGCGCCAAGACTTCAAGGAGGAACTCGGGCGCGTCAAGCCCAAAACACTCAACCACCTCATGGACATCGCCAACAGGTGGGCTGACGGCGAAGATTCGATTCACCGAGCATAATCAGAAGAAGAAGAAGACTACGGTCGACGGCGAGAGCGCCGTAGCAAGAGAAGATCACGCGTCTACGACGATCGCGATGGAACCGACATGGTCGCGGCTGGCTACGCCGATCGCCGCAACGACGCCAACCGCAATAGCGGAGGATACCGCGGAGGAAACTTCCACGACGGAGCACGCCCATCACAGTCGTGGCAGCGCTGCGACCGCGATAACGGACCCTTAGCATACGAAACACTTTCGGGTCCATGCACCATCCACTTCTACATCGACAAGCAGGATGGCAAAAAGAAGGCAAGCCACATGCTCAAGGACTGCCGCGAGTTCCAGAAACTCAGCGAAACTATGGTCCAGATGAGGCAGCAAGCTCCACTTCCTGGATTCGGGAACACACCTACACCAGGTGAGATAGCGCATGGAGCTCCTCGACCGCCACCTGTAGGAGGCCCGAACCTACTAGTCGCACCAGCACAGAACAACGCTGGGAACGGTATCCCCCGCCGAAAGGAGCACTGATGATCCAGAAGGGGCGCCCCACGAATAGGGTGCAGAAGAAAATCACCCGACAGATCAACCTGGCCGTGGCAACTCCACCCGCCATCCCTGAGTACCTCAGCGGATCAGAGTCCTGCATCACGTTCAGTCGTTCGAATCACCCTTGCCAGATCCCTCGCCCAGGTCATGCTGCCCTGGTGCTGGAGGCGCAGATCGGAGGTGTCGAGATGAGTCGCGTCTTCATGTACGGCGGCAGCGGCATCAATCTGATGTTGGCAAGTACTCTGGCAGCAATGCGGATCCCGTAGTGCAGCCTAGAACAGTCAGATACAACGTTCCACGGCATTGTCCCAGGAAAGGGCATATTCCCCCTGGGCAAAATATGGCTCGACGTCATCTTCGGCAAGCCGGACAACTTCCGACTGGAACGGCTCGAATTCGAAGTGGTGGACTGGCCGTCACAGTACCACGCCATCCTCGGGCGTGTAGCATTCGCAAGGTTCTTGGCTGTCCCACACTATGCATACCTGCTACTCAAGATGCCAGGGCCGAAGGGCGTCATCACAATCCACGGGAGCTTCACCCGATCGGACCAATGCGACAGGGATTTCAACAGAATCTCCCAATCATTAGGCATGCAGGAGGAACTCGTAAGGCTCCACGAGGTGACGGACAATGGGGCACCCCTAGTCGCATGATAAAACGCACCTGACATGTCCTTCAACTCGACCGTCAACACAAAGAAGGTGCAGGTCCATCCGACGGATGCCTCCAAGACGGCGCTGATCGCCAACGACCTCAGCCCCGCATAGGAAAGCGCGCTCATCGAATTCCTCCGTGAGCACTGGGAAATCTTCGCCTGGTGTCCTGCGGACATGCCAGGAGTTCCCAGGGAATTCGCCGAGCATGCACTCAATGTCTTTCCAGACACCAAGCCCGTCAAGCAGTCCATCCGGAGACTGTCTGAGCCACGGGCCGAAGCCATCGGGAAGGAAATAAACAGGTTACTCGCCGCAGACTTCATCAGGGAAATCAAAGAAAGCGAGTGGCTCGCAAATACAGTGATGGTCCCCAAGAAGGACACGGATATCCTGCGGATGTGCGTAGACTTCACGTCGCTGAACAAGCACTGCCCAAAGGACCACTTCCCTCTTCCTCGGATCGACCAGATCATCGACTCGACCGCAGGATGTGAGAAACTCTCCTTCCTTGATGCCTACTCAGGCTACAACCAGATTCGACTCAAGGTCGAAGATCAAGAAAAAACAGCGTTTATCACACCGTTCAGAGTGTTCTGCTACAACACAATGCCCTTCGGGATAAAGAACGCAGGTGCCACGTACCAGCGATGCATGCAGGCATGCCTCAAGGACCAGATGGGTCGCAACGTTCAAGTCTATGTCGACGACATAGTCATCAAAAATAGGGAGGCAAGAACACTCATCGATGATCTCCGCGAGACGTTCGACAACCTCGATCGCTACAGGATCAAGCTCAACCCCGAAAATTGCGCCTTCGGCGTCCCATCGGGTCAGCTGTTTGGGTACTTCATCTCTCAGCGAGGGATCGAGGCGAACCCAAAAAAATCAGGGCCATCATGGCAATGGAGAAGCCGAAAAACCTCAAGGGCGTCCAGCAGCTCGCAGAACGAATAGCGGCATTGAGCAGATTCATCAGCCGCATGGGCGAGAAGGCCCTGCCATTCTACCAGCTGCTACGCAAGGCAGATAAATCCGAGTGGACGCCCGAAGCCGACGATGCATTCGAAAGCCTCAAACGGCTACTCTCCACCTCGCCCGTCCTGGTCACGCCAAAGGAGCGCGAGCCTCTGCTGCTATACATAGCAGGCACACACCAGGAGGTCAACAACGTGCTAGTGGTCGAACGACCCGAAGAAGGAAAGACCCACGGGGGACAATGCCCAATCTACTACCTCAGTGAGGTACTGATGCCAACAAAGCAGAGGTACCCTCACTACCAGAAACTCGCCTACGGCGTGTTCATGACGGCTCGACGGCTGAGCCATTACTTCCAGGAGCACCAGGTGATGGTCGTCAACGAGGCACCCCTGAACAGCATCCTGAATAACCTAGAGTCCACATGACGCGTGGCCCTGTGGGGTATCGAGCTGTCACCCTTGGACATCGTCTACGAGAAGCGACTTGCAATCAAATCTCAAGTCCTCCCGGACTTCCTTGTATATTGGATGGAGCTGCAGCTTCCAGACACCCCAGACATGTCGCAATCATGGACGATGCACTTCGACAACTCCAAGCGTGAAGCTGGAGCAGGAGCCGGGGTCATACTGTCCTCCCCGCAGGGCGACCAGATGAAGTACGTCCTCCGGATGAAATTCCGAGCTTCCAACAATGAGGCCGAATACAAAGCCCTCATCCACGGCATGAGGATGGCAAAGATCTGCGGCGCAACGCGCCTGGTCATCTACGGTGACTCCAACCTCGTCGTCCAGCAGACGATGAACGAGTGCGACGCACACGCCGAAAACATGATCGCGTACCGCGCACTCTACAATGCACTCGAAGGAGAACTCGACGGCTGCGAGCTTCGGCACGTCGGAAGAGAAAGCAACGAGGAAGCCGACAGACTCGCCAACATCGGCTCCACCTGCGCAAAGGTGCCACCGGGTGTGTTCCTCGAATAGATCTGCGTGCCATCCATCAAGCGGAAATTCCCCAAGGGATCACCCGAAGAAGAAGAACACTCAGGGGCTACGCTTCCCGAAGGACACGAAGGACCCGAGAAACTGGACAAAAAGGTCGCTATGGTCAACCTTATGCAGGTCATGGCAGTCGAAGAAACTTGGACGCGACCATACCTCCAGTTCTTGATAAACGGAGAACTGCCTGACATCCCGACGGATGCCCGACGCATATCTCGTCGGTCAAAAGCCTTCACCATCATCAATGGCGATCTGTACAAGCGCAGTATTATGGGTGTACTACAAAGGTGCGTCACCATCGGTGACGGGAAAGCCATCCTCCAAGACATCCACGAGGGCATCTGCGGACATCACGCAGGCAGCCGCTCCCTTGTCGCCAAAGCTCTACGAGCTAGATTCTACTGGCCAACGGCCATGAGCGATGCAAAGGACATCGTCCGAAGATGCAACGGGTGCCAAACGTTCGCCGACAAACCGCACGCACCCGGGTCAGAGCTCAGACCCATACCTATAGCCTGGCCCTTTGCCCAATGGGGCCTCGACATGATTGGCAAACTGCCAAAGTCCTCGAAAGGGGGGCACGTTTACCTTCTGGTCGCAGTCGATAAATTCACCAAGTGGGTCGAAGCCATGCTGGTTACCAACCAAAAGGGAAAAACCGCCGTCAAGTTCTTCGAATCCATTGTCTACAGGTTCGGCGTACCGCACAGCATCATTACCGACAATGGATAGAACTTCATCTCCAAAGAATTCCAAGACTTCTGCGAAGGCCTCGGGATTAACATCACATACGCCTCAGTGGCTCACCCGCAAACGAATGGGCAGGTCGAAAAGGCCAACGGCCTAATCGGCGCTGGCATCAATAAGCGCCTCATGAGCCCACTCGAACGAAAGGCCGGAGCCTGGACGAAAGAGCTGGCATCCGTCCTATGGAGTTTGCGTACCACGCCAAGCAGCTCCACCGGATACACACCATTCTTCATGGTGCATGGAGCCGAAGCCGTACTACCAGCCGAAGTACGCCACCAGGCCCCCCGGGTCGTCGCTTACAGTGAAGCCGAATCCACGGCTGCACTCGAAGACGCCGTCGACACACTCGACGAGGCAAGAGACGTGGTAGCAGCTCGATCAGCGGTGTACCAGCAGAGTCTCCACAACTACCACAGCCGCCGGCTGCGCCCAAGGTCCTTCGTCGAAGGAGACCTCGTCTTGCGACTCAATCAAGAGCGACCAAAGAAATTCGAGTCACCATGGGAAGGGACCTACATCATCACCGAAGTCATCCCAGGTGGCGCCTATCGCCTCAAGCACCTGGAGTCTGGAGTCGCATACTCCAACCCGTGGAACATCGCACACTTGCGACGATTCTACCCATAGCTACCTACCCCTTTACTTTCAATAAGGCTTTTCAGCCAAGGCAATCCAGACGAACAATGTACTTCCTCCATTTCGATATAAATAAAGCTAAGTGTCTCGCCCCAAAATTTCGTTCACTATTTGCAACTTTACTTTATGCTACAAACGCACTCGGGGGGTCCCCCCACCTCACGATTTCATCGACCGAGGATCACACGTGTACACCTGAGTAGCTGACAACGTCAGGCAAACGAAAAGGACACGTACTCAAACAAAGCACTGCATGCTCAAACCACAAATAAACCTTTATAACAAAGGGCACAACACGCCCAGTCAAAATATACAAATTTTACATCTATCTCTTTTACATGTACTACCTATTCTGGAAAATAACTTGAGCACGCTGCTCAAACAAATCTACGACCTGTTCGGCATACTGCTTTACAGCCGCATAATGCGGATGCATATCCCACTCGCCACCATCTGGCCGAAGAGGTGGCCCAGCGGCTACAACAGACAGATCTACATCAGGACGATGCGGCCTAACAAGGGACAACGCAGCCTTCACCCCTGCGACGAGCTGCTGCCTCACCAACTCCTGGACACGGGTCATGCTCCGAAATCTAGACAGAAGACCGGACAGGGTTGTTGGCACAGCATCCAGGGGAAACATAACATGCAGAACCGACGAGAGCAAAGTCTGCACTTGGCGAAGCACCCGCGACAGTTGGTGAACGCAATCCTGCACCGTTGACAGAGCCATGGCACGGTCGCGATCCATCCAGAAGAACCCGCCAGCTTCCATGTCCTTCTGAGTCAAACAATTGACCCGAACAGCAACACGCTCCGTCTCCTCCCTTGGAGCAAGGTTAGCACCTGCGATACTCGCACAAAAGTAAGATGCCAGGCCATCATACGCATCCGAAGAAATAAGCAGCACCTCGAAAAAACTTACACTAAAGCTACTCAGACAGTCGAAGCAATTCCGCCATCAAGTACTCCTCTCTGGCTGCACCGCGATCTGCCTTGGACTTCCAAACATCGGCGTGACCACGCACCCCAAGCAACTCCTTCTCAAGACTACGAACACGGTCTCGAAGAAAAGCAAGTTGTGATGAATTATCCAAAGATGGCCACTGTTGTGCTGCAGGCGGGGTGTCAACGGGATCAGCACCCGAAGGAACCTAGAGCAGCAGAAAAGAAAAGGACATAAACACTCAGACAGCTAAGAACACAACTCAGCAAAATTCATTAAGTGGATAAACGCCACTACGTGGCATAGGGATTTTGTTTTCTTCAACATAATTACAACAAAAGAAAATTACAAACTATCCTACAGCTACAGCGCCTAAGACGCGGCGCCCTGAGTCGCCTCGGAGCCGGATTGCCTCGCTTTGGCTTCCCCCTGCTGCCGTAGCGCGTACTCGGCAAACAGATCAATCAGCTTGGGCCCATATCGCTTGCAGCGAGCAGAATAGGTAGCAAAGGCTACCTCGGATCCATACGCGGTCGTCGGCATCAGGGAGGTGATCTGGGGAAGGTCCAGCTCCGCTCCAGCCGCCAAAGCCATCGCCAGCCCGACGGACGCGCCGATGCCCTTCTACTTGCGCTTATACGCCGCAGGCGCTTCTACTGATAACGCCTCCGCCAAAGCGTCAACATCATCAAGAGCCGTGCCCTTGGGGACAAGCTCCTTGTAGAAGCGGCCAAGGACCTCCTTGGCCTTGGCAAGTGAGCCGACAACGGTGCTGCAGCGATCTTCGACCACTGCAGTAGCGTCATCTAGAGCACTCCCATGCTCCAGAGCGCTGCGGTCAAACTCGATGCCTGCGGCATCTGAGACAATAAAGAAAAGGAATGAAGAGAGCACCCAGAAGAAAGACAAGAAAAATAAAAGGGGCAAAAGAAGATACTCACCCGAAATAGCCTTGGCAGCAGTCATGAGCTTATCAGCCACTTCTCTTTCACGCGCAGCCGCAGCAGCGGCAAGCTGCTCCTCGCGGTCCGTGGCCTCCTGCTGCAGGCGCTCCTTAGCCTCGGCCGCAGTAGCCAGCTCCAGCTCAAGGCGCTCCTTCGCAACAATGGCGACCTCGTCCTTCTTCTCCGCTTGACCAAGGCTCGTTTTGAGAGCATCGATCTCACGCAGGGAGGTGTTATGCTCCTCTGCATCCAAAAAGTACAAGTGTCAGATAACAGGACAAGAATATACAAAGAAGCAAACATCAAAGGCATAATAGTACCTTGAAGCTGTTTGAGGCTGGCCTCCAGCACCAGGTGCTCCTGCACCAGTCGCTTGGCATCCTGCACAAAAGGCTGTAGGAAGAAGACCTACCAGTCAGAAAAAGGACTCGGGGGCTACGCCCACCAGAAAAGAACAGAAGCAAGATACACACACGAAAACGCTCGGGGGCTCCCCCTGAGACTCGAAGAACAAAACAAGACAACTCTTTTACAAACGCTCGGGGGCTCCCCCCGTGGCAGGAGACTTACATGAGCCAATGGCGATGTCGAAGGTCCGCTAGCAAAATTCTGAGGCGCAACCACCTGAACCTCCCGCAGAAGAGGGTTCGGAGAAGCGCCCTCAGAAGTTGCCACCGTCTGAGGAGGAGGATACACAACTTTCGACTCCCCCATCATCTCTCGAGCACCATCACTGGAGGAGTCGTTGGAAGAGTGCCTACACAAGGACAAATTAGCACAAGCACAAAGTCAACAACACACACTACTAGGAAAACGGCTATAGGTAATCAGCACATCCGTGGCTCACATGGTTGAAGTGCCCCACGGCTAAAACAGGCGTGGCTCACCTGTGGGCAGTGCCCTACTAATAACTAGAACATCCGTGGCGCACATGACCATAGTGCGCCACAGATATGTGTGGGCCAGGGCCCTGTTGGCCACACGCCAAACTTCTGTAGCGCACTACAGCCATGTGCGCCACGGTTGTTAGGGTCATCTGTGGCGCACGTGTGCATGGTGCGCTACGACTAAGCGCATGCCCACCTCTGCTCTGAAACGGCCACAAACTTCTGTGGCGCACTCCGCCTAGTGCGCCACAGGGACTAGGAGCATCTGTGGCGCACTCCGCCTAGTGCGCCACAGAAGTTTGTACTCCCTGTGGCGCACTGGGGCCGTGTGCGCCACGGATGTTTCGATTCTTTTAGGACAGCACTTTATGTGCACATGTGTGCCCACACATCCACCACCCACACTTCACTTTCCCCTTCTTCTTCCTCCTTAGATCTAGTCGGGATCTTCTCCTTCCCACCTCAATTTCTCCATACATTCACCATTTTTAGCATGTAAAACTTGCTTTGGATGTTACATAAGTAATAGAGGAGGTCTCCGGTCTCTCATCTATCCGTCTCCGGTCGACGCGCGCACCTCTCCTTTCCATCTTTCTCGCGATCGGTCTCTCATCTCGGTAAGTTGTCCATGTAAGGATGTGTTCATGTGTATATGGATGATGCATGTGCTCATATGTATGTAGATGATCGATGCTCATGATGTGTGTATGTGTGGAGAGGACGATCGATGGTCATATGTGTGTGTATATGGAGAGTATCGATGATGCTCATGCATGTGTGTATGGAGAGGATAATGATATGTTCATGTGTGTATGGATCGGTCTCTCTCTCTCTTGTGTTTGTATGTGAACAAGTTGCCATTTGTTTTGCCAAAATGTTGATTCATTTCCATTTTGACGATATGATGGCATTCTGGCACGATCGTCTCCCGGAGGGGAACACATGTCCAACTAGTATCGAGGATGCCAAGAAAATCGTCTGTCCTCTCGATCTACCGCACGTTAGATATCACGTATGCATCAACGATTGCATCATTTATCGGGGCGAGGACGCGGAGAAAACCACATGTCCGGTGTGCGGCGTGAGTCGATACAAGAAAGGGAAGAAAGCACCTCGAAAAGTGGTATGGTACTTTCCTATCACCCCTCGTCTGCAACGCTATTTCGCGGACCCTAAGGAAGCGAAGCTCATGCGATGGCATGCGGAAAGGAAGAAGCCAGGAGATGATGATGACCCCGAAAAGGATGAGCTGCTGACGCACCCTTCAGATGCTAGCCAGTGGAAAGCATTGGACCTCGAATTCCCAGAATTCGGTGGAGATTCGAGGAACATCAGGCTTGGTGCGAGCACCGATGGACTCAATCCGTTCGGTAGGCAGAGCAGCACGCACAGCACTTGGCATGTGTTTGTATGGATGTACAACCTCCCTCCATGGTTGTGCATGAAGAAGAAGTACATACAAATGAGTATGCTAATTCAAGGGCCGAAACAACCTGGTACCGACATCAATCTGTATCTCGGGCTGTTGAAAGAGGAGCTAGCCACGTTATGGGAATCTGGAGCCAATACTTACGATGCCGTCGCACAAGATTATTTCACTATGAGAGCCGCGTTGGTCACTACGGTGCAAGACTATCCAGGTTGCGGGTATATCTCGGGGCAGGTTATCCAAGGATTCCACGCATGCGTTAGGTGCATGGATAACACAAGCTATCTCCAACTAGAGAAAGATCCAGGGTCATCGAAAACCGTGTTCATGGCGCACCGGAGGTGGCTCGGCAAGAATGATCCATGGAGAAAACGTGGAGACCTGTTCGATGGCAAATCAGAGACCCGAGGAATCCCAGAGCGTAGGAGCAGCGAAGAAGTGGAAGAGTTGCTGAAAAACTGGAAAGATTGTCCAACTCGGGCCGATGTTTCTCCGCAGCATGATGGCGTTCGAAAGGATGAACGGACACATCAAAGGATACGTTCGCAACAGGTCCCGTCCAGATGGAAGCATAGCCAAGGGCTTTCTGGCCGAAGAGTGCATCTCTTTCTGCACGAATTATCTAGACATCGAGAACCCTGTCGGTCTTCCCGTCAACAGACACCTTGGCAAGCTCGACGGATCTGGTCACCGAGAGGGTCGTCGCATACTGCATGCAGACTTCGATTTTCGACGCGCAGACTTTGATCGAGCAAACCACGTCGCGCTACAGCATTTAGAACTGGTCGATCCTTGGGTACAGAAGCACAAAAGGTTAATCGAGAAGAAGTACAGTGACCGGGGCATACAGAGGACGCAGGGAGAAATAATCAAAGAGCACAACTCAGATTTCACGCATTGGTTTAGGCAGACGCTCCTTGATAATCCCCCGCGCTCGCATTCTTCTGACACGGAAAAGATCATATTCACCTTGTCGCAGGGACCGATGCAAAACCTGGTGACCTATCAGGCGTATGATATCAACGGCTACACATTCTACACGGAGGAAAAGGACAACAAGTGTGATTATCAGAACTCAGGCGTAACGTCGGAATTCTACACCGATGACAACGTGAAGGAAAGATTCTACGGAAGAATCGAGGAGATCTGGGAGCTCGACTACTGTGGAGAAAAGGTGTCGATGTTCCGTGTCAGATGGGCAAAGAACGTCGAAAGAGAAGACCGGTATTTCACAACCATGGTTATACCCGAAGCAGCCAAATCCAAGGCCGCCGGTGCAAACGTGGCCGCGAAAAATGAACCGTGGGTACTGGCTACCAAAGTGGACCAATGTTTTTTCATTACCGACCCGACAAAGCCTAGCCGTGTTGTCGTGAGGAGAGGAAAAAGGAACATCATCAGAATGGATGGAGTCGCCAATGAGCAAGACTTCGACCAGTACGGCGATCCAAAGATTGAAGATGACGACGACTACGATGCAGCAACATACATCACAAGAAGAAAAAGGACAACCCTACCCAAAAAAGGTAGCCCGTTCGAAAGAAGAAACATTAAAGTTCCGGGGCTAAATTATTCAACCGCGACAAAGAAGGGAAAAAAGATTGTAAAACGCTAGCTCAAAAAATATTGTAAACGCGTGGTCGAAAAAGATTGTAATATTCATGGACAAATTATTATGAAATTTAGTTATACTTTAAATCATATTTTTGGGCATTTTTGGAATATTATTACTTTTGGGCATTTTTGGAATAATTAAAAGTATTTTAAAATCAAAATAAAACTTCTATGGCATATATCACCACTTTTGGGCATTTTTGGAATATTTAAAAGTATTTTAAAAACAAAACAAAATTTGTATGGCATGTATCACCACTTTTGGAACATTTTAAAGTATTTTTTGGAACATTTTAAAGTATTTTTAAAGTAAAAATAAAAAAGTGGAGCACCAGGATTCGAACCTGGGTGCTCATCGTTTAGAATAGAGCTAAGGGTAGAACCAGTGGGGTAAGACAGTACTAGTGTTAACTAGTGGGACGACCAAGTACTTATCTGATAGTCCAACCCACACACGCGTAGCGCACCCTGGCTAAGTGCGCTACGGTTATCCGTAGCGCACTTAGCCAGGGTGCGCTACGCGTGTGTGGGTTGGACTAGTCAACTGCGCGCGTGAGCCAGCCCTCCCATCGTCGTCCTCATCAGACACATCGTCCATCCCCATCCCCATCCCCGCATCGAGGCGCCGCCGCCGGCACGCCAGGAGGAGGCCGCCGCCGCCACGCCAGGAGGAGGCCGCCACGCCACGCCAAGAGGAGGAGGAGGCCGCCACGCCACGCCAGGAGGAGGAGGCCGCCACGCAACGCCAGGAGGAGGAGGCCGCCACGCCACGCCAGGAGGAGGCCGCCGCCGCCACGCCAGGAGGAGGCCGCCACGCCACGCCAAGAGGAGGAGGAGGCCGCCACGCCACGCCAGGAGGAGGAGGCCTCCACGCTAGGAGGAGGAGGAGGCCGCCTTGCCCGCGCCAGGAGGAGAAGGTTCCTGCAGATTCGTCCGCCAGCCCTCGTCGTCGTCATCTCCCCCTCTCTCCTCGAGCAATCTCAGAGGTGAGCTCTGCCCCTCCCCTCTATCCTTCTCCCCCTCTCTCTCCTTAGAGGGTTAGGGTTAGGCTATTGTACTTTGGTGTTTGCATCTGGTTAGGGTTAGGCTATTTTCTTCCTGAATCCATTGCATCTGGTTAGGGTTAGGCTATTGTACTTTGGTGTTTGCAGAATGTTAGACAAAAATGTGCTAGTGCTTGCAGAATGTTAGACAAAAATGGGTTAGGGTACCACAATTTCACTACACTGGACCTCTCCATGTTCTGTTAATAAATCAGTCAATCATGTCACTTCTATTTTTGGCTTGAAATGGGCTAGTTAAACCAGTGCAGTAGTTTTCCTGTAGCTTCTATTTTTGGCTTGAAATGGACTGGATAAATGAGTTGAGCATGTTGGCACTTTCATATTAAGAACTCCAATATTCTGTCTCCATGTGAGCATCAATCAATCCAATAAACAACATCACATGTCATCTTGGAATATGGCATCCTTGCCATGTATGCAGAGCCAGAGGTCTCCCTTGTATAAATAAAGTTTGATGTCAAATGAGTTGTTAATCTGATGCTGATGGCTCCATTTGTTCAAGTGATGGCTCCATTTGTTCAAGTGATGGCTCCAGTTGTTAATCTTATGCAGAGCCAGCTGCTTCTGAACAGCTGATAGAGACATGTTATGGTGTTGATGTTGAGCTGGTACTTGCTTTTGCAAGCCCCTTATTTTGTTCAAGTGTCCTGTTCCAGCCAGCTAACATCTCCTAAACAAACACCTGAACAAACACCTGCTCACTTTAGCATCTGAAAGTTCTCTGTTAATTTGGTTCTCCATGTTGTTGTTGTTGTCCTTTCTCACTTGTGGACCTAATTTTATCTAGGATTCTAGTAATGTTCATATCTAGCTGTGCTCTGATTGCAGAAATAAATTGATAGTTAAACCAACTAGTGCTCAGTAATATAAACTTCTCCTATGTGCATCCATTGTTTCAGCTTTTATTTGACTAAGATAGCTTTTGTACATTTTTTACTTAATAGAATGGCCTGCAGTATTTTCTTATTAATAAAATTAGAATGGACTGGATGCTATCATATACTTGTTGTCATATTTGTTGTCATACTTGCTGTCATATACTTGCTGTCATACTTGTTGTCAATGACAGTTGATATAATCTGTGGTGATATAATTGTAGCACTTGAAATTGTGCTTGTGCTTCTATATGAAGAACTTTATTATGTGTGTATGCAGGTTCTTGTATGAAATGAGTCCCGATTTTTGCCGGAATGTTGATTAACTTCCGTTTTGGCAGAAATCGGGCACTCCTAGTTTAAGAAAATTAGCAAAGGTCATGCCGGATTTTTCCGTGCATTTAACCAATTATTTGTTTTTTATTAGTGCAAAGATGTGTGACAACGACGAGGCTGGATGTTCTAAGCGCATCAGCGCTAAAGGAGAACTCAGACCTCCGAATAAACAATTGACATTCTGGGAGGCGGCCCAGCGGCTAGAAAACGATGAAGAATACCATCCTTCGGAGAGCGAGGATGATGAGATGGAAGACGCGGAGGAAGAAGCCGAAGGAACGGCGGATGATGAAACCACTGATGGCGGCGAGGGCACAGGGAGTGGTAGCAACCCTCCTGAGAAGAAGAAGCCGAAGGACCGGCGCCCGAACACGGTCGGCACGGTCAGGGAGGAAATTACCGAAGTGAGCCCAACAGGGGTTCCTTTGGAGCCCGCCCTTGTCGTCAAAGGGTACGGTGGGCAAGTGGCGGCGATCACCCGGACAACCATCTCGATCAACACCGAGAATCTCCGGCATAAAGATAATGGCCACTTGCGCACACTCCTCTTCGAGAAGCTGCACGCCAGATACAAGTTCCCTACGCTGCCAGATCATCTCAAACAGTGGGCCAAAGCAAAGGCCAAGATCAATGATTCGGATATTAGACAAGAGATGTATCGCATCCAGCAGCAGTTTGGGGCAATCATCTTTCGTGATGTCATGACTTCGGGGGGGATCTTCTACGGAGGAAATATCCCGAATAACCGTGACATAGAAGATCGCCTAGAGATGCAGGGTGACTATAGGAAGTTCATGACGAGGCAGGGCGTCCTCCCGTTCCCTAAGCCGAGCCAGAAGGCTTGATGTTGGCCTAGTTGTAGTTGCAAACTATAGATGACCTTTGTGTGTGTGTGGACGACAAGTGTACTTATCTTATTAGGTTTATGAATCACCGCTTACTTATTTTGCTTATTATTATTATATATCAATCAATGCTTGGTTTTTTTGCTTACTCTTTGGTTTTTTTGCTTACTCTTTGGTTCTCGGATGACAAGTGTGAGTTATTTTTGTCTTTTTCGAGAATATGCCGATGATTGAAATTTCGTGGCACAATATATATGTGAATGTGCTATGACGGGATTGTCAGCCTTGTGATATGCACAAGTCCAGGAATTGTGCATCCTACTTGGCTGACAGTCCCGTCATAAGCAATTCCTGTGTCCAACGACCTAGCTAGTTATATATGAGGCATGCTTTTCGAGTTATTTTTGTCTTTTTCGAGAATATGCCGATGATTGAAATGTCGTGGCACAATATATATGTGAATGTGCTATGACGGGATTGTGAGCCTTGTGATATGCACAAGTCCAGGAATTGTGCATCCTACTTGGCTCACAGTCCCGTCATAAGCAATTCCTGTGTCCAACGACCTAGCTAGTTATATATGAGGCATGCTTTTCGAGTTATTTTTGTCTTTTTCGAGAATATGCCGATGATTGAAATGTCGTGGCACAATATATATGTGAATGTGCTATGACGGGATTGTTAGCCTTGTGATATGCACAAGTCCAGGAATTGTGCATCATACTTGGCTAGCAGTCCCGTCATAAGCAATTCCTGTGTCCAACGACCTAGCTAGTTATATATGAGGCATGCTTTTCGAGTTATTTTTGTCTTTTTCGAGAATATGCCGATGATTGAAATGTCGTGGCACAATATATATGTGAATGTGCTATGACGGGATTGTTAGCCTTGTGATATGCACAAGTCCAGGAATTGTGCATCCTACTTGGCTAACAGTCCCGTCATAAGCAATTCCTGTGTCCAACGACCTAGCTAGTTATATATGAGGCATGCTTTTTGAGTTTGCTCTTTTTGATTTAAGAGTACTTTCTATAAGTGTATCTTCATATGCGACTTTAATTATACATGTTTTTTCAATCACCGGTTAGTTATTATTGTCAACTTGTAGATGACGTGGTACGTCGTGTACAAGGGACGGGTTCCCGGAGTCTACGATGATTGGGAAGACTGCCGGAGACAGGTGCACCGTTTCAGCGGCAATAGCTACAAAGGGTACAACACTATGGCGGAGGCGGAAGATAGATACACGCGCTATCTAGCGGGAGTTAGGACAAGGAACCGGATGAAGACCTACACCTTCGTCGCGGCGGTGATCATGCTTATCTTCTTTGGTTATTTATCCCGCGTTTGTGTCTAGCTAGCTAGTTTAGATGTCTAGGCGAGCTTCCGAGCTCTAACTTGTTCGATCGACACATGTATTCGCATGTCACCAACTACTACTTTGTAACATGATCAAAACAATGTAACTTGGACTATGTATTCATGTATGAGACTTATCTATATGTATTTGTTTCAATCTTGTTTTTCATATCGAGTATTTATATATATAATTGTATATCTGGTATCTGTGTGTGTATATCTGCTGTAATATTGTATATAATCTGTATTGCATATAATCTGGCTTGGAAATTAAAAAAAACAAAAAATACATCTGTGGCGCACATGTTCTACCTTCTGTGGCGCACTACACCTAAAGCGCACCATGTATGTTTAGTGGCGCACTGGGTAGTGCGCCACAGAAGATCCAAGGGGTAGCGCACCATGCCAAACTTCTGTGGCGCACTAGGTGGTGCGCTACGCCTATCTCTACACAACCGTGGCGCACTAGGCAGTGCGCCACGGCTGAGAGATAGCCGTAGCGCAAGGCCCGTGGCGCACTACAGGTGCGCCACGGATGGGCCTTTCAGGTGCGCCACAGACGACCATTTTCCTAGTAGTGACAGGAAAAGCAGTACAGAGGAAACTTACGAGTCCAGCGAGCTCAGGTTGAAGACAGGAGGGTTCCTTCGGACTCTCTTGTCCTCTCTCTTCTCCTCTTTCTTATCTTCCTTCTTTTCTTCCTTCTTCCGCTTCGCTGGCGGGTGCGGCGCTATAGCCCGCACGGGGATAGCAGGAATAGGAGAGGAAGAGCCTCCATGCCCGTCACTATGACGCTCAAGACACGAAGGGTTCCTAGGAGTCGGAGGAGTCGAGGCATCCGAAGACTCGCTGGAGCTCCGCGATCGTTTGCGCGTGTGGTCCTCGCTCGACTCGTTGGCATCTTCAGCCGGAGATCGCGCCGAGGGCAGCTCGGACATGGAATCCACCAAATCATTGTTCAGAGCATCCCGATATACTTCGGGTAATGGAGGCGACATACCAGGCACTTTGAAGCTTTGCACAAGAGAAGAACAATTGTCAGCAAACAAATACAAAACAATGCAGTCGAAAAATAGCGCTACGCGCACGGATCTACACCTGTGGAACAGGAAGCGAAGAAGAAAACGGAGGAGTCAGCGACTTCCCCGAGATTTCCTCTCCGGCCTTGAACTTTAGCAGCAAGCGAAGGGCCTTGTCAAGATCTCTCTGGGAGATTTTCTCAGCCGAAACCCTCGTCGGATCACGCCGGCCAGCATAAAGGAACATTGGGTGCACCCTAGCCTAGAGTGGCTACACCCGACGCTCGAGGAAGGTGCGGATGATATCCACACTATTCACTTCTTTCTCTGGAATCAACTGGAGATCCTCCACCCGACGATATAGAGTCTCTATCTCCGCCACCTCGCCATCCAAGATCTTGTTTTTTCAAGACCTTTTTGGCTCAATATTCTAGGAGGGGTCAAAAGGAACAAAGACCAAAGTCTTTCCCGGGTACTACGGAGTCGCGGATATAAAACCATCGCCTCCGCCAGTACTGGACTGATTCGGACATGGAAAAAGAAAAGAAAAGCAGATTGGGCCTGAGGGAGATGACGCAACCCCCAATGGGATAAACACCATCCGAACCAGATTGCCTCTTCACGGAATAAAGTTTCCGGAAGAGGCCAAAATGCAGCTCAATACCGAGCCAGCACTCGCAGAAAGTGATAAAACAAGCAATGTGAAGAAGAGAATTGGGGGAAAGATGGTGCAATTGGAAACCGTATAGAAAAAGCAGTCCAGGAAGGAAGTCGTGGACTGGGAAGGAAAATCCGCGCAAGACAAAGGCAAGGAACATAACCCGATACCCAACGGGGGGACAGGGGATTACATCATTGCCTGGGAGTTTAACGGCCTCCCTATCCTGTGGGATCAGGCCCCGCTCGCGAAGCCTGCGGAGATCACTCTCCCGCGTCTCCAATCGCCGCCAGCCACCGTTGGTGACACGAGTAGCGGCGGCACTCTTCTTCCCTCCGGCGGTGCTGGGGCCAACCGCAGACGATGACTTCTTCGGCTTCCCCATCGCGGTACGGCGGCGCCGGCGACGAGAGCGCAGGATGGAAGAAGGAAATGTGAAGGAATATTCTAGCGCGCAGGAAGAGCTCTCAGAACACAAGGAAGCAATGAAAGCAAGAATCGATGCGGTGAAAACAAACTGAAGTTTTCCCCAATGATTATAAAGATGAAGACGATGCACGACAGCCGTCCATTGAGAAGACCTAATGCCAATGGCAGGATCTGGCCATACACGTGTCAGCATCACAACGAGCCGTCGCTAACATGCCGTCCACTATGCACGGAAATCGAGGCGACGCCGTAATTATCTCCACGCCGCGCGTGACCGGTCAATTCAAGGTCAGACAGTGGGACCCATGTTCGTTCAGTCAAGTCATCTCTAGCATAGTAGACGTTTGAGGTCATCGATCGTCAACACTGACGTCATCAAAAGCTACACTAGCAACAACTACAATTTCTTCGGCTTCAAAGCTAAGAGTACTCACTCGAATCTATGATTCGACCAATTACTCGGGGGCTACTCCCATCAGGAGCGCTGTCCGCGCACCCGAAAGATGAATAGAAGCGAACTGTTACTTCGAGTCCCTCGTCGAGTCTACGACTCCACTATGGACTCGGGGTTACTCCCATAGGGAGGACGGATTTAATCATCCGAAATTTTGTGTGTCCTACGGACCTGAAACGGAACAACGGTTGAATAAAAGTCTCAGCTCAAGTCTACGACTCGAAAGGACACTCGGGGGCTACTCCCATAGGGAGCGCTGATCGCGCACCCTATAAATTCTTCGATTGCGATCATTCGGATCAACATGCAAAACTTTTCGGCAACTCTGCCCCAATTAAACGCTAAGTTAGTAACATCCTCCTTGGCCACCCGAAACACCTCCGCGGTGATAAACATTCGGATGTTGTGTCTACGACACAAAGATAAGACCTACAAATACCATATGATGGCCTGGCAACGTACACGACTGCGCTCTGCTAGTAAAAACCCGTTCTAACAGGCATGATGAAAAATCCTGACGGACGCGTTGGGTACATCAGTTAAAATCACTGGAATTCCACTCCTGTAAGTCCTCCGCGGCCTGAGTCGAATTACACCAGCATATGTTCTAGGTTCGAGTTGAGGGATTCGAACCTGAAGAAGATCATGTTGTTTCGTCCTAAGACAGTTAACTGACCCTGATCCGTCGGGTGAGTCACGCACACGCATCAACAATCCCTACACATGAACTATTGAAATACATAGTTGCACCCGAAAGATTTGAGAGTCCTCAGCCGAATCTACGATTCGACTGAACACTCGGGGGCTACTGACATGGTTATACCACACGGGTACATGATCTCAGCATACCTGGTCCAGCCCAAGGAAGGCCCACGACAACTATACGCCGGCCCATGAAGATTTTCGGGTGGCCAAGGCCCATGATGCTTTCGGATCATTGGAGAGCAAGACTAGAGTAGATAGGAAATTCAAAGGGGTAAAATCCTAGAACTTGTAGCCTACTAGGTCTATGCCCGGGTGAAAGAACATTTCTTAATCCCTAGTATTTTGTGTGTTAGATAACAATACCAAGGATCATTTAATGTGTGTTGAAGTGTTGCACCTCTATTTGAGAATAAAGGGAAAAGAACTCTGCCTTTGGGGGCAGATAATCCGGCCCCACCAGGGGCGGATAATTCGCCCCTCCCTTTGCCCAAGCAGGCGCAAGCCCCAGAAGGGGGGCGGAATTTTGGCTGGATTTTCCGGACCCGCCGGATAATCCGCCCCCTGCTCATCGCCAAGGCGCAAGCCCCAGAGAGGGGGCGGAGTTTTGGCCGGATTTTCCGGCTTGGCCGGATAATCCGCCCCTCAGGGGGCCGGATTATCCGCCCCCAAGATCTTCACCAAGGCGCAAGCCCTAGAGAGGGGGCGGAGTTTCCCCCGGAGAATCCGCCCTTGGGGCGAAGTTTTCCCAGGGGCGGATAATCCGCCCCAAGTGGGGGGCGGATAATCCGCCCCCAAAGTTGTGCAACGGCCAGATCTGGGGAGGGGGTATTTAAGCCAGCCATCCCCCTCCTTCAAGAACTCTTGATTCATCTCGAAAAAGACCAGATCAGATCTGAAAGCTTCATCCAAGAGTGCTCCACCTAGATCCACCCAAAGGCCCCATCCCTTGGGGAATCGAAGGAGGAGAACTCGATCTTCATCTTCAGCAATCAAGCGCTTCATCTCCTCTCCATTCACTTGGATAACCTCCGATCTAGTATTTCTTGCAAATATCTAGATCCTCGTTTTTGTTTATAGTGATAAGCCTTGTTCTTGTGGCAGCTTGTTGTCATCTCGGGAGCCCCCATTTCGGTTGTGGGTGTGTGCCCTGATAGTGTTGTAAAAGGCACCGGTTCCCGCCTCGAAGGGATCCAATAGTGGAGAAGGTGGATCAGGCCTCTCGTGGCGAGATCCATCGGAGAATAGGGTGAGGCCTATTGTGGCGTGGTGGTCTTAGAACCGCCCACCCCTCCAACGCATATGTACTTCCCTTAACAAGGAAGGAACTGCGGTAAAACAAATCCCTATGTCTCCGCGTGCTCCAGTACGGTTTCCTCGCTCCTCTTTTACGTGCTTTGTAGTTAGGGTTACATATAGGGAAATTCTCGTAGTTGCATATCTAGAGAATTTACTTTGTGTCAAGCCTAAAATTGAAAAAGTATTAAAAATTGTTTAGCACCTATTCACCCCCCCTCTAGGTGCCCATACGATCCATTTCAATTGGTATCAGAGCCTCGGCTCTTATTTCGGGCTTAACCGCCTAAGAGAAGTATGGGTTCCAAGGGAGATGGGAGTGATGCTCCGGAGGTAGTCACCATGAACGATCTCAAGACGTTGGAAACAACCTTGGTGAGTTCAATGGAGGCTAAGATGGAAGAGATGCGTCAATTGATAATGCGTCTCTCCACATCCGCAGCATCACCTCCATCTAACTCTGAGGATACCACTCCGCAATCCAAGGAAACGGATAAAACTGTTTCCAAAGATAACGAAGTGGTAGGTGATGATAATAGCAAGAGCTCCTCCTCGAAAAAGGATAGCGGTAAGGATGGATACAATGAGGTTTCTCATGTGTATTCCCCTGATCCGCCTATCTCTCACCCACATATACATAATAGGGGTGATCCACCCAAACTTTCAGCATCTACTTTCTCTCAATGGCAATTTTTGATGAAATCTCATGTGTGCAGTTCCTCCATAGAGTTGTGGAAGATCATCGAAAATGGTCTTCATGTTGGAAACCCCAAAAATCTCACAAGAAGAGAAGTGGTCGATAGCCAACACAACGCTACAGCTCTACACATGATACAGCTTGCTGTGGGTGACAAAGACATGCCACACATTCAGCATCTTAGCACAGCTAAAGAAGCTTGGGATGCCCTCACCGAGCTCTTCATCGGAAATGTAAGTATGAGAAGGAATAGATATGGTGCCTTGAGCAATGAAGCTGAAGGATTTTATATGATGGATGGAGAAGACCACGAGGACATGTATAGGAGGCTCAAGGTAATAGCTACAACCTTCAGAAACCACGGTGCAGCTCATGTTGATGATGCTTGGATCAAGCGCAAGTATGTTAGTGCTCTTATGCCATTTGAGCCCACAGATTTGAAAAGCCTTCAAGGTAGGCATAACTATAAATTCATGTCATCCAATGAGGTAATGCAAGAAATGGCCGCTTTCAAAGTGGCTGCCAAGAATGTCGAAGATGCTCGTGCTCGAGCTATGGGGATGCAAAAGGGGGTCAACATGGCCTTGAAGACTAGTGCGATTGATCATGATGAATATGTGGTAGAAGGTTTGGACTGTCCCAAGGATATAAAAAGGATCCACGGACAATACTTGGCTCTTTATGCAAGAAACTTTTGGAAAGATCCAGCCAAGGCTAAAGCTGAACTAGATCGCAAGAGTGGAGCCTATGGAAGAAAAGAAAATGGTCCCAAGCTGAGAACATGCTTCAATTGTGGTGACCGGCTGCACTTCGTAGCTGAGTGTCCATATCAAAGTAGGGAGGATAATGGAGGAAGACTCATTTTCAAGGACAAATCAAAAGCTCCATGTAAGAAACATTTTGTAAAGAAGAATGCTCCTTTAAAGAAGCAACCAAAGATTGTTCTAGTGGCTCAAGAAGAATATTCATCGGGGAGTGAAGATGAGGACGAGGACGATAGCTCTCAAGAGGTGGCTGCTATAGCCACCACATCTACATCAACATCTCTCTTCGACTCTCCGAACGAAAACATCATCAACAAGAATGCTACTTGCCTCATGGCAAGAAGCTCCGAGGTAATTTCTTCTAACTCTTCTTTTCCCAAGGCTATGATAGACATGGATGATGACATGGTTATACCCTATGGGTACGTGACCTCAGCATACCTGGTCCAGCCCAAGGAAGGCCCACAGCAGATGTACACTGGCTCATAATGATTTTCGGGTGGCCAAGGCCCATGACGCCTTCGGATCCTTGGAGATCAAGACTAGCGTAGATAGGAAATTCAAAGGGGTAAAACCCTAGAACTTGTAACCGACTAGGACTATGCCCGAGACCTGACTAAGTCTATATAAAGGCCAGGAGGGCACGACCTAAATGTCTGGAATCATACTTCATACACACCACCACCCCAGATCGAATCTGCGCACCCCTGTAACCTTCGGTTCCGCCGTAATCAAGAGCAGACAAGCAGGAGTAGGGTTTTCCCTCCGGGGGCCTGAACCTGGGTAAATCTCGTGTCCCCTGGTTCCTTGTCTGTTAACCGTTCCATGATCTCCAGCATCCCCGTCTTCTCCAAAACCCAAGTCCATAACAATGGGCATTGACGAGTTGAAACCTCGTCAATTGGCGCCGTCTGTGGGAATCGGGGCTGCTGATTGTGCGGTCGTGACGGTCCCAACCCGATCGATCTACAACTCTGCGGCGACGGAGAGTCACCTCCTCTTTGGTGCTTTCGACTTCACCGCCCACTCGCCGGCCACCATGAAGGACTTCGAGCCCGTAGGCGACGGACTCGAAATCTTGTTCGGGAGCTTCTGGTTTTAGGTGGGACAAACTGGAACTCTCCGCCTCCCTGAGTGGGTGCCCCTACCATCAATCAGGCCCGCTTCGTGGGCCCCACACCCTGTGCTACGCACAACATCATCAGCAGATGATTCCTATGATAGCAGCAGCTCCAACTCCGATATGTGCGATCCGCCATCAGATGCAGGGACCTACGGTTCCGGATCTAAAAGCTGCGGCAGCAGCAGACCGATCTACAAGCGCTACCAATGCGCCGCAGTCATCCAGGAACAGCAAACGCCTAACCCGCCGCCCAACCCCAACCCGCAGGACGGAAACGGCGGAAACGGCGGGAACAGAAGAAGCCAGTCCCCCCCACCCGAAGTGGAAAACAACGGCCACGTCATCCAACTTAGAAAAGAAGGATGGGTACAGGCACGCCGCGCCGTAGCAGGCGACATAGTCCTGCCTACAGACGCCTCGCGTGAACTACTGATGGCATACCACTTTCTCCTCATCGAGGAGCACAAGAAGCAAGTCAAGATACAGGAAACACTTGACAAGAGCAAGCATGCAGCCTCTGAGTCCAGCGCGCGACGAGCTGCGCTCTCCGCCATGGCCCCCGGCTCTAGTACGAACGGAAACCAAGGAAACAAGCACCGCTCTCGGGTGGAGAACATGGATCCCAAGGAGCGTCGTGATGTCACCCGAACTCTCCACACATCATTCATGGAGATGGATGCCGACGGCAACATTCATCCCGAAGACACCGCAAGCTGCGATCATGGCAGCCACTGCGTATCTCGCGGCCCACCAACCTCCGGAAGGGGACCCGAAAAGAGCCATGCATAAGTCCGCACTTAACGGACTCGGACTTATCGGAGCTGCGCTCCACGAAGACGCTCCTGTGGAGCCGAAGAAGAAAGCTCCGGCCAGGCATGACCGGAGCCCCACCCCTTCTTCCGAAGAGGAAGAAGAACACGACCTTCCCCGAAGGAAGAAGAGCTCGCGTCGCCATAAACGCGACTACGACGCCAGAGACGCGCTTACACAGCGCAAAATCGACAAAGCACGAGCCAAACGTGCATGCTCGTCTGAATCCGAGATGGACGAAGACGAAGGAGAACTCTGTGGAGCCCGATGCTTCAGCAGATCTGTTCGGCGAACACAGATTCCACGCAATTTCAAGCTTCCTTCAGACACTCCGAAGTTCAACTGCACCCAAGATCCAAAATCCTGGCTCAGTGACCATCTGTCATCCGTCAAGCTGCACGGCGGTAACAAAGAAACCACCATGCAATGCCTTCAGCTGCAGCTGACAGGCGCGGCGCGGGTCTGGCTTAGCAGCCTATAATCAGGGTCCATCCGAAGCTGGGAGGAGCTAGCTTACAGCTTCATCCGAAATTTCAAAGGCACCAGCAAGAGGCCCGCATCAATCGAAGAGTTGCGAGCCTGCACTCAGAAAACGGGCGAATCCATTCGCTCGTACATACTACGCTGGTCTAACACCAAGAACTCCGCAGCACACATCTCCGAAGAGAGGGCCATCGACGCCTTCAGGGACGACGTTAAACGCCAAGATTTCAAGGAGGAACTTGGGCGCGTCAAGCCCAAAACACTCGACCACCTCATGGACATCGCCAACAGGTGGGCCGACGGCGAAGATTGCATTCACCAAGCACAATCGGATGAAGAGGACGACTACGGCCGAAGACGGGAACGCCGCAGCAAGAGGAGATCGCACGTCTACGACGACCGCGACGGACCGGACATGGTTGCGGCCGGCTACGCCGACAGTCGCAACGACAACAGCCGCAACAGCGGAGGATACCGCGGAGGAAACTTCCGCGACGGCGGACGCCCAGCACAGTCGTGGCAACGCCGCGACTGCGACAACGGACCCTCAGCATACGACAAACTTTCTGGTCCATGCACCATCCACTTCTACATCGACAAGCAGGATGGCAAAAAGAAAGCTAGCCACATGCTCAAGGATTGACGCGAGTTCCAGAAACTCAGCGAAAGCATGGTGCAGATGAGGCAACAAAACCCAATCCCTGCGTTCGGAAACGCACCTGCGCAAGGTGAAATAGCACATGGAGCTCCTCCACCGCCGCCTATCGGAGGACCAAACCAACCAGTCGTACCCGCACAGAACAACGCTGGGAACGGGTACCCCCCCACCGAAAGGAGCACTAATGATGATCCAGAAGGGACGCCCCACGAATAGGGTGCAGAAGAAAATCACCCGACAAATAAACCTGGCTGTGGCAACCCCACCTGCCATCCCTGAGTACCTTAGCGGATCGGAGTCCTGCATCACAGTCACTCGTGCGGACCCCCTTGCCAGATCCCCCGACCAGGTCATGCTGCCCTGGTGCTGGAGGCGCAGATCGGAGGTTTCGAGATGAGTCGCGTCTTCATGGACGGCGGCAGCGGCATCAACCTAATGTTCGCAAGCACTCTAGCAGCAATGCGGATCCCACAATGCAGCCTGGAACAGTCAGACACAATGTTCCACGGCATTGTTCCAGGGAAGGGCATATTCCCCCTGGGCAAAATAGGGCTCGACGTCATCTTCGAGAAGTCGGACAACTTCCGGCAGGAGCGACTCGAATTTGAAGTGGTGGACTGGCCGTCACAATACCACACCATCCTTGGGCGTGTAGCATTCGCAAGGTTCCTGGCTGTCCCACACTACGCATACCTGCTACTCAAGATGCCAGGGCCGAAGGGCGTCATCACAGTCCACGGGAGCTTCACTCGATCGGACCAGTGCGACAGGGATTTCAACAAAATCTCTTAGTCTTTCGACATGCAAGACGAGCTCGTAAGGCTCCGTGAGGTGACGGACAATGGGGCAACCCCAGTCACAAGGCAAAACGCACCCGACATGTCTTTCGACTCCACCATCAACACAAAGAAGGTGCAGGTCCATCCGACGGATGCCTCCAAGACGGCGCTGATCGCCAATGACCACAGCCCCGCATAGGAACGCGCGCTCGTCGAATTCCTCCGTGAGAACTGGGAAGTCTTCGCCTGGTGTCCTGCGGACTTGCCAGGAGTTCCCAGGGAATTCGCCAAGCACGCACTCAACGTCTTTCCAGACACCAAGCCAGTCAAGCAGTCCATCCGGAGACTGTCCAAGCCACGAGCCGAAGCTATCGGCAAAGAAATCAACAGACTACTCGTTGCAGACTTCATTAGGGAAATTAAAGAAAGCGAGTGGCTTGCAAAGACAGTCATGGTCTCAAAGAAGGACACGAACATCTTGCGGATGTACGTAGACTTCACGTCGCTAAACAAGCATTGCCCAAAGGACCACTTCCCTCTTCCTCGGATTGATCAGATCATCGATTCGACTGTAGGTTGCGAGAAACTCTCCTTCCTCGACGCCTACTCAGGCTATAACCAGATTCGACTGAAGGTCGAAGATCAGGAGAAAACGGCGTTTTTCACACCGTTCGGAGTATTCTGCTACAACACAATGCCTTTCGGGCTAAAGAACGCAGGTGCCACGGACCAGCGATGCATGCAGGCCTGCCTCAATGACCAGATCGGTCACAATGTCCAAGTCTACGTTGATGACATAGTCATAAAAACCAGGGAGGCAAGGACACTTATCGACGATCTCCGCGAGACGTTCGACAACCTTGACCGCTACAGGATCAAGCTAAACCCCGAAAAATGCGCCTTCGGCGTTCCATCGGGTCAGCTGCTCGGGTACTTCATCTCTCAGCGCGGGATTGAGGCGAACCCGAAGAAAATCAGAGCCATCATGACGATGGAGAAGCCGAAAAACCTCAAAGGCGTCCAGCAACTCGCAGGACGAATAGCGGCGCTAAGCAGATTCATCAGCCGCATGGGCGAGAAGGCCTTACCATTCTACCGGCTGCTACGCAAAGCAGATAAATTCGAGTGGACGCCGGAAGCCAACGACGCATTCGAAAGCCTCAAGCGGCTACTCTCCACCTCGCCCGTCTTGGTCACGCCAAAAGAACGCGAGCCTCTGCTGCTGTACATATCAGCCACACACCAGGTGGTCAGCACCGTGCTAGTGGTCGAACGACCCGAAGAAGGCAAGACCCACGGGGTCCAGCGCCGAATCTACTACCTCAGCGAGGTACTGACCCCAACAAAGCAGAGGTACCCTCACTACCAGAAGCTCGCCTACGGCGTGTTCATGATGGCTCAACGGCTGAGCCATTACTTCCAGGAGCACTAGGTGATGGTCGTCAACGAGGCACCCCTAAACAGCATCCTGAATAATCCAGAGGCCACAGGACGCGTGGCCCTGTGGGGAATCGAGCTGTCACCCTTGGACATCGTCTACGAGAAGCGACTCGCAATCAAATCTCAAGTCCTTCCGGACTTCCTGATACATTGGATGGAGCTGCAGCTGCCAGACATCCCAGATATGTCGTAGTCATGGACGATGCACTTCGACGGCTCCAAGCGTGAAGCCGGAGCAGGAGCGAGGGTCATACTAACCTCCCCGCAAGGCGACAAGATGAAGTACGTCCTTCGGATGAAATTCCGAGCTTCTAACAATGAGGCCGAATACGAAGCCCTCATACACGGCATGAGAATGGCAAAAATATGCGGCGCAACGCGCCTGGTCATCTACGGTGACTCCAGCCTCGTCGTCCATCAGACGATGAATGAGTGCGACGCACACGCTGAAAACATGATCGCGTACCGCACGCTCTACAACGCACTCGAAGGAGAATTCGACGGCTACGAGCTTCGGCACGTTGGAAGAGAAAGCAACGAAGAGGCCGACAGACTCGCCAACATCGGCTCCACCTGCTCCAAGGTGCCACCAGGTGTGTTCCTCGAACAGATCTGCGTGCCATCCATCAAACGGAAATTCCCCAAGGGATCACCCGAAGAAGCGGAACACTCGGGGGCTACGCTGCCCGAAGGACATGAAGGACCCGAAAAACTGGACACATAGATCGCCATGGTAAACCTAATGCAGGTCATGGCAGTCGAAGAAACTTGGACGCGACCATACCTCCAGTTCTTGTTAAACGGAGAACTGCCTGATAGCCCGACAGATGCCCGGCGCATATCTCATTGGTCAAAAGCCTTCACCATCATCAATGGCGAGCTGTACAAGCGCTGATGGGGATATGCCTACCGGGGTATACCCAGCAGCACGTTTCCGACTGGCCCAGGTACTGGCGAGTGGGCCTGCAAGGCGGCGACTGGATCAAGGCCTGGCGTGGATCCGAGCGACTGGAAGCTAAAGGCCCATGCGAGAAGATAGGCCCAGGCGGATTAGGTTAAACGATTACCGAAGCTTTAACTGATTCGGTTGGGATATGTAAACCCTAGGGGAGGTAAGACTATATAAACCTCCCTACGGGGCGTGTAGAGATACGTTCCATCATACACCCAAGCGACTCGACGCCTAGCCGCCGAGCACGCCCATTGTACCTCCACCATAATACAATCTAGCAGGAGTAGGTATTTACCCTCCGGGGGGCCGAACCTGGGTAAAACCTTGTATCTCCTCCCTCATCTGGCACCGCAGATGGCTGGCCGCCCTTGCCCCTCGTTCTACTACTCGCTGCCGATTGCAACATCTACCGTGACCATTCCCACGACAGTGGCGCCCACCGTGGGGCCTGGCCAGTCTGGCCGGTGTTCTGCGGCGAGATCCAATCTGCCCATCAACGAGACGATCGCCACCGGCCACATGATAGCGATCAGCGAGATGCTCCAAATCTTGCCGAGTAGCTACGTCCCGGCGGAGCGACCCGTCACGCACAGCATGATCTTGCCGGTCGGCACGATCAGCCTCTTCGTCGGCCTCACCGACGCCATCATCTTGGAGGATTCGGCTCGCATCCGCGAGTCGCCGCCACGCGATCGGCTCTCCGAGAGCCAGGTCCGCACGATCCATCGCCTCGCCTCCGAGTACAACTCGGCTCACAGCAACGTGGCCGAAAACTCCGCGGCCGCGGAAGACGCGGCCCTCAACGACGACGCCAACTCGGCGACCCCGGCGTCACTCGCCGGATCCAACATCGCGGCTTCACCCGCGGGCTCCATCACCCCGGTTTCCAACGTGGGAGACTTCGAGGATCCCTCCATCCTTGGGATCTTCGACTTCGACTCTGGGACGGAAAATTCCGCCCACCTCCGCGACGGGACCGGTCGCCATGCCGCGACCTACATCGCGATCGGCACCGATCCGCCGGAGGATCCCTTCTCCACCCCGATCCCTCCTAACGCCACGGCAACGGAGGTCGAGGAACTCCGCCTGAAGCTGGCAAAGGCAGTCTGCAAGGAACAAGCCGAGCGTGAAAAATTCCGCCTCGAGCAGGTGACGGCGCAGGAGCTGTCGCGCTACCACCACCAGCGAATCAGGTCGCGCCTGAACCCCACCGTCTAGGGGCGCGCCCTGAACTTTGACGATGAAAACGACCCAGCCCGCGCGGCCGAGCGCGCGATCTGCGAGAACGCGCCACGAGGAGGAAGCGCCCGGCCCCCGCCAGGATCGACGGCGATGGGCTCCCCACCTCCACCCAACCGCACACCCCCCAGGGATCAGCCGCGGATAGTAGCCTCCTCACGGGAGCGAGACGCGAACGGCCTCCCACTGTTCTCCACCCCGATGGACAACCTCGTGGCGGGCCGAGCAGCAGCCGACAACATAACGGCCACCGGCGACGGCGCCCTACAGATCCAGTATATCAGGGTCCTGCTCGCAAAGGCCGTCGAGCAACAAAACGCAGGCGCCGACTCGCAGGGTTGAGTGTACTCGCGTTCTTCGGGAAGCAGAGCAGCATCAAGCGGTCGCCCCATGGCGGCAAATACCCTCAACTGCCCGCCACCAGAGCCATTACAGCTCCAACATCGACCCGTGAAGGCGGCACTCTCCACCAACGACCCCAGGCCACCAACTTCGTCGCCGCCAACGGTCAACCCATCGACGCCCGCACCCACATCATCAACAACTAAAGCTGGAGCGCACGCCAGCCCGATGACCTGCAACTCACCCTAACCAATCGCCGCAACGGCGAGCCGATGGGATCGCTAAGTCGACTCAGCCCCAAGTGCTTTGACCCATGATCCGAGGCGAGAAGTACCCGCCGAACTTCAAGGCGCCGAAGGAGATAGAAAAGTACGACCCTTCGTACGACCCCTCCGTGTGGCTCGATACATACCTCATGGCAATGGGGATCGCAGGCCACACCGACCTGCTGGCCGCCCGTTACCTCCCCTTGATGATGGAGGGGACGTGCAGGCAGTGGATCAACACCCTCCCCCAGGACAGCATCGACTCCTGGGAGGAAATGCGCGACGACTTTGTCAGGCACTTCGAGTGCTCCTACACCCGCGCCACCACCATCGAGGACCTGGAGCGATGCGTCTAGGGACCCCGCGAGTCGACCCGCAACTGGGTCCAGCGGTGGCAAGAACTCTGGTACAACGCGGTCGGCATCCACCCGGACACTGCGATCCATTGCTTCAAGACCTCGTGCCGCTGCGAGCCCTTGGTCACCAAGCTCAAGCGACACTCTCTCACACTCGACAACATACTGGAACTCCTCGAGATCGCCAAACGGTACGCGGAGGAAGATCCAAACCAGGAAACCGACGACGAGTCGGGAGCCCAACGCCGCACGAGCGGCAGCGACAACGGACGACGATCCGACCTACGCTACAGCAACGCTCGCCTCACCGGCAAGCGCCGCAGTGACGGGAAAGTCGACTTCATCCCCAACGCCGGGAACACACAACGCGAGCCCAAAAGCTTCCGCCGAGACGGAGGACAACGCCGCGACGGCGGCAACTACAAGGCCAAGCCAAGGTTCGACCCCGCGGCCCTCCTTAACCAACCTTGTGCGTTCCATAGCAGGGAAGGGAAACCTGCAACGCACACGACCACCGACTGCCACACCCTTAGAGAGATTGAGAAGGCACGGCGAGCACGGGAGGACCCCGACAACGACCCGCCAAACGGCGGAAAATTCGGCAAAGTGGCCGGCTCGCTCCATACCTTCACAGGCTTCAACACGAAGCGCGAGAAGAAGGTCATCACCCGCGCTGTCGCCGTCAACGCGGTGGCCTAGGTGGACGTTCCCCAGTTCCTCAACTGGTCGGAGCAGCCCATCACCTGGAGCCGCCAGGACCACTCGCCACGCATCGAGTACCCAGGCCGAGTCGCCCTGGTGGTCAAGCCTAAGGTGGGCGACTACTGGCTCCCCAAGACATTGATGTACGGCGGCAGCTCCATCAACATCCTGTACCTGGACACCTTCAGGCGTCTGCGGCTCCCGCAGTCGATGATCGAGACAACCCACACCAAGTTCCATGGCATCGTCCCCGGTCGGAAGGCATACCCGATCGGCAAGGTCACGCCGCCAGTCACCTTCGGCACACCAGCAAACTTCCGCACCGAGCGGATCGTCTTCGAGCTGGTACCCTTCGACAACCCCTACCACTGCGTCCTGGGGCGCCAGGCGTTCGCCAAGTTCATGGCAGCGCCCCACTACGCGTACAACGCGATGAAGATCCCCGGGCCGTGCGGCGTCATAACCATCAACGGCGACCCCGACATGGCCGCCGAGTGCGAGGCCAAAGGGGCAGAACTCGCCGACGCTGTCATCGCGGCAGAGACCAACCACGCCGATGAGCTCGCCAAGTACGCGAGCGGGGTCAACAACGACGACCCCATCATACTCAAGAAGCCCAACTCGGAGGGCGCAAACACCTTAGCCTTCGAGGCAACGACGCACACTCGCACCGTCGAGCTGGTCCCAGGCGACTCCAGCCAGACGGTGACGATCGGGACGGGCATGAGCCCAGCCTAGGAAGGCGCGCTCATCGAGTTCCTCCGTGAGAATAGGGACATCTTCGCATGGAAGCCCTCTGACATGCCCGGTGTCCCTAGGGAGCTCGCTGAGCACAAACTAAACGCCGACCCCAAAGTGCGACCCGTCAAGCAGTCGCTGCGGCCCTTCAATGAAGAGCGCCGCCGAGCTATCGCCGAGGAAGTACAGCATCTACTCGCTGCAGGTTTCATCCGGCCAATTAAATACTCCAAGTGGCTGGCAAACCCAGTCTTGGTCGAGAAAAAGAACGGGACCTGGAGGATGTGTATCGACTACACAAATTTGAACAACGCCTGCCCGAAGGAGCAGTTCGTCCTCCCACGGATCGACCAAATAATCGACTCCACCACGGGCTCGGAGTCGCTATGTTTCCTCGACGACTACTCTGGATACAACCAGATCAAAATGGCTGTCGATGACGAGGATAAGACGGCGTTCATCATACCATTCGAAGCCTTCTGCTACACCGCCATGACCTTCAGCTTCAAGAACGCCGGGGCGACCTACCAGCGGTGCATGCAGGAGTGCCTCGCGAGCCAAATTGGCCGCAACATCCACGTCTACATCGACGACGTGGTCGTAAAATCCGCTCGCCAGGGTGATCTACTCGCCGACCTGGCGGAAACATTCGCCAACTTGCGGAAATACAAGATAAAGCTTAATCCAGGCAAATGCACCTTCGGTGTACCAGCAGGACAACTACTGGGGTACGTCGTCTCTAAGCGAGGGATTGAGGCGAACCCCACCAAGATCGACACGATCGCCCGACTCGGCAAACCCGAGTGCCTGCGCGACGTCCAGAAGCTGGCTGGGCGAGTGGCGGCTATCAGTCGCTTCATCCCTCGCCTGGGCGAAAAGGCGATGCCCCTATACCGCCTGATGCGCAAGAACCCCACCTTCCAGTGGGACAAGGAGGCGGACGACACGCTCCGCGACCTCAAGAAGGTGCTACTCGCCGCACCACTACTCGCCGACCCCGCCGACAAAGAACCCATGCTGGTCTACGTCGCGGCTTCCGAGCGCGTCGTCAGCGCCGTCATGGTCGTCGAACGGCCGGAGGAAGGAAAGGAGCGCCCAGTACAGCGACCGGTGTACTACATCAGCGAGGTCCTCACTGATTCGCGCCAGTGATACCCGCAGTACCAGAAACTGGTATACGCGATCTTCAGAGCACAGCGGCGCCTGCCACACTACTTCCAGGAACACCCAAACACGATCGTCTCCTCAGCACCGTTGCAGGACATCATCCGCAACCGCGAGGCGACCGGGCGGGTCGCCAAGTGGGCCGTCGAGATCGGCGTCCACAACATCAAATACGAGGCACGAAAAGCGATCAAGTCGCAGGCTCTAGCGGACTTCTTCGCCGATTGGGAAGAGGCCCAGCAGCCAGAGAAGCTGCCATACCTCCATTACTGGAGCCTGCACTTCAACGGCTCCAAGAACGCGGACGGCGCAGGAGCAGGGATCGTGCTGACTTCATCGAAGGGCGACAAGCTCCGCTACGTCCTCTGCCTCGACTTCACCCCCTGCACCAACAACATGGCCGAGTACGAGGCACTACTCCACGGCATGCGGGCCGCCAAGGAGATGAACGTCAACTGCCTACGCTGCTACGGAGACTCCGACCTCGTCGCTGGGCAAGTTGCTGGCACCTGCGACGCCGTCTCCCCCACCATGGCGGCATACCGCCAACCAGTGGACAAGCTGGGTGGACACTTCGCAGGCTACTCCGTTGAGTGGATCGATAGGCGGAAGAACGAGGAGGCCGACGCACTCTCTCGCATTGGGTCGGCTCGACTCGCACCACCCGCCGGGGTCTTCCTGGACACGATCACCAAGCCATCAGTCTCTCCCCCAAGGGAGATCGACATCGGAGTCCCGCTGCAGCCAGAGGCAGCCCTGGTCGCACTCGTCACCGAGCTAGATGACTGGACCAAGCCCTACGTCGCCTACCTGGAGGCCGGCACCTTGCCGGCAGATGAGACGGACGCCCGGATGATCGCACGCCGATGCAAATCCTTCACCATCATCGACGGCGAGCTCCACAATCGCAGCGTCACCGGCGTGTTCCAACGCTGCGTCCAACCCGCCGAAGGACGCAAGATCCTCCACGACATCCACTCCGGCGACTGCGGCCACCACGCCGGCGCGCGCTCTCTGGTCGCCAAGGCTATGCGGCATGGCTTCTACTGGCCCACCGCACACGCCGATGTCGTCGACATTGTCCAGCGGTGCGCCGGGCGCCAGAAGTACGCACGTGCCGAGCTCAGCGCTCAAGACAATCCCCATCACCTGGACATTTGCCGTGTGGGGTATGGACATGGTAGGCCCCTTCAAAAAGGCTCCCTCTGGCTACACCCACCTTCTGGTCGCGGTCGACAAATTCACAAAGTGGGTGGAGGCCAAACCAGTCCGGAAGTGCGACGGGAAGACTGCCACTAAATTCCTACACGAACTCATATATCGCTACGGGTTCCCAAACAGCATCATCACGGACAACGGCACCAACTTCGCCAAAGGAGCCATGGCCGAGTTCTGCGAAGAACACCAAATCCGGCTCGATCTCGTGTCAGTCGCCCACCTAGAATCCAATGGCCAGGCGGAATGGGCCAATCAAAGCATCCTCCACGTCCTGAAGCCGCGACTCCAAGTACCACTCGAGCGCACCGCCGGGTGCAGGGTCGAGGAGCTACCCTCCGTCATCTGGGGCATCCGCACCTCGGTCAACAGGTCGACAGGGTTCACCCCCTTCTTCATGGTGTACGGCGCCGAGGCAGTCATGCCCACCGACCTCGAGCATGACTCGCCACGGGTCGTCCACTACACGGAGGCTGCAAACGAACTCGCCCGCCAGGATGGCGTCGATCAACTCGACGAGGCACGTGACCTCGCTCGATCACGCACCGCCATCTACCTGCAGGGACTCCGTCGCTACCACAGCCGGCGGGTGAAAACTTGCACCTTCCAAGAAGGCGACCTGGTGCTGCGCCTCATCCAGGACAAGAAGGGCATGCACAAGCTTTCCCCTCCATGGGAGGGACCATTCGCCATCAGGCGCGTACTCGGCAACGACGCCTACTACCTCATCGACGTCCGCGGGGACGGCAAACTCGACGTCAAGCGACCGTGGAATGTAAACCTCCTACGGAAGTTCTACTCCTAAAACCCCACATATGTACCCTCCGGTCGCTTTGAAATAAAAAGAATTGGTTATCGCAAATTGCGCCTACTCTCCGTGTCTTGTGCCACTCGCACTCGTAATAACAGCGTCAAGCTAACTGCAGAAGTCAACCGTTGGTACAGCGATCGGCACGGCTAAGTAGTGCGTTACAAGGGCACTGGGTCACCTCAGGCCTTGCAACGTCCACGAAAAACGCCTACCCAGAGCCCCATTGGAGTCGCCTAGCCCGACTGGCTCTACGAGCCAAGACAACTGCCTTCGCTTCTCACAGCGACCACGATCCTCCGCATCCTCGACATAGCGACTCGAACGGCCAAGTACCACGCTCGGGGACTGATGACCAGTCCAGCGCGAGCGTCTAGGAAAAACGCCAAGTATGAGAGCATGCACAGGACTCGCCATGCGACTGACCCAACGGGCCAGGCAGGAGTGACGCGCTCAAACTAACGCGCCAAGCCCTCACCCAGCCTCGAGTCGCGCCTAGAACAACCAAGTACCACGCTCGGGGACTCGGCCACCCGACCTCGTTCGCGCAAGGGAAAACAGTGAAGTACAGATCGCTCAAGGGAGTCGCCTTGCGACTGGCTCTCCGAGTCCGGGCGAGTCGACCACAATAACAAAACATTCAAAAACCACAAACACATCTCAAACGAGGTAAACCCCATAAAAAGGGCGGACGCGCTCGGGGACTCGTTCAACCCTCAATCGAAAAACACATGACAAATCACAAAACAAACACGATATCTCGTTAATAGCATGTTGCAATCGTCTCACAATACAAAATATGCCCAAACGGAAGATCTGCTACTAACGCCCCAGGGCAAACTATTCTACTCCACAGGCTTCGACGATGACTCGCCAGCACCCTTGCGATTGCGGATGAAGGGCGTGTACGGGTTTGACGGGTACGTTGTCAGCTCACCCGCCATCGCCGCACGGAAGGGTTGCTCGATCTTGAAGTCCCGGTGCTGCGGCTCGGGGTCGTTAGGTGCGACGACCGTTTCCTGCTAAGGAAGGAGGTCGCCCATCGCCCAGACGCGCTCGGAGTACACCGCGGCGTGGCCCGTCAACTTGAGTACCTCAGAGATCTCCACCGAGCCAGTCGACGACGGGTAGCCACTCGTCACGTCGTCCAGATCGAAGTCCTCCGGGAAGTGGGCGAGCCCAAGGCTAAGCGCCGTCACTGCTCCACGTTGGAATGCCGACCGCGTCATAAACTCGACGACCGACGGCGCCTTCTCCAAGTACTGCCACACCTCGACGAGGTCGCTGGGAATTACTTCCGTCGGCGACATCTCCTGGAGGTAGGCCCGGATGCACGTCGCCAACAACGCCGCCGAGTCAACAAGCGTGGCCACACATTGCCGCGCGTTGAACGAGCTCGCCTCCTCCGTGCTATCAAGGATACGACCTGCGGATAGAAGATAACAGTGACTACATCGGATACTATAAAAAGGCACATGCAACAGGCAGGGGCAGACACACTCACCTATCAAGGGACGGGAGAGATCCGTGATGAAGCTCTGAAGAGAAGTATAATCATCCTGAAGCCCAGCAACAAGGGCGTCAGAAACTTTACGTTCTTCCGCGGTGGCTGTAACGGCAGCCTTGGCTCGACCTTCCGCCGAACTCGCTTCCTCTTTCACCTCCTTTAGCTCGTGCTCGAGGTCGGCGATCCGCTTCTCAGCCGAGCTCAACGCCGATTGAGCCGCTGCCAACTCACTCGCTGGGACAAGTCCCTGGCGGGCCTCCTCTGCCTTCGCGGCAACTGCCTGAAGCCCCTTATTCGCCTCTTGGACGGTGGCCAGTTCCTTCTCCGCGCGGTGTTTCGCAGCAAGCCGGTCAGCTGACTCACGTTGCAGACCCTGTACACAATTCAAACAGTCAACCAAAGCGAAATCCTAAGTGCCCACCCGCTGAAATTCAGCGACTGCGCACTCGGGGACTGGCAATCAATAAATCCTAAGTGCCCACCCGCTAAAATTTAGCGAGTGCGCACTCGAGGACTGGCAATCAAAAAATCATGCGTGCCCACCCGCTGAAATTCAGTGAGCGCGCACTCGGGGACTGGACGCGAAAAATAAAAACACGAAATTAAAAGAATCAGACCGCTGCAACACACCGGCCTGATCCTCGGGGACTGGACATACCTGGATGGCTGCACCAAGCATGCCATGAAGTTCTATCGCATCCACGGACACGAGGAGAGCCGGCGTGTGCCCGCGATGCTGCTCGACCTCCGTATCGGCGACCCCAGCTGCATGGCTCGAGGGCGAGGTACCACTCGCTGTAGCCGCTCTGGCCATGAAGCGCGGGAACGTTGCGATGGAGGCACCGGCACCAAAGGAGGCCGGCTCGGCCGCCCCAAGCGAGGGATCACCCTCCTTCGTGGGTAAGGCCGCCTCTGTTACGGGTTCACTCGGCGCGATCGCCGTATCGTCGGAGACCGTGATGACTTCATCGCCCTTGGCCTTCTTGGCACTATCCGCGGGGACGACGACTTCGTCCTCCTTCCTCTTCCGGGACGGATCTTCCTCGCTGATGACGGGTGGCACCTTAGCCACGGTCGGATGGCCTATCTTCTTCGCTCCGGTCCTATAAATTGATTAAGTGAGCAAGATAATACATGTGCAACGAAATACAAAAGAAGGTGAGCAAACTCACTTGGCGACTGGAATGAAGCGTAGCCCCGTGCGGATGGCGACCGGCTTCTCCAGTTCGGGGCCCAATCGGCGACTGAGGCCCATCTCTAGGACGTCGCGTGCCCAAGACACGGACGGTTTCTTCGTTGTCGAGGCTGCGGCTGGAGCCTCCGAAACATCTTCGGCAGGAGTACCCTTGGGCGGCAAAGCTACCGCGACTGGAGCGGTCCCCGACCCAGAGATTGGGGCGAACGACGGAGGCATCGAGGCTAGGGGCACCTCGGTAAGGACGGCGGCGATATCCGGCGCCGTCGCCTCCTGTGGGGCTTCGCCCCCGGCCAGGCTGGAGGCGTCGGAGCTGCTTGGCGAGTGAGGCGGAGAGGCCTGCCTCGCTGGCTTCGTCTTCTTCTTCGGAGGGGCCTTAACATCCTTCTTCTCCTTCTTCTTCTTCTTATTCGAGGGAGTGGCCTCACAACGCGAGGTGTGCTCGGGGAGCTCGTCGTCATCATCATCATGACGCTCGAGGCTTCTGCTCTCCTCAAGCTCACGATGCCGCTGCCCGCGCGTTTTCCGGACCAGCAGGGCGACCTCTTCTTCGGATTCGTCGTCGTCGCCACTCCCGTCGCTCTCGACGCCTCCCCTCGCTGGAGGCGATTCGCCCACCTCCCGGACGGACGAAGTCGAATTCTCGTCATCCGCGGACGGAAGCCATCCCTCAACTACTTGAAATAGCTGCAATAGGCATAAACAACATCAGTATGACCGCGACTGCATTTAACTGCGACTTCGAGTGACGAAAGGATGACTTACCGTCGGGGCTGGATGCTTCGCGGTGTAGGGGCGACCCCGGCCTTCGTGTCGAGGTACGTCGCCTGGGTGATATTCTTCAGCGCCGGGAGATAATCCTCGAGTTGCCACTCGTCGAGGCAGGACTTCGTCGAGTCCTCCCGGCCCGTGTACTCGTACATATAGTGGTCGCGGCGGGCCAGGGGGACAAGTCGCCGCCCGAGCCAGCAGTTGTACAGATTGATGGGCACGAGGCCCCTTTTCTTCAGGCCGCGAATGGTTTGAAGCATTTCGTCCACGACCATTCGCTGGTCTGTTGGAAGCTTGCCGACTTGAAGTCGACGTGGTTCAGGCTGGTCGGCGTAGTACCTTGGGATCGCCACCTCGCCGTCTGGGGTCGCCTCGGTGACGTAGAACCAAGAGTTCTTCCATTGGCTCGCCGCCTTGGCGGGTAGCATCAGATCGAAGAAAGAAGCCTTCGATTTCAGTTGGAACGTCAGGCCGCCCGCGGCGAGCATTAGGCCACCCGCTTCCTCGCGACTGATACGCCCGTGGAATAGTTCTTGCCACAGGGTGAAATAGGGCATGTAGCCCAGGTAGCACTCGCAGAACGCCATGAAAATGGCGAGCTGCTCGATGCTGTGCGGGCCTAGGTCCGACGGTTGGATCCCGTAGAAGGCGCAGAAGCGCCGGAAGAAGAGGGACGTTGGGAATCCCAGCCCCCGCTCTAGGTGGTTGGTGAAGCAGATGAACTCTCCCTCGCGCAGGTTCGGGGTCACCTCTCCGGCCGCAGGGATGCGCCACCTGACGGCGCGCAGGATCCCGGCCTCCTCGAAGGACGCCAGTTGCGCCCTCGTACACTTAGATCTACCCCAATGCTCGGTGGAGGGGGCCATTGGCGGAAGGATTCGTGGGGGGTCGGAGGATTTCGGGTCGGCTGGATCGCGATGCGGAGGTTGGCGAAAGCGCAATCGGAGGAAATGACGAAGAGATGGTTCTCTGATCGCTTGCCATTCCCCTTATATAGCGGTTGTTACCCACCAAATCAGGGAGCCATTACTACGCGGTGATTACGCTAAAAATTACCGTTGGATTACCCCAACGGCTAGTTTGACCACGTTTGACGGTCCAACTTCGGCCACTCGGCTCGCCGACCCGATCACTACGATAGTGACAGAGTATTCGCCGACTCGACTCGCCAAAGCTGCGATCAGAATAACTAGTTTCTTCCTTTATTCAGGAGCCCGCCGACGATTCGACTGGATGTCTGCTTTGAAGCCGTATACTCCGACTGCCAGCAACCATCTGCGCCTAATCAACGACGGCCTCGGGGACTACTGATGGGGATATGCCTACCGGGGTATACCCAGCAGGACGTTTCCGACTGGCCCAGGTACTGGCGAGTGGGCCTGCAAGGCGGCGACTGGATCAAGGCCCGGCGTGGATCCGGGCGACTGGAAGCTAAAGGCCCAGGCGAGAAGATAGGCCCAGGCGGATTAGGTTAAACGATTATCGAAGCTTTAACTGATTCGGTTGGGATATGTAAACCCTAGGGGAGGTAAGACTATATAAACCTCCCTACGGGGCGTGTAGAGATATGTTCCATCATACACCCAAGCGACTCGCCGCCGAGCTCACCCATTGTACCTCCACCATAATACAATCTAGCAGGAGTAGGTATTTACCCTCCGGGGGGGGCGAACCTGGGTAAAACCTTGTGTCTCCGCCCTCATCTCGCACCGCAGATGGCTGGCCGCCCTTGCCCCTCGTTCTACTACTCGCTGCCGATTGCAGCATCTGCCGTGACCATTCCCACGACAAGCGCAGTATTACGAGTGTACTACAAAGGTGCGTCACCATCGATGACGGGAAAGCCATCCTCCAAGAAATCCACGAGGGCATCTGCGGCCATCACGCAGGCAGCCGCTCCCTTGTCGCCAAATCTCTACGAGCCGGATTCTACTGGCCAACGGCCATGAACCACGCAAAGGACATCGTCCGAAGATGCAACGGATGCCAAAGGTTCGTCGACAAACCGCACGCACCCGGGTCAGAGCTCAGACCCATACCTATAGCTTGGCCTTTTGCTCAATGGGGCCTTGACATGATCGGCAAACTGCCAAAGTCCTCGAAAGGGGGACACGTTTTCCTCCTGGTCGCAGTCGACAAATTCACCAAGTGGATCGAGGCCATGCCGGTTACCAACCAGAAAGGCAAAACTGCCGTCAAGTTCTTCGAGACCATTGTCTACAAGTTCGGCGTACCGTATAGCATCATCACCGACAAGGGATCGAACTTTATATCCAAGGAGTTCCAGGACTTCTGCGAAGGCCTTGGGATCAACATCACGTACGCCTCAATGGCACACCCGCAAACGAACGGGCAAGTGGAAAAGGCCAGCGGCCTAATCGGTGCTGGCATCAAGAAGCGCCTCATGAGTCCACTCGAACAGAAAGCAGGAGCCTGGACAAAAGAGCTACCATTCGTCCTGTGGAGCTTACGGACCACGCCAAACATCTCCACAGGCTACACACCGTTCTTCATGGTGCAGAGAGCTGAGGCCGTGCTACCATCCGAAGTACGCTACCAGGCCCCCCGGGTCGTCGCTTACAGTGAAGCCGAATCCACGGCTGCACTCGAAGATGCCGTCGACATGCTCGACGAAGCAAGAGACATAGCAGCAGCTCGATCAGCGGTGTACCAGCAGAGTCTCCGCAACTACCACAGCCGCCGGCTTCGCCCCAGGTCCTTCGTCGAAGGAGACCTCGTCTTGCGACTCAAGCAAGAGCGACCGACGAAATTCGAGTCACCATGGGAAGGACCCTACGTCATCACCAAAGTCATCCCCGGTGGCGCCTACCGCCTCAAACACGTGGAGTCTGGAGTCGCATACTCCAACCCATGGAACATCTCGCACTTGCGACGATTCTATCCCTAGATACCTACCCCCTTTACTTTCAATAAGGCTTTCAGCCAAAGCTATTCAGCCGAACAATGTACTTCCTCCATTACGATATAAATAAAGCTAAGTGTTTCGCCCCAAACTCCAGTTCATTCTTCGCAACTTTACTTTATGCTACAAACGCACTCGGGGGCTCCCCTCACCTCACGATTTCATCGACTGAGGATCACGCGTGTACACCTGAGTAGCTGACAACGTCAGGCAAACGAAAAGGACACGCACTCAAACAAAGCACTGCGTGCTTACAGCAAACAAACCTTTACAACAAAGGGCACAACACGCCCAGTCGAAATACACAAATTTTACATCTATCTCTTTTTTCAGGTACTACCTATTCTGATGAATAAACTGAGCACGCTGCTCAAACAAATCTACGACCTGTTCGGCATACTGCCTTACAACTGCGTAATGTGGATGCATGTCCCACTCATCACCATCCGGTCGAGGAGGTGGCCCAGCTGCCACAACAGCCAAATCAACATCAGGCCGGTGCAGCCTCACAAGAGACAAAGCAGCCATCACTCCTCCGACGAGCTGTTGCCGCACCAACTCCTTGACATTGCTCACATTCCGAAACTTCGACAGAAGACCCGCAAGGCTCGTCGGTACGGCATACAAAGGAAACATGATGTGCAACACCGAGGCAAGCGATGTCTGCACTTGGCGAAGCACTCGCGAAACCTGGTGCACACGATCCTGCACCGCTGCCAGAGCCATGGCACGGTCATGATCCATCCAGAAGAAGCCACCGGCCTCCATGTCCTGTTGAGTCAAGCAATTGACCCGAACAGCGACACGCTCTTTCTCTTCCCTCGGAGCAAGGTTTGCACCTGCGACAAATGCACAAAATAAGAGCAAGGCCAGCAGGCTCATCCAAAGAACCGAGCTACAGCTCGAAACAAAGAGCAACTTACAATGAAGCTGCTCAGACAGCCGAACCAGTTCCGCCATCAAGTACTCCTCTCTAGCTGCGCCACGATCCGCCTTGGGCTTCCAAACATCAGCATGACCTCGCAATCCGAGCAACTCCCTCTCTAGACTATGCACACAATCCCGAAGAAAAGCGAATTGCGAGGAATCATAAAACGATGGTCGCAGCGGCATTGCGGACGAGGTGTCAACAGGGTCAGCACCCGAAGGAACCTAGAGCAGCAGAAAAAGAAAGGGACACAAACATTCAGACAATGGTAGAGCAAAACTCACGCGAATTCATTTAGCACATAAAAGGCCACTACGTGGCACAAGAATTGTGTTCATCAAAATATTTACAGCAAAAGCATACTACAAATTATCCTATGTCTACGACACCTAAGACGCGGCACCCTGAGTCGCCTCGGAGCCGGACTGCCTAGATTTTGCCCCGCTCTGCTGCCGCAGCGCATACTCGGACAGCAAATCAATGATCTTCGGCCCATATCGCTTGCAGCGAGCAGAGTAGGCAGCAAAGGCTACCTCACATCCATCTGCGGTCGTCGGCATCCGGGTGGTGATCTGGGGCAGGTCCAGCTCCGCTCCAGCCGCCAAAGCCATCGCCAGCCCGACGGACGCGCCGATGCCCTTCTGCTTGCGCTTGTACACCGGAGGCGCTTCGGCCGACAAAGCCTCCGCCAGAGCATCCACATCATAAAGGGCCGCGCCCTTCGGGACAAGCTCCTTGTAGAAGAGGCCAAGGACCTCCTTCGCCTTGGCAAGGGAGCTGACGACGGTGCTGCAACGATCCTCGACGACTGCAGTAGCATCATCTAGAGCACTCCCGTGCTCCAGAGCGCCCTGGTCAAACTCGATGCCTGCGGCATCTGAGATAAAAAGAAAGGGACATGACGAAAAGCAACACACAAGACGACAAGAAAGCAAGACGAAAGAAGAACAAATACAACACTTCCCCGAAACAGCCTTGGCAGCAGCCATGAGCTTGCCTGCCACCTCTCTCTCGCGCGCAGCCGCAACAGTGGCCAGCTGCTCCTCACGGTCCACGGCCTCCTGCTGCAAACGCTCCTTAGCTTCGGCTTCCTTAGTCAGCTCTAGCTCGAGGCTCTCCTTCGCACCAACGGCAGCCTCGACCTTCTTCTCCGATTGACCAAGGCTCTTCTTGAGAGCGTCGACCTCACGGAGAGAAGTGTTATGCTCCTCTGCATCGGAAACAAGCAAAGGTCAGAAAATAAGACAGGAATAAACGAAAGAAGCATCAGAAGCAGAAAGGTACCTTGAAGCTATCAAAGGTTAGCCGCTAGCATCAGGCGCTCCTGCACCAGCCGCTTGGCCTCCTCCACAACAGGCTGCAGGAAAAGAAACACCAGTAAGTAAAAAGGACTTGGGGGCTGCGCCCAACATTAAGGAATAAAGGCAAAACTTGAGCATGAAGACACTCGGGGGATGTCCCCTGAAGGTTCGAAAAAAGAACAAGACACGAAATTTTTCAAACACTCGGGGGCTCCCCCCGTAGTACGAATCAGAGGTACTTACATGCTCTGATGGCGACTCCGAAGGCCCGCTGGCGAAATTCTGAGGCGCAACCACATGCACCTCCTGCAGAGGAGGATCTGGAGCGGCGCCACCTGACGTTGCCACAATTTGAGGAGGAGGAGACGCCACTTTCGACTCCCCCATCATCTCTCGAGCACCATCACTGGAGGAGTCGTGGGAAGAATGCCTGCATACAAAACAATCAGCACAAGTACAAAGTCAACAAGAATAAGGGGACAACGGTATAACAAGAAACTTACGAGCCCAGCGAGCTCAGGTCGAAGACAGGAGGAGTCCTTCGGGCTCTCTTCTCCTCTTTCTTCTCCTCCTTCTTCTCTTCCTTCTTCTCTTCCTTCTTCCACTTCGCTGGCGGGTGCGGTTCTACAGCCCGCACAGGAATAGCAGGAATGGGAGAGGAAGAATCTCCATGCCCGTCACTATGACGCTCAAGGCCCAGAGGGTTTCTGGGAGTCGGAGGAGTCGAGGCATCCGAAGACTCGCTGGAGCTCCGTGATCGTTTGCACGTATGGTCCTCACTCGACTCGTCGGCATCTTCCGCCGAAGATCGCGCCGACGGCAACTCGGACACGGAATCCACCACATCATTATCCGGGGCATTTGGATATTTTTCAGGCAATGGTGGTACCATGCCCGGCACCTTGAAGCTCTGCAAAACCGGAAGGAACTTTGTTAGCAAACAAAGTAAAATAAATATACAGTCGACAAAAAGCACTACGCGCACAAATCTACACCTGTGGAACATCCAACGCCGAAGAAAACGGCGGAGTCAGCGACTTCCCCGGGATTTTCTCTCCGGCCTTGAACTTCAGCAGCGAGCGGAGAGTCTTGTTAAGATCTCCCTCGGAGATTTTCTCAGCCGAAACCCTCGTCGGATCACGGCGCCCAGAATAAAGAAACATCGGGTGCGCCCTCGCTTGGAGAGGCTGCACCCGACGCTCGAGAAACGTCCGGATGATGTCCACGCCGTTCACCTCCTTCTCCAGAATCAGCTGGAGATCCTCCACTCGACGGTAAAGGGCCTCTATCTCCGCCACCTCGCCATCCAAGATCTTGTTTTTCCAAGACCTTTTCGGCTCAATCTTTTGGGAGGGGTCAAAAGGAACAAGGCCAAAATCTTGCCCAGGCACTACGGAGTAGCGGATGTAAAACCATCGCCTACGCCAGTACTGGACAGATTCGGACATGGAAAAGGAAAAGAAAAGAAGATTGGGACTAAGGGAGATGATGCAACCCCCAATGGGATACACACCATCCGAACCAGACTGCCTCTTCACAGAATACAGTTTCCGGAAGAGGCCAAAGTGCGGCTCAATGCCGAGCCAGCACTCGCAAAAAGTGATGAAGCAAGCAATGTGGAGAAGGTAATTAGGAGATAGATGATGAAGCTGGATGCCATAGACAAAGAGCAGTCCACGAAGGAAGTCGTGGACCGGAAAAGAAAAACCACGCATAACGAATGCGAGAAACATAACCCGATACCCAGCTGGGGGACGGGGGATTACCTCGTTGCCGGGGAGTCTGACGGCCTCCCTATCTTGCGGGATCAAACACCGCTCGCGCAACTTGCGGAGATCGCTCTCCCGCGTCTCTGATCGCCGCCAACCACCGTCGATGACACGGGTGACGGTGGCGCCTTCTTTCCTCCGGCGGCGCTGGTACCAACTGCCGATGAAGATTTCTTCGGTTTCCCCATCGCGCTACGGCGGCGCCGGCGGTGAAAGCGTAGAAGAGAAGATGGAAATGTGGAAGGAAAACCCAGCGCGCAGCAATAAACGCTAGAGCACAAGGAGGCAGTGAAAACAAGAACTGATGCAGAGAAAATAAACCGCAGCTTTCCCCAATGATTATAACGACGAAGACGACGCGCGACAGCCGTCCATCTAGAAGACCTAACGCCAACGGCAGATCTAACCATACACGTGTCAGCATCACAATGAACCATCGTTACCACGCCGTCCACTACGCACGGAAATCGAGGAGATGCCGTAATTATCTCCACGCCTGCGCGTGACCGGTCAATTCAAGGTCAGCAAGTGGGACCCACGTTCGTCCAGTCAAGTCATCTCTAGCATAGCAGACGCTTGAAGTCACCGATCGCCAGCACTGATGTCATCAAAAGCTATACTAGCACCATCTACAGCTAAGAGTACTCACTCGAATCTTCAATTCAACTAAATACTTGGGGGCTACTCCTAATAGGAGCGCTGGTCGCGCACCCGATAGACGAATAAAGACAAAATATTTCTTCGAGTCCTACGTCGAGTCTACGACTCCACTGAGGACTCGGGGGCTACTCCCATAGGGAGGATGGATTTAAGCATCCGAAATTTTTTGTGTCCTACGGACTTACAAATTAACAACGTCTCAATTAAAGTCTCTGCTCGAGTCTACGACTCGAACAGACACTCGGGAGCTACTCCCATAGGGAGCGCTGGTCGCGCACCCTATGAATTCTTCGACTGCGATCCTTCGGATCAGCAAGCAAAAACTTTTCGGCAACTCTGCCCCAATTAACGCCAAGTGAGCAACGTCCTCCTTGGCCACCCGAAACGCCTCCGCGGTGACAAACATTCGGATGCTGTGTCTGTGACACAAAGATAAGACCTACAGATATCATGTGATGGCCTGACAACGCACACGACTGCGCTCTGCTATAAAAAACCCGTGCTAACAGGTGCGATGAAAAATCCCGACGGACGCGTTTGTACATCAATTAAATTCACTGGAATTCCTCTCCTGTAAGTCCTCCGCGGCCTGAGTCGAATTACGCCAGCATATGTTCCAGTTTCGAGTTGAGGGACTCGAACCTGAGGAAGATCGTGTTGTTCCGTCCTAAGACAGTTAACTGACCCTGATCCGTCGGGTGAGTCAGGCACACGCATCAACAATTCCTACACACATACTGTTGCACCCAAAGGATTAAAGAGTCCTCAGCCGAATCTACAATTCGACTGATCACTCGGGGGCTACTGACATGGTTATACCCTACGGGTACGTGACCTGCATACCTGGTCCAGCCCAAGGAAGGCCCACAGCAGATGTACACTGGCCCATAACGATTTTCGGGTGGCCAAATCCCATGACGCCTTCGGATCCTTGGAGATCAAGACTAGCGTAGATAGGAAATTCAAAGGGGTAAAACCCTAGAACTTGTAACCGACTAGGACTATGCCCGAGACCTTCCTAAGTCTATATAAAGGCCAGGAGGGCACGACCTAGATGTCTGGAATCATACTTCATACACACCACCACGCCAGATCGAATCTGCGCACCCCTCTAACCTTCGGTTCCGCCGTAATCAAGAGCAGACAAGCAGGAGTAGGGTTTTGCCTCCGGGGCCTGAACTTGGGTAAATCTCGTGTCCCCTGGTTGCTTGTCTGTTAACCGTTCCACGATCTCCAGCATCCCCGTCTTCTCCAAAACCCAAGTCCATAACAATGGGCATTGACGAGTCGAAACCTCGTCAGATGACCCTGCTAGTCTTAAGGTTAAAGAAGAGATTATTGCTTTGGATTATTTCTATACTAACTTGCAAGGTGAGCACAAAGTTCGTTTTGAGGCTCTTATGGATCAGATGGCCCAAAACGAAGCACTCCTCGAAGAAAAGGGCAGAATTGAAAGGGAGGATGCAATGGAAATTGCATCCCTAAAAAATGCTCTTGAAGAAGAAGAAGAAGCTCGGGTCTCTCTTGAAGAGAGGCTTGAGTCTATGGAAGAGTCACCTGAAGAAATTGTGACTAAACTCATTAAGGAACGTGACAATGCTGTCACCAAGGCAAAGAAGTTAAAGAAGGAAAGGATTGACTTTGGGGCTGCTCATGATAGACTCTCCGAGGAATTGGAGAAACTTGACAATGCTCACAAGGCGTTGAAAAACAGGTTCTCTATTCTCAATGAGTCACATGATCAACTTCAAAGTCGATTGGCCAAATATGATACTCCTAGCTTGTCCAACTTAACATATAGTAACAAGAAAAATGCTAGTGTGGAAAAAGAAGTGATCAAGGACATCACTACAAAGGACAAATGTGTGCTTGATGAAGTCCTTGGCAAGCAAAGGTCAAATCATGGTAAAGAGAGACTTGGGTATGTCACCAAGTCCAAGAAGAAGAAAACCAAGAAGAACAAGACCAAGAATGTGCAATTAAAGAAAAGAACTGCTCAGAAGGTTGTCACAAAAGACAAGACTAATAATATTGGTTTTGCAGGGTCTCACAATCTGAATTATGAACTCTTTTGTGATGACTATGGCGATGTTTATGCTTATTATGTTGGTCCTTTTGATGAATATATTGCTTGGTCTATTTGGGTCCCAAAGACCCTTGTTACTAACATGAAAGGACCCATTGAAAAATGGGTACCTAAAACCAAGAAGTAATTTTCTTGCAGGGCTATGCTTCCGGTGGGTCGAAATGGGTGCTGGATAGTGGCTGCACTAGTCATATGACCGGAAGCAAGGAGATCATCACGGAGATGCGTCCAAATCATGATAATATCACAGTCTCCTATGGTGATAAGTCAAAATCTCAGGTATTGGGTCTTGGCAAGGTTGTGGTTGCCCACGATATCTCTCTCGTGGACGTCATGCTTGTTGAGACCCTCGGTTACAACCTTCTTTCTGTTCGTGCCCTTGGCAAGATGGGTTTTGTTATTTTTATCGATGATGATTTGGTGGTACTCTTGTGGAGCAAGTCTCTAAAGGTCGATTTCGTTGGATACGTCGAAAATGACCTGTATGTGGTGTACTTCTCGGGGAAAACCACTTCGGGTCCGATGTGTCTATTCGGAAAGGCCGACGTGGGCTGGCTATGGCATCGCCGTTTAGCCCATATCAACATGAGAACTTTGCAAAGTTTCCAGAAGGGTGGCCACATCCTTGGACTAAAAGACAATGTCTCTTTTGCCAAAGATCGTGTTTGCAGGGCTTGTGTAGAAGGAAAAATGCATAACTCTCCCCACAAGAGGAAGACTATTGTGTCATCAAAGAGAATCTTGGAATTACTTCATGTGGATTTATTTGGTCCTCCTTCTCATGCAAGTCTTGGTGGAAAGAAATATTGCTTGGTCATTGTCGACGCTTACTCAAGATATACATGGGTCTATTTCTTTAAGCTGAAAAGTGAGACTCAACAAACTATCATCGACTTTGCCAATGAAGTTCAACGTCAACACAATGTTCCTATCTTGGCAATTAGAAGTTACAACGGCTCCGAATTCAAGAACTACACTTTAAATGAGTTTCTTAGCGAAGAGGGGATTAGACATCAATATTCTGCGTACACCCCTCAACAAAATGGTGTAGCCGAGAGGAAGAACCGGACTTTGATGGATATGGCAAGATCTATGCTAGCTGAATTCAAGTCTCCTTATAATTTTTGGGCTGAAGCCATATCCACTGCTTGTCACTCATCAAACCGGCTCTACCTTCGGAAGATCTTGGACAAGACCCCATATGAAATACTTACCGGTAACAAACCCAACATCTCATACTTCAGGGTATTCGGGTGTAAGTGTTTCTTTCTTATTAAAGGTGTCCGTTTGTCAAAATTTGAATCCAAGGCTTTAGAAGGTATTTTTGTTGGTTACGGTGCCGAATCCCACACTTATAGAGTCTACAACAAGCTCACTGGGATTGTTGTAGAATCTTGTAGTGTGGAGTTCGATGAAAATAACGGCTCCTTTGTAGGGCAAGTTGATGTTTGTGATGCAGATGTTGAAATACCCCAAGATGCCATAAGAAGAATGGGCGTGGGATTTTTCTGCCCCATTGAGGAACCCCTTGTGGCGGATCGGGAAGGACAATGCTCCACACATGTGAAGCCCTCATCTACACAAGATCAACAAGCTCCTACTGTTGGAGACAATCCTGCACCAACACCATAATCTGCTGAAGATCATTTGTCCCCTGAACAAGTTGGTAGTCCCAGGCTGGATTTCCGCCCCCTCCAAGGGGCGGACAATCCGCCCCTGGCACTCCAACTCATTCCAGAGGATCCGAAGGAGAAGTCAGCAACTCTGAAGCTCCCAGGCCGGATTCTCCGGCCCCCGAGGGCGGATTATCCGGCCCTGGGTCTCCAACTCTCATCAGGCATTCTCAGGAAGATGGCTCGGGTTCTTCACCTCCCAGGCCGGATAGTCCGGCCCCTCCAAGGGGCGAATTATCCGGGTCTGAAGAAAATATTCAACAACAATCTTCTGGCGTTAACGAAGACCAAGGTCAAGGGCAGGGCAGTAATCAAGACAAGGATACAACTATTGTATCAACTCCTCCTAGAAATAATAAGGACATTGAGGCTCGTCGCAAGGCTCGTGCTGATCGGAACCTTGAACTAAGAGGTCACACTCTTGACAAGGTTGTTGGTGATCTACGACGAAGGGTATCCACTAGAAGAGAACTTGCTAGCTTCTGTGATCATCAAGCTCACATTTCCATGGTTGAACCGAAGAAAGTTTTTGATGCTCTTGAAGACCCCGATTGGGTTGTTGCAATGCATGAAGAATTAAATAACTTTGAACGCAACAAAGTTTGGAAGCTCGTAGAAAAACCAAAGGATTGCCGCAATGTTATCGGCACCAAGTGGATCTTCAAGAAAAAACAGGATGAAAATGGCATTGTTGTGAGGAATAAAGCACGACTCATGGCTCAAGGATTCTCTCAAGTGGAAGGAATTGATTTTGGCGAGACCTACGCTCCTGTGGCTCGCCTTGAGTCCATCTGTATCCTTCTTGCATATGCAGCCCATCATAATTTTAAATTACAACAAATGGATGTTAAGAGCGCTTTCCTTAATGGTCCTCTACATGAGTTAGTATACGTCAAGCAGTCCCGGGGGTTTGAGGACCCCAAATTTCCGAACCATGTCTACAAACTCGATAAGGCGCTCTATGGCCTTAAACAAGCCCCACATGTGTGGTATGAGCACCTTAAAGAGCTTTTGCTAGACCGTGGATTCGAAGTTGGGCAAATCGATCCCACTCTTTTTACTAAGAAGGTTAATGGGGAGCTTTTTGTATGCCAACTTTATGTAGATGACATTATTTTTGGCTCTACTAACCAAGCTTTTAACGATGAATTTTCGAAGCTTATGACTGACAGGTTTGAGATGTCCATGATGGGTGAGCTCAGGTTCTTTCTTGGATTTGAGATCAAACAACTTAGAGAGGGAACCTTTATTAATCAAGCTAAGTACATCCAAGACATGCTCAAAAGGTTCAAGATGACGGATCTCAATGGCGTTGCTACCCCAATGCAAACAAAGTGTCATCTTGAGCTCAATCCCAAGGGTAAAGACGTGGATCAAAAGTTATACGATCCATGATCGGCTCTCTCCTTTACCTTTGCGCATCTAGGCCCGATATCGTGTTAAGTGTAGGAGTGTGTGCAAGGTACCAAGCCGCTCCTAAAGAAAGCCACTTAGTGGCAGTCAAGCGAATCTTCCGATATTTGGTTCATTCCCCAAATTTTGGGCTATGGTATCCCAAGGTTTCAAGTTTCTCTCTATGTGGTTACACTGATTCAGATTGGGCTGGTGACAAAGATGATAGGAAATCAACCTCTGGTGCTTGCCAATTCTTGGGCAGGTCTCTAGTGTGTTGGTCATCAAAGAAACAGAATTGTATTTCACTCTCAACCGCCGAAGCTGAATATGTTGCTGCTGGAAGTGCTTGTACTCAATTTTTATGGATGAGGCAAACTTTAAAGGAATATGGTGTCAATTGTGACAAAGTGCCTCTTTTATGCGACAATGAAAGTGCTATCAAAATTGCTTACAATCCCGTGTAGCATACAAGAACAAAACATATAGAGATTCACAACCACTTTATTCGGGATCATGTTGCTCGTGGAGATATTGCTCTATCCTTTGTGAGCACAAAGAACCAACTTGCTGATATTTTCACGAAGCCTCTTGATGAAGCAAGATTTTTTTATTTGAGGAATGAGCTAAATATCATAGATTCAAGGAGCTTGGCTTGACTACCCTTGCACACTCACTTTCTCTTTCTCATGTATTTGGTTTAGATGCGGGCATAGACATAGGGGGAGTGTGGTCCTAATTGATTGGGACAACCCTCCCCCCATAATGCCGAAAGCAAGTAAAATTATTTCCCTTAATATCATTTTGTGATATGTGGGTCATCGATGAGCATTGGTTTTGAACTCAAGATACATCTTTGCGGTGTCATGCCATGCGCTCCAACATGGTGGCTTCGGCCACCGCCCTCTTCCTTGAGAAGAGTTGGTTTTTCATGGGTCCCGTTGGATTTTCTTGCATATCTCTTGTTCTTATAGAAAACACACTCAAATTTGGCTTTTGATTGATTTGATTCTTGCAAATTTGGGTGTGTAGTACCATCTCAGTTTGATGCTCTCAACCAAAGCCTTTCTCTCCCTCCTTGAACCATCTATTCTTTCACACAAGTCCTCTCAAACACCATCGGGAGGTTTGCTAGGTTGCTCTTGCTTGATTCTGCATTTTACAGAATTTCTGGGGGGGCGGATTATCCGCCTTAAGTCGCCCCGGGCGAAATCAGCCCCTTATAGGCTGGGTCGGGGAGGGCAGGATCAAACAAAGCAGCCAGTCCTCCCCCAACCCTACCTCTGCCCCCCAGCCGCCGCCAGAGCATCCGCCTCTCCTGGAGTCGATTCGACCACCGGATTCTCCGGGCTCTCCCCGGATCTTCTTCACCTCGCCTCCGGGTATCTTCTCCTCCGCGATTTTCCTCCAATGAGTGAGGGTAACTCCCTCATCTCTCTCCTTTTGTATGGGATGTATTTTATTTGGTGGAAATCTCGTTGTAGAAGGTTCTTGGTGTTATTCCTTACATGCTAGAATCAGTAGACCTGCAACCCTAGTACCCGATCTTCTTTGCCATGGTAGATCTGGGCCAATCCAGAAATTTTCTTCGGGGGGCGGATTATCCGCCCCTGCCAGGGCCGGATAATCCGGCCTGGAGAGCAAAATCTGGTCTGTTTGGGTTCTGCTTCTGCAAACGCATTTCATTGGTTATGGGGTTGCATTGCTACTCTTTCTTCGTGTTTTTTCTCCTGGACTTGTGTGTATACTTATCTCCATGCTATCCCTCTAATGCTTTTCACAGGTGGTTCCAAGCCGACCAAAACCTTCGCCCGTCGTCCCCGTCCCCAATATCTCAAGCCCACTGCAGACGGGAAATTCATTGACGAGACCGAGGTCAGCAGAGCATCAAGAGAGGCTGAACGGATGGCAGAGGCAAGTAAGAAAACTAAGAGGACCGCATCTCGCAAGGGCAAATAGTCTCGGCCCAATTACAAGGCTATGGACAGTCTTCAGTACGCCACCATTCGTCAGACTGATTATTATGATGAGGCTGACAGCGATGGTCCCCCCGAGGACGAAATGTTTTGGAATGCTCACTTTTGGGCTATTCATGATGATGTCTATGCTACTCTCAAGATTCGCCCCATGCGTCCCATCAATTTGACTGAGGCTCAATCCAAGACAAGGCTCATTGAGGCACTAGATGTGACCAACAAGATGGGGCTGCACCACCTCATGACTATCCAATGCAACTATGATTCCTCTGTGGTGCGGCAGTTCTTCTCAACTCTGGTGATTTGCGGTGATGAGCGCCGCACTATGAAGTGGATGACAGGGACAACCATGATTCAGTCGGACTTTCGCACCTTTGGGCAGGTTCTTGGTTATGCTTTCCATGGCCGCGACACTCCTTCGGGCCACCGTATCATTTCTCCCCTGAAGCCCTCCAAGGATACTGCACTTGCTCCTTGCCTTTCCTCTGATGGAGTCGCTGGTACTTTCGCTGGTGTCTCTCCCATGTATGCAGCCCTTGTTGGCATTTTTAGGGACTGCATCGCTCCTAGTGGTGGCAACAATGACAGGATCCGTGGTCACCTGGTTCCACTTCTTGCGTTTGCTCACGAGTGTGCCACTAACTCTGGATCAGCCAAAGGTTACAAACTGGATGTCATGGACTATATTTATCATGAGATGACGGATGCTATGATCAACAGGCTCTCTATTCCTTATGCTCCGTTCATAATGATGCTCGTCAAGCATATGTTGCCCCATGAGGCTTTTGGCACTGCTCTGGATGGACTTCACAAGCCCAAGAAAATCTACAACAAGGATCAGAAGACCCATCACCCTTCCACTGACCCGGAGTCCTTCATGCGTGATGCTCGGGCTAGTGGTCGTCGTTCCACGGTGTCCCCAATGGCACGCGAGGTCAAGCAGCTTACTTGGTTCCAGCGAAACATTCTTTGCATGGGTATTAACATTCACAAGGGCCAATATGAGGCGTACCGTAGGGATCATGTGAGGGATCACACGCAGCAGCTTATCCTCCACCATGTCTCAGGTGCCACTGGCCATCCACCTCCTCCCACTGCTCCAGATCCGTATGCTCAGTGGAACACCTCAGGGATCAACTATGGCGAGCTCGATAGGTCCTCCACCGAGGGCACCCACTCCTCCAGCTGATGACGATGATGATGAGTATGATGAAGAGGAAGGGGACGGGAATGACTACGACGAGGATGAGGAGGAGTGATCTCCAGGGGCGTTAGCATCGCTCTTCTTCATTTTTGGTTTTTCGATGCCAAAGGGGGAGAAGTAGTTCTATTAGGTCTCGTGGATTTGCAAGGGTTGGGCACAAGATTTTCTATTTTAGTCATTTTTATTTGCTTGCTTGTGCCTTTTTCTAGCGTGAACTTAGTTGCTATTTGTGTTTGTTTTTGTAAGGCTATGTCGTACTCCACAGTTTGGTACTATGTTGGTATTCATGGAATTCTGGATTTATCTATCATGGACCATGGAATTCTGGAATTATGGAGCATATTTGATGGCATATGGATTCATGGGATTATCTATGTATGCTTTGGCTATATTCTCATTCCGGTGGTATGACATTATTTCCCAAACCTTAAAGTAGTGTTCTCCCTAGTGTGTGTATTTGTATTCAAATGCAAATCTTAAATATGCACACATCTAGGGGGAGCGCCTTTCATTATTTAAGGTGGCATTTGCTGGTTTTATTGCAAATCCTAGTATTGTCATCTAACACCAAAAAGGGGGAGATTGAAAGAACATTTCTTAATCCCTAGTGTTTTGTGTGTTAGATAACAATACCAAGGATCATTTAATGTGTGTTGAAGTGTTGCAGCTCTATTTGAGAATAAAGGGAAAAGAACTCTGCCTTTGGGGGCAGATAATCCGGCCCCACCAGGGGCGGATAATCCGCCCCTCCCTTTGCCCAAGCAGGCGCAAGCCCCAGAAGGGGGGCGGAATTTTGGCCGGATTTTCCGGCCCCGCCGGATAATCTGCCCCTTAGGGGGGCCGGATAATCCGCCTCCCTGCTCATCGCCAAGGCGCAAGCCCCAGAGAGGGGCGGAGTTTTGGCCAGACTTTCTGGCTTGGCCGGATAATCCGCCCCTCAGGGGGTCCGGATTATCCGCCCCCCAAGATCTTCACCAAGCTTCACCAAGGCGCAAGCCCCAGAGAGGGGGCGGAGTTTTCCCAGGGGTGGATAATCCGCCCCCATAGTTGTGCAACGGCCAGATCTGGGGAGGGGGTATTTAAGCCAGCCATCCCCCTCCTGCCAGAACTCTTGATTCATCTCGAAAAAGACCAGATCAGATCTGAAAGCTTCATCCAAGAGTGCTCCACCTAGATCCACCCAAAGGCCCCATCCCTTGGGGAATCGAACGAGGAGAACTCCATCTTCATCTTCAGCAATCAAGCGCTTCATCTCCTCTCCATTCACTTGGAGAACCTCCGATCTAGTATTTCTTGCAAATATCTAGATCCTCGTTTTTGTTTATATTGATAAACCTTGTTCTTGTGCAAGCTTCGGTTGTGGGTGTGTGCCCCGATAGTGTTGTAAAAGGCACCGGTTCCCGCCTCGAAGGGATCAAATAGTGGAGAAGGTGGATCAGGCCTATCGTGGCGAGATCCATCGGAGAATAGGGTGAGGCCTATTGTCGCGTGGTGGTCTTAGAACCGCCCACCCCTCCAACGCAGATGTACTTCCCTTAACAGGGAAGGAACTGCGGTAAAACAAATCCCTGTGTCTCCGCGTGCTCCACTATGGTTTCCTCGCTCCTCTTTTACGTGCTTAGTAGTTAGGGTTACATATAGGGAAATTCTCGTAGTTGCATATCTAGAGAATTTACTTTGTGTCAAGCCTAAAATTGAAAAAGTATTAAAAATTGGTTAGCACCTATTCACCCCCCCTCTAGGTGCCCATACGATCCATTTCACCGGGACCTGCCTGAGTCTATATAAAGGCTAGGAGGGCACGACCTAGATCTATCTCTCTCATACTTTCGCATACACACCTCCACGCCAGATTGCATCTGCGCACCCCTGTAATCTTCGGTTCCGCCGTAATCAAGAGCAGACAAGCAGGAGTACGGTTTTCCCTCCGGGGGCCTGAACCTGGGTAAACCTTGTGTCCCCGTGTTGCTTGTTTGCTAATCGTTCCACGATCTCCAGCATCCCCATCTTCTCCAAAACCCAAGGCCATAACAATGGGCATTGATGAGATCAAACCTCGTCACCTGCGGTGCCCGCACTTTAACCCTCCACAGAGCCACAAGAAGGATGGCAGTGGTGAAGGCCGCGGGAGTAGCAGCGTCATCATCCACGCGTCGTGAATTCGAGGCCATCCCCCACGCGTCGTGAATTCGAGGCCAAAGTGGCAGGTGCCCCTGGAATATGCTATGGCTGGGCTAAGGATTCAGCCACGTGCACCTAGGAACGACGACGATTACGAAGACGAAGATGACCCTGAAGCTGTGTACTATAGGGCTAGATATGAGTATGACTAAAGGGGGTCCTTTATTCCCGATTGCGTAGTTTTGGTTTTTAATATTAATAAATATCTTGAGTGTTAGTCCTACAACTTTCCTACTACAACTTTCTCGAACTATAAAGTTGTTGTTCTTTTCTAATGCCGGGGAGATAACTAATTTCACATATTAGGGAGTACCTCTATGACTGAAAAAAGGAAAAATAATATATCATACGATGAGCCACTAACCAGGACTAAAGATATTTCCCGCCATTTCCCGCCGCTTCTCGCCATGTTTTCCTGCCCTTTTCCTCTGACCGGAGCTTTTAGTCCCGATTGTATCCACTAACCGGAACTAAAGATATTTCCCAACGCTTCCTGCCATGTTTTCCCACCCTTTCCCTCTGACCAAAGCTTTTAGTCCCGATTGTATCCACTAACCGGGACTAAAGATATTTCCCGTCCTTTGCCTCAGCTTCCCACCATGTTTTCATGTCCTTTCCCTCTATTTATAGGCCGACCGTCATGGCCACCCACACATACACACATTCCTCGCCGTCTACTTTAGGATGCCCATCCCGCATCCTCGTAGTCAATTTAGCGGCAACGGCGGAGTAATGGGATCCGTCGGGCATGTTCGAGACTGGGCTCCGCCGGGCTGGCACTGGGAGGTGCTACCTTCTGAGACGCGTCCTTGATGAGGAATCTGGGTCTCTTCGTTGACCCGGAGCTTCTTTGGTGGTCGTTGCGTGGTCCAGGCTCGGTGCAGAGGGAGCTGGACCCCGAGGAGGTGGTACAACATCGTGTCAGGGAGGAAGACGAGCATGTCCGTCGCTATATGGTTGCGTTGGATGTCAGGATCTCCAATACCTGGTAGGTTCTTCAGGTATCTCACCCGATCTATTCTTCGGTGATGGTTCCTTCTCTTTGGGTTTTCACCTCCCGCGGCTCATGCACCGGGAGTCGTCGTCCAGTTTGATTGAGCAAGATGTATTAGTTTTCATCGCTTTTGGTCCAAATGACCAATGTATGTGCAAAATCATGACATAGTTTGTGATACTGTGCCCATATTATGCATGCATGTGGATCTTGGGATGGCAAAAAAATATTGCATGACGAAGTTTTCCACCTTACATAAAAGGTTTGACTCACAATATGATAATACATAAAAGGTTTAATACATTACACAGATCGCCAACATCCCTATCTAGTGTTGTGGTTTTCTTCCGCGTCGTAGCCATGGAGAATCTTCATCATTTAACAGGATGCTTGGGTCAGTTTTCACTTTGAAGGGCGAGATTTCATAAAACTTATTACAATCTTCTGACATGTATGTCTTGTCATCCACTTCCATGATGTTTCTTTTCCCTGAAAGAACTATGTGGCACTTTGGCCCATCGGACGATTTATTCTTTTGCTGATTTCTTTTTCTCGGTTTGGTAGGCATGTCCTTCACATACAAAACCTGAGCCACATCGTTGGCTATGATGAATGGTTTGTCCATGTACGCAAGATTGTTGAGATCCACTGTTGTCATGCCATAATATTCGTCTACATGTACCCCGCCTCCTGTCAGCTTGACCCATTTGCACCGAAACAAAGGACCATAAAAGTAGGTCCATAGTCAAGTTCACATATCTCCTCTATGTATCCATAATATGTGTCCTTCCGCCATTGTCATCTTTTGCATCAAAGCGGACACCACTATTTTGGTTGGTGCTCTTTTTATCTTGGGTGATCGTGTAAAATGTATTCTCATTTATCTCGTACCCTTGAAAAGTACATATAGTCGAAGATGGTAACCTGACAACAAGTACATCTGATCTCCAACAGGGTTTGTGCTATATATAAAGGGCCAGACCATTTGTCTCGGTTTGAGATACAAACCGGGATTAATGGGGGTGCCCGCTGCGCGCAGCAGGCTCCAGACCTATTAGTTTCAGTTTACAAACTGGGACTAATGACCCCAATAGGCCTGGGACTAGCGTTGTGCACCACTTCGGGCCGTTGGGTACGGACCATTAGTCCCGACCCCAGCCACAACCGAAACTAATGGTCCGGACGAAAGGTCTGTTTTCCACTACTGTAAAGACCCAATCTAATTTTTTCAATCACGGAGAAGCTTCCATATTGCTTCAAGTGGTGAAGGCCACGCCTTTTAAAGGGATTTCCTCTAGATCATGTACAATACTGTTAAATAAATCCATGCTATTTGAGTCGCAGCCAGGTATGTTTCTATATCTAGGTCCTCGATGAGATTAAAATCTCCAAACATCATTCGGTATTGCATTTGTGATGAGTCAAGATCATCAAGATAGTTGAAGAAATCAGTCTTGTTTTCATTTTCTTTTATGGATTTCTTTCTATATGGAGTGAAATAGGTAAGTGGTTTTGTTGAGACACAAGTCAAACATCACGCAAAAGCACTTGGTGTTCAACACAAAACATCCACAAGATGTGAAAACAAATTAGACAAGGCCTAAGAAAAACCATGGTGCTCTGATTTTCTCTAGACTGGAACCATTGTTTTAAGGTAGACAGACAGGTAGGATCTACTACTACCGAGGTAAAGTGGTGGGGCCGGGCTACCCAGCCACAAAGGCAGGCGCGACCCAAAGGATGATACCAGGCGCTGGTGCCATGGCGCCCAACAAGCAGAGCGGCGCTGCCTACGGCCTACCACCGCCTCCGCGTGCGTGCGAGAGGGCGGCTAGGCTCCGGTGCCACACGCCGCATGCAGCCATGAAGTCCGGTTGGATTTCATTAAGGTCACTGGGCTTCTGTACAGAAGTGTATTTGCCGACGTGTCACAGAGTGGACCCTGGAAGAACTAAATAGAGAGATTATTTTCGAATAATAAAAACTAGGAGGACCAAAATGAAAAAAATACAAGAGAATCCCACCACGGCAGGGCACCACTGCTCCTCCCCTTATCCGCCTCCTGGAACCTGACCTCCCCTTTGCCTTGTGGGCGTGTGCCCGGCTCCAAAAGCTTCGCCGTGGTGGTGTGCACGAGCCGCCTCCACCTTCCTCGGCATCTGCGGGCTAGGCGCCGAGGCCGCGCTGGACCAGTTGAGGTCGTGGCCAGCCAGCGTGGCGGAACACGACTACACTCTGCAGCCAGCGGTCTTAGGATCGCCTCCGGAGGCGGCATGACCAAGTAAACCCTCGAGAGGCCCCGCTTCGCGAGGATACGGTCTGTCTCCAGGGGATGCGTTCAAGAGAAGGACCCCTCTGTAACCCTCCACTGCGCTGCCTCGAGGTGTGCTTAGGGCCTATTTGGTAATCTCGCCGGGCTTTTAGTAGTCGGGGCGGATCCGACAAGCGGCACAACGACCCTGCGCTTGCGCTTCCGGTTCACCTCGCGGTGAAGGAAGGCCTGGTACGTCGCCTTTCCTGTAAGAAGAGGACTTACGACCTCAGCATGGCAGGCGCCCACCTTTGCCGTTTTGGTGCTAGGAAGAAAACCAGGTAGCGCCGGATGGAGACAAACGATACAAAAGAAGATCGCTTTATAGGAGGACGAGGAATCCCTGGCTCCCAAGACTAGTTCACCAAAAGTAGTCTTGTCGACCAGGACCTCTCGGAGAGGCATTGTGGTAGCCCTTCCTGCCTAAGAATTGGGGGAAGAGGCCCAACACCTCTATATAAGGGGCACTCCTCTTACCTTAGCACGGATCGATTCTAGAGATCTAAAGCCCTAGTTCCTTCGCGGGACAATTCTCTGACATTTGTCGCGCCTGGTAGAGGGTTGAGGCGCAATTTCGAGACCTTCATAAACCTTGATGCCATTTCGACTCGCAACGAGACTTGCGCCGAGCGCGCTCTCCATCGAGTGGCAAGAAAGGCTCAGATGCAGTCCGCCCCGCGGCGAGCTGCCTCCGAGCAGGCCTCGTGGACGGAGGATGAGGGGGGCTCTTCCTACCACCCGTCACGGGAACCACTATCCTCGTCGCGCGGTGCCACTTCGCTCTACCGCACCACATCTTCGTGCAGCCTCTCCAAGCGCCTAACGCCAGAGGCCGCCAAGCGCATGGTGTACAAGCTCCTAGTCCACCCGCTAGCGAACCAGGCAAAGGAAGGTGGTGCGACCGGCTCACCGAGCTCCTCGACATCGCCACCTTCTCTCCAGGCAGGCAGTGGGCTTGGGCCAAGGACAAGGCACCAGGGTCCGGGGGCTCACACCTGGATCGATGCCACGTGGGCGCCCACAAGCCCAACAACATAACTCCTCCATAGGCAAACAACTGCCAAATTATCTCACCCCTGCAGCCGCGTGGGCGCCAGGACCGCCGCATAGAGGAAATCGCCGTCGCGGGTCAACAGAACCGCACGGCCCTCACTAGGGGCAAGGAGGTGCATGCGAACAGCTACCTCTCCTTCACCAAGGAGCTCCGTCGCGTGGTCTGGACACATTCCGCTCAGAGGTGCCTTCACGCTATGACGGGACGGTCAACCCATGTGAATTCATGCAACTCTACACCACGAGTATTGAGGCCATGGGAGTCGACGACCGCGTCATGGTGAAATGGCTCCCCCTATGCCTGAAGGACACAGCCAGTACATGGCTGATGAATCTCCCTATGGATTCCATCGATTCTTGGTCGGTCATCTTCTCCCTCTCCATCACCAACTTCAAGGGAACCTATGAGCGCCCCCTTGCCTACTACGACCTCTGCCAGGTATGCCAGCAACTTGGAGAGACCCTCTTCAAGTTCGTCCAGAGGTTTAGCCGAGTCCACGATAAGATCCCAAAGATCTTGGACTCCAACGTCATCACCGCTTTCTCTGAGGGTGTCATAGACGTCAAAGATGAGGAGAAGAACAACATCCATGGAGAAAACCTCACCATGGCAGCTGAACTCTTCATCATGGCTGAAAAGTGTTCCAAGGCGGAGGCAGGGCGGATGTTCGGCCTAGCCAAGGTGGAGACCACCCCCAAGGCCTCGAGCTCAGCCAACAGCAAGGACAAGGACCCCAAGAACAAGACCGCTTTCGTCCTTGCCGCTGAATCATACCAGAAGAGCCCTCGCGAGGGGAACGGCGAAGGGGAGCGATATGACCGCCCGTACTGCCTCATCCACAAGACGCATGGGCACCCTACTGATGACTACTTCGAGCTCAAAAAACTCTGCGACATGTGTAGCAACCAGATGGAGTGGAAAGGCATGGGCAAGGCAGCCCGCGAGGTGGTTACCAGGGGTGCGAACGCTGGAACAATAACTCTGGCGGCTGTGAAACTCCACAGGCGGGCTACCAGGCCAACACCGTGCAGCAGCACCAACACCCCCAGGAGAAGAGCCGCACGACACCATAGCCTACATCCTTGGTGGTTCCCAGGCTCCAGCATCCAACTGACACTTCAAGCTGCTCACTCGTGAGGTCGCCATCGCCAGACCAGGCATCCCAACCGCGAAGCTCAAGTGGTCCTAATGTGCCATAACCTTTGACGCCGGCGACCACCCCACTTCAACCAGGGTTGTGGGCACTCTAACCATGATCTGCACCACCACCATCAATAACATCATAGTCGCAAAGACCTTTATCGATGGAGGCGCCGACTTGAACATGATCCCCACCGAGACGTTCACCAAGCCGCAGGTGCCATACGACATGATGATGTCGACCATGCCGTTCTCCAGCGTGACCAACGGGACCACCATACCCATCGGGCAGGTGCGCCTCTCCGTCACGTTCGGGATGCGCGACAACTACCGCACCGATCTCATCGACTCTAACGTGGCGCACATTGGTCTCCCATACAACGTCATCCTCGGTTACCCTGCGCTGGCCAAGTTCATGGCGGACACCCTCCATGCCTACAACATCGTCAAGATGCCCGGGGGTAGTGGCGGAGTCATCCTGATTCGATGCGATGAGGTCGAGGCCCTACACTCCCTCGAGTGCGCCTATAAGACCGCAACTACTGCCTATCCCGGGGACATGGGTGCCATGGAATATGTCAAGGGCTCCATGAGGACAAAAAAGATGGTGGCCCAGGAAAATGCCATGGGCAAGAGGGAAGCAGCCTCCCTGTACCCACCTCGTGAGGAGAGGACCATGTTCGGCACCCATACCCTCAAGAGGGACACCGGGCCACTGCCGCCTACCCTCGCGAGTGCTGAAGAGGCTCCCCAGAACTACATCGACCTAGGGGCTGCAGACTTCCTGGTAGACTGCACTCAACGCGCGTACAACTTCGACCGTCTCCCCGACAGCGTCTAAGCTACCGGCTGAGCAGGAGGATCAGGCTGCTGGAAGGTGGACAAACCTCTTCGTACGCGCACCTGACTTCTCGACCTTTTGAAGGTGACCTCCCAAAACCTCATAATTTACAGCTTTATCTCCTGTAAGACCCCATGTTAGCCACCACAACATTGTAATAACATCGAACTTCTGACGTTTTTTGGATCTTGTGCCCCGCGCATGTCTTGCCATTTGTTTTTCCCTCATAAATTTTTTTCTCCAAAATCATGCAGGACAGGAGTTCCCTTACATACAACACACGAGTAGGGGGTTAGGCATGGTGCTCATCACTAGGTCACTTCCCGTCATCATTGGAGCCTAAAGTGTCGAGGTTTGAATTTACAGACTAATTCCAGCCATAAGTCACCTCACCTACGGTTTTTGGTGCTTGAGACCCTCGCGTGGAGCATGTACGTAACCCCAGCGGCACGCATCTTTTCCATACAACCCTCTCCTGGTAAGCTCTACGGGGTGGCCCGTGAGGTACATTCCCTCCGCTAGCAAAAAAAAGTACATGACCTAAAGTTTCGAGATCTGAACTTACGGATTGGTTCCGACGACGAGTCACCTCACCTACAGTTCATGTCACCTAGATTTCTCTCATGGCGACATGCTCAGGATTTCACTAGTGCGTGTTTTTTTCCTACAGGGTGAATCTTTAGGCACTCCCCTCCAGTGGCCCAAGCTCTCAGGACCTAAAGTGTGAAGATATGAGATTACTGGCCGATTTCGGCGGTAAGTCACCTCACCCATGGTTCATGATATTTAAAAAAACCTCGTGATACACCTACGTCGCCTTTGCAAGGGGCCAACATGATAAGCATTTAACCTACAACTTTCTCCTCGAGAGGCTTAAGGGGTGGATCTGGAGGCACACCCTCTCTAGCGGCCAAAACTTTGCAGGACTTACGGTTCGGTTTCAGTAGTAGGTCATCTCACCCACGGTTCCTAGCGCATAAAAATGCTTGACGCAAGTACATTTCAGGGCCACCATGGCACTTGTGTTCTCTCCACAATCATCTCCTCGAGAGGCTCCATGAAGGGCGCGCGAGGTAGAGTCCCCTCGCGACGCAATCGCTACCTGCGGCGCAAAAACTACCAACAGCGAGTTGCCACGCCCATGTTAAAGTGTTTTCCCTACAGTACTCCCCTCGAGAGGTCTGCAGAATTGGTCGCGAGACAAAGCCTCGTCACGAGCCTAAACATCGACAACTGCGGCAAACGCCTGAACTCGCTCCCCTTTCCTCGAGAGGTGGCTCGCAGAGTCGCTCCCTCAAGCAAGGAATAAGAGTACGCGTATGCCTCGCGAGGCTAAATACCACTCAAAATGTTGGGCCCCGAGGCCAGACTCCCTCACAAGGGCACATGCCAAAACTTCTCACGGCTCAAGAGGTCCTGCCAAATCATTGTGCCCTCAACTCAAATACCCTTCACGAGGGCAGGGGATTCCCCTGGAAACATAAGGAAGCTCCTCTCGACCATCGGGCGGAACCTGCCGCACAGCGGCCACAGCCACAGCTGGGAGAGCTTCTCGCGAGCAGCGTTTCCTAGACACCTCTTGTGGAAACTTATTATCAGGGTGCGGCCTTCACGAGCCCCCTCACGAAGGTATCTTCCTAGAGCACCTCTGCCACTCAGAAGGAAAGCAAGGGCCTTGCGAGGGAAGTCACCTAGAAAAAGCCATGCAGGCAGCCACCTCTAGCTTCGCCGAGCCGGTGCCGCGCTATGTCCACTCTCAGACTCCAGCATCACTTTACACACATTGCTTAAAACAGTTATCCGTTTCTTGCAACTTAATACAGGAGGGGGTTCGGATGATAACCTGAAGGTGGATTACTAGTCATAGATGCAGTTGGATGGCAGTGTATGTATATTGTTGTAATGCCCAATCAAATCTCATAGGATCATGCATGTCTAGTATTGCATTGTTATGCCTTGCTCAGTCCTATCAATTGCCCCGCTGTAATTTGTTTACCCAACATGTTATGTTATTTATTTTAAGGAGAACACCTCTAGTGAACTATGGACCCCGATCCATCTTTACCATTGATACATCATCTACTGTACTGTTTGTAGGGTTTCGTAGCATGGAAAACAAAAATTTTCTATCGCATACAAACAAACAAGCCAAGATCTATCTACTAGATTGTAGCAACGAGTCGATGGAATAACTTACCCTCGAAGATTCCAAAGCGTTTAACGAGAGCAGATTCTCGTGGGTGATGTAGTCGTACTCTTCCCGATCTCAAGATCGCATAGACGATCCTTCCGGCGCTGCGTTCGGGCAGCGCTCCCGCAGTCGGTCACACGTTCGGTACTCGACGAAGACTTTCCTCTCCCTTGTTCCAGCAGGCAGCGGAGGTTGTAGCACTCTCCTCGCAATTCCGGCAGCACAACGGCGTGGTACCGGAAGTAGAGGGGAGATCTCGCAGGGCTTCGCCTTAAGCCGGAGCGAGTATGGTGGAGTATGAGAGAGTCCCTCGACGATCTAGGGTTTAGACACGCCGAGGAGGAGGCTAGGCCGGCGGCTAGGGTTTCACCTAGGCGGCAGCGAGTGCCCTAGGGCCGGCGGCGGCTATGGAGGCGGCGGCGGCTTGGGGCTAGGGTTTGGAGGAGAGGATCTTGTGTGTCTCTAGGAGGGAGCCCTGCCCCTCCTTATATAGGTGGAGGGGCCGGCCGGCCAAGGGGAGGGAGAGGAGTCCCTCCCCAACTCGGCTTGGGTGGTGCGCTGCTGGTTGGAGGAGGGAACTCCTCCCCAACTCGGTTTCCACCTCTCCTCCTCTTTCCAAAAACTGCCGTTTGACTTTTCAAACTAGCCGTTTGACTTTTCAAACTAGGATTTACATAAACCCTTTATTTTGGACAGCGAAGACACCTAGTACATAATGCAATCATACCAACCTGATATAACACATTCATGTACCCTTCCCCTCCAGAGTGCCGGACATTCCGGAACCTTCTAGAACATTCCCGATGAAAACACCGGAATCATTCCCCAACTCCGAAACGGGACTTTCCTTATATGAATCTTATTCTCCGGACCATTCCGGATCTCCTCGTGTTATCCCGAATCCCATTAGAGACTCCGAACAACATTCGGTCTCTTTATCATCATTCCATAACTACTCAAACAACGTCTAATCCTTAAGTGTGTCTCCCTACGGTTCGTGAATTATGCGGACATGATCGAGACACTTCTCCGATCAATAACCAATAGAGGAATCTGGAAATTCATATGGCTCCCACATAATTCTATGATTACTTTGCGATCGAATGAACCACTTACATACGATACCAATTTCCCTTTGTCTCACGATAGTTTATTTATCCAAGGTTATGATCGTCGGTATCTCTGCATACCTAGTTCAACCTCGTTACCGACAAGTACTCTTTTCTCGTTCCCGTGATATGTGATCCCTTGTGAGCCAGTCACATGCTTGCAAGCTAATTGGATGACATTTCACCGAGAGGGCCCAGAGTATATCTATCCGTCATATGGATGGACAAATCCCACTCTTGATCCATGTGTTTCAACCAATACTTTCCGAACATTCAATGCCACCTTTATAGCCACCCTGTTACGGTGTGGTGTTTGATGTCATCAAAGCATCCATCCGGTAAAGGTGATATGCATGATCTCATGGTCGAAGGAATTAGGTTACTATGTATCAGAAAGCATATAGCAATTGAACTATTGAAATGACTTGATCTTAATGCTACGCTTATCTATAGGAGTATGTCCACCATATCATTCTCCTAACGATATTATCTTGTTGTTAATAACATCTCAATGTTCATGATAGGGAAACCACAATCATTTATTAACCAACAAGCTAGTATAATATAGAGGCTTCACTAGGGACTTCAAATTAAGTTTACAAATCACACAAGTATTAATGTTTCCTTGTTAATACTATTATAGCATGAATGCAAACATTTATCATAAACACAAAGATATAATAATAACTACATTTATTATTGCCTCTAGGGCATATCTCCAACAGTCTCCCACTTGCACTAGAGTCATCTAATCTAGATTACATGGTAATATACCGAACACCCATGGCAGTTTGGTGCTGGTCATGTTTTGCCCTCGGGAGAGGTTTAGTCAACGGATCCGCCACATTAAGATCTGTGTGTACTTTGCAAATCTTTATATCCCCGTCTTGGATATGTTCTCGAATAGCGTGAAAACGTAGCTTGATATGCTTCATCTTCTTGTGTGACCTTGGTTCTTGTGCATTGGCTATGGCGCCCATGTTATCATAGTAGATAGACATTGGGTCCAGCGCACTAGGAACCACACCCAGCTCTGTAATGAACTCTTTCATCCATATCGCTTCTTGTGAAGCCTCCGAAGCAGCCATGTATTCGATTCAGTTGAAGATCTCGCCACAACGCTTTGCTTTGCACTCCTCCAGCTAACTGCTGCACCATTCAAAATAAATACGTATGCAGATTGTGATTTAGAATCATCCGGATCGGTGTTCCAACTAGCATCGGTGTAACCATTAACAACAAGCTGTTCATCACCTCCATAAGAAAGAACCATATCCTTAGTTCTTCTCAAGTACTTAAGAATGTTTTTGACCGCTGTCTAATGATCCACTCTTGGATCACTTTGATATCTGCTAGTCAAACTAACAGCATATGCAATGTCGGGTCTAGTACATAGCATGGCATACATTAGAGATCCTATGGCTGAGGCATAGGGAGTCTTACTCATCCTTTCTCTATCTTCTGCCGATGTCGGACTCTGAGTTTTACTCAAGGTCGTATTGGGCAACATGGGCAAGAACCCTTTCTTGCTGTCTTCCATTCCAAACCTCTTTAGAACTTTGTCCAAATATGTACTTTGTGACAATGATATTTGGCGTTTTGATCTATCTCTATAAATCTTTATGCCTAATATGTAATCTGCTTTGCCAAGATCCTTCATTGAAAAACTATTATTCAAATATTCCTTGACTCTATTAAGAAGGTCTACATCATTCCCAATCAACAATATGTTATCCACATATAGTATTAAGAATGCTACAGAGCTCCCACTCACTTTCTTGTAAATACAAGCTTGTCCATAAGTTTGTATAAAACCAAAACTTTTGATTACCTTATCAAAACGTTGATTCCAACTTCGGGATGCTTGATTCAATCCATAGATGGATCGTTGAAGTTTGCATACCTTGTTAGCATCTTTAGGATCGACAAAACCTATGGGTTGCATCATATACAACTCTTCATCAATGTCTCCATTGAGGAATGCTGTTTTGACATCCATCTGCCATATCTCATAATCATAATATGCAGCGATTGCTAACATAATCCTCACAGACTTTAGCTTCGCTACTGGTGAGAAAGTCTCATCGTAGTCAACTCCTTGAATTTGTCGAAACCCCTTTGCGACAAGTCGAGCTTTATAGACAGTAACATTACCATCAGCATCTGTTTTCTTCTTGAAGATCCATTTGTTCTCAACGGCCTTCCGGCCATCCGGTAAGTCCACCAAAGTCCACACTTAGTTTTCGAACATGGATCCAATCTCGTATTTCATGGCTTCTTGCCATTTATTGGAATCTGGGCTCATCATCGCTTCCTCATATGTCTCAGGGTCATCGGTGTTGTCCACCAACATGACATTCATAACGGGATCATACCAATCTGGAGTGGTACGAGTTCCCGTCGACCTGCGAGGCTCTATAGCGACTTCAGCCGAAGTTTCATGATCATCATCATTAGCTTCCTCTCTAACTGATGCAGGCGCCACAGGAACTTCTTCCGGTGCTACGCTACTCGCAATTTCGAGAGAAGGTTCGACAACCTCGTCGAGTTCTACTTTCCTTCCAGTCACTTCTTTCGAGAGAAATTCCTTCTCTAGAAAGGATCCATTCTTGGCAATGAAGATTTTTCCTTCGGATCTATGATAGAAGGTTTACCCAATAGTTTCCTTTGGGTATCCTATGAAGACGCATTTTTCCGCTTTGGGTTCAAGCTTGTCCGGCTGTAACTTCTTTACATAGGCTTCGCAACCCCAAACTTTAAGGAACGACAATTTAGGTTTCTTCCCAAACCATAATTCATACGGCGTCGTTTCAACGGATTTATATGGTGCCCTATTTAAAGTGAATGCGGCTGTTTCTAATGCATAACCCCAAAATGATAGCGGTAAATCTATAAGTGACATCATAGAACGAACCATATCTAAGAGAGTTCGATTACGACGTTCGGACACACCATTACGCTGTGGTGTTCTCGGTGGTGTCAATTGTGAAAGTATTCCACATTTCTTCAAATGCTCGCCAAACTCGTAACTTAGATATTCACCTCCACGATCAGAACGTAGAAATTTAATCTTCTTGTTACGTTGATTCTCAACCTCACTTTGAAATTCCTTAAACTTCTCGAAAGTTTCGGACTTATGTTTCATGAAATAGATATACCCATATCTACTCAAGTCATCCGTGAAGGTAAGAACATAACGATAACCACCGCGCGATGCTACACTCATTGGACCACAAACATTGGTATGTATGATTTCCAATAAGTCCGTAGATCGCTCCATCATACCAGAGAATGGAGTCTTAGTCATTTTACCCATCAGACATGCTTCGCATATTTCAAGTGATTCGAAATCAAGTGATTCAAGAAGTCCACCGGAATGGAGTTTCTTCATACGCTTCAATCCAATGTGACCAAGACAACAGTGCCACATGTAGGTCGAGTTATCGCTCGATTTCAAACGTTTAGCCTCAATGTTATTAATATGTGTATTTCCACTATCGAGATTCAATAAGAATAGACCATCTATCAAAGGTGCATGTGCATAAAACATATTACTCATATAAATCGAACAACCATTATTCTCGGACTTAAACAAGTTACCGTCTCGCAATAAACAAGATCCCGATATAATGTTCATGCTTAACGCAGGCACCAAATAACAATTATTTAAGTATAAAACTAATCCCGATGGTAGATGAAGGGGTAGCGTGCCGACCGCGATCACATCAACCTTTGATCCGTTTCCTACGCGCATCGTCACCTCGTTCTTCGCTAGCTTCCGTTTATTCTGCAGCTCCTGTTTCGAGTTACAAATATGAGCAACCGAATCAGTATCAAATACCCAGGCACTACTACGAGTACTAGTGAGATACACATCAATAACATGTATATCAGATATACCTTTCTTCTTGATGTTGCCGTTCTTCAAATCCGCCAAGTACTTTGGGCAATTCCTCTTCCAGTGACCTTCTCCCTTGCAGTAAAAGCACTCAGTATCAGGCTTAGGTCCAGCCTTGGTCTTCTTCGTCGGCGCGGTAACTTTCTTACCACCCTTCTTGAAGTGTCCCTTTTGCTTAGACTTTCCTTTCTTGAATTTGGTGGTCTTATTTACCAACAACACTTGGTGCTCTTTCTTTATCTCCACTTCTGCAGATTTTAGCATGGCAAAGAGTTCTGGCAACTGTTTGTTCATGTTTTGCATACTGTAGTTCATCACAAAGTTATTGTAACTTGGTGGTAGTGATTGGAGGACACGATAAATCCCCAAAGCATTAGTAATCACTATACCCAAGCTTTGAAGTTTGCTTGCGTGCCCAGACATCTTAAGCACATGCTCACTGACGGAGCTGCCCTCTTCCATCTTGCAGTTAAAGAACTTTTCAGAAGCCTCATAGCTCTCAATTGCCGCGTGAGTCTCAAAGATCAATTTGAGTTCACGGACAATATCATGTGGGTCTGAATTCTCAAACCTTTTCTGAAGCTCCGATTCTAAACCATACAAGATAGCACACTGAACTATGGAGTACTGAGTCTTCCGAGCGAGGTAAACGTTCTTTACTTCATCGGTAGCATCAGCTGCAGGGGGGTCACCTAGCGGTGCATCCAGCACATAGGTCAAATTACCAGCTGTGAGGACAATCCTCAAATTGCGGAACCAATCCGCGAAGTTGCTTCCATTGTTTTCCAACTTTTCTTTCTCTAGGAATGCATTAAAATTGATGGTAGGGGCTGCCATTGATCTACAACATATTTGCAATAGTTTAGACTAAGTTTATGACAAATTGAGTTCTAATTAATAATCAAATTAATCTAGGCACTCAAAACAACATCCCTCACATTGTTTTAGTGATCACACGAACCAAACCCACCATATCAAAACCGATCATCACGAGAGTTGATATAGTTTCAATGGTGAACAATCGACATGTTCATCATATCTACTATATGATTCATGTTCTATCTTTCGGTAATCCGTGTTCCGAGACCATGTATGTACATGCTAGGCTCGTCAAGATCAAACCTTAGTTTCTGCATGAGCAAATCTGGCTTGCTCACGTTGTATACACTTGTAGAATCTAACACACCCGATCATCACATGGTGCTTCGAAACAACAAGCTTTAGCAACGGTGCTAACTAAGGGTGAACACTTTATGATTTGAAATTCATGTGCATGAGGGATCATCTTATAATGCTACCATCGTCTACTAAGCAATACAAGATGCATAAAGGATTAACATCACATGCAATTCATAATATGTGATATGATATGGCCTTTCTTCTTTGTGCTTCCGATCTCCATATTCTAGCACGAACATGATATCCATCATCACCGGCATTGCATCAAGGTCAATGACGCTTCTCCATGGTTGTCGTCCACCAGCTTCAACTATTACAACTACTTTGAATAGACACGCGGGTCTTAACAGAAATTAAAGACAACCATATGGCTCCTGCCGGTTGCCGACTTACAATAAGGAACATTGCATACATCATATATAATCACAATCATGGCCATATCACATCACTGCACACCCCTGCAAAACAAAGTTAGACGCCTCTACTTTCTTTGCATATTTTACGTGGTTTGGGGCTTTCAATAAGTGTCGTTCTAACTTACGAACAAGAACCACAACATTGATACTAGTATTGTTAATCACCCGTTGTAAATTGGATCTTAACTATGCTAGGAGAAACAGGCACCCGCAAAGCCACTTATGCAATACAAGTTGCATGTCAAGCGTGGAGCAAGTCTCATGAACGCTGTCATGTAAGGTTAGCCCGGGCCGCTTCATCCCAACATACCGCAAGATGCAAAGTACACAAAAAGCAATCGACAATAAAAGCATCAACGCCCACAATGACCATTGTGTTCTACTCGTGCAACATATCTACATATAGACACAGCTCTGATACCACTGTAGGGTTTCGTAGCATGGAAAACAAAAAATTTCTATCGCATACAAACAAACAAGCCAAGATCTATCTACTAGATTGTAGCAACGAGTCGATGGAATAACTTACCCTCGAAGATTCCAAAGCGTTTAACGAGAGCAGATTCTCGTGGGTTATGTAGTCGTACTCTTCCTGATCACAAGATCGCGTAGACGATCCTTCCGGAGCTGCGTTCCGGCAGCGCTCCCGCAGTCGGTCACACGTTCGGTACTCGACGAAGACCTTCCTCTCCCTTGTTCCAGCAGGAAGCGGAGGTTGTAGCACTCTCCTCGCGATTCCGGCAGCACAATGGCGTGGTACCGGAAGTAGAGGGGAGATCTCGCAGGGCTTCGCCTTAAGCCGGAGCGAGTATGGTGGAGTATGAGAGAGTCCCTCGACGATCTAGGGTTTAGACACACCGAGGAGGAGGCTAGGCCGGCGGCTAGGGTTTCACCTAGGCGGCGGCGAGTGCCCTAGGGCCTGCTGCGGCTATGGAGGCGGCGGCGGCTTGGGGCTAGGGTTTGGAGGAGAGGATCTTGTGTGTCTCTAGGAGGGAGCCCTGCCCCTCCTTATATAGGTGGAGGGGCCGGCCGGCTAAGGGGAGGGAGAGGAGTCCCTCCCCAACTCGTCTTGGGTGGTGCGCCGCCGGTTGGAGGAGGGAACTCCTCCCCAACTCGGTTTCCACCTCTCCTCCTCTTTCCAAAAACTGTCGTTTGACTTTTCAAACTAGCCGTTTGACTTTTCAAACTAGGATTTGAATAAACCCTTTATTTTGGACAGCGAAGACACCTAGTACATAATGCAATCATACCAACTTGATATAACACATTCATGTACCCTTCCCCTCCGAAGTGCCGGACATTCCGGAACCTTCTAGAACATTCCCGATGAAAACACCGGAATCATTCCCCAACTCCGAAACAGGACTTTCCTTATATGAATCTTATTCTCCGGACCATTCCGGATCTCCTCGTGATATCCTGAATCCCATTCGAGACTCCGAACAACATTCGGTCTCTTTCTCATCATTCCATAACTACTCAAACAACGTCGAATCCTTAAGTGTGTCTCCCTATGGTTCGTGAATTATGCGGACATGATCGAGACACTTCTCCGATCAATAACCAATAGAGGAATCTGGAAATTCATATGGCTCCCACATAATTCTACGATTACTTTGCGATCGAATGAACCACTTACATACGATACCAATTTCCCTTTGTCTCACGATAGTTTATTTATCCGAGGTTATGATCGTCGGTATCTCTGCATACCTAGTTCAACCTCGTTACCGACAAGTACTCTTTTCTCGTTCCCGTGATATGTGATCCCTTGTGAGCCAGTCACATGCTTGCAAGATAATTGGATGACATTTCACCGAGAGGGCCCAGAGTATATCTATCCGTCATATGGATGGACAAATCCCACTCTTGATCCATGTGTTTCAACCAATACTTTCTGAACACTCAATGCCACCTTTATAGCCAACCTGTTACGGTGTGGTGTTTGATGTCATCAAAGCATCCATCCGGTAAAGGTGATATGCATGATCTCATGGTCGAAGGAATTAGGTTACTATGTATCAGAAAGCATATAGCAATTGAACTATTGAAATGACTTGATCTTAATGCTACACTTATCTATAGGAGTATGTCCACCATATCATTCTCCTAACAATATGATCTTGTTGTTAATAACATCTCAATGTTCATGATAGGGAAACCACAATCATTTATTAACCAACAAGCTAGTATAATATAGAGGATTCACTAGGGACTTCAAATTAAGTTTACAAATCACACAAGTATTAATGTTTCCTTGTTAATACTATTATAGCATGAATGCAAACATTTATCATAAACACAAAGATATAATAATAACTACATTTATTATTGCCTCTAGGGCATATCTCCAACACTGTTTACTTCCTGCAAGCAATCATTACCTTCCACACCATATGTTTAATGCTTTGTTTTTAGCAAACCGATGAGATTGACAATCTCACTATACGTTGGGGCAAAGTCTTGAGTTTGTGGTGTGCAGGTTCCAAGTTGTTAGCAACACCTTGGAGTTGTTTCCTTGATCCTACTGGTTCGATAACCTTGGTTTCGTAACTGAGGAAAGACTTACTATTGTGCTCATCACACCTTCCTTTTGGGGTATTCCAACAAAGCTCTATAGTGATCAGAGCCGCATCAACCGTCGCTTTCGTGGGAGCAACTCTCAGGGCGGAAGCATCGCGCTCGATATCTACGACCAAGGGTGCACAACCGTTTGGAATCCACGGCCAGGATAAGGGCGTGGTAGACCCGTGTTGACCAAATGGGTGTCGGGACCCATTAACTATCCTAGGCCGCTTGCCCCTTCGAGTCCACCAAAGGACACATGAAAGTCAAGCGCCCGGGGGCTACTATTATTTAGAGTCCTAGCAACCGGGGTGCCATGCCCCCACGGTTGATAGGTCTAGTGCCAGGGCAGTTACGCCCTCAAGAGGCTGGAGCGCCTCCGGAGGTGACACGACCAAGTGAACCCTCATGAGGAGACGGTCTCCAGGGGATGTGTCCAAGAGAAGGACATCTCTTCCGGTTCTCCTTGGTAAAGGAAGGTCCGGTCCGTATCCTTACCTGTAAGAAGAGGAAAGACGACCTCAGCATTATAGGAGCCCACCTTTGCAGTTTTGGTGCTAGGAAGAAAATAAGGCAGCGCCGGATGGAGACAAACGACGCTAAGAATATCACTTTACACGAGAACAGGGAAGCCCCGTCGCCCAAGAATCGGTCTACCAAAAGTAGTTTTGTAGACCAGGACCCTGAGGAGCAACATTGTGGTAGCCCTTCCCGCCTAAGAATTGGGGGAAGAGACCCAATGCCTCTATATAAGGAGCCCTCCTCCTACCTTAACACTGAAGGGAATATGCCCTGAGAGGCAATAATAAAGTGTTTATTATGTGTATTCCAAGTATATGATAGATGTTTATTTTACATGCTATAATTGTATTAATACAGAAAAATTAATACATGTTTGTTTAATAAACAAACAGAAAGTTCCTAGTTATGCCTCTCTCTCATAAACTAGCTCGTTGATTAACAAGATGATCAAGGTTTCCTGATCATGGACATTGGATGTTGTTAATAACAGGATCACAACATTAGTGTAATGGTGTGATGAACATTCATCCGAAGTATAACATTACGATCAAAGTCATTGAGTTTATATTGCTATAACAACTTACGAAGTGATCCTAATCCTTAGACCATGAGATCATGTCAATCACTAACACCGGAAGAGTTTCTTGATAACATCAAACGTCACGCCGTAACAGGGTGATTATAAAGATGGATTCAGAACTAATAAAGCGTTATGTTGAGGCTCATGGATCAAGAGTGGAATTTGTTCATCCCGATGACGGATAGATATACTCTGGGCCCTCTCGGTGATATCACATGGATTAGCTTGCAAGCAAGTGATTTGATCACTAGAATGTTATATCACGGGAACGAGAAAAGAGTGCATGTCGGTAACGATATCAAACTAGGTATGGAGATACCGATGATCGAATCTCGGACATGTAATATATCGTGAAACAAAGGGATTAAGATACTAGTGTAAAAAGGTTCCGACGATCACAAGAAAGTCATCGTTGAATGTGTGGGAGTCAGTATGGGTCTCCAGATCCTGCTTCTGATTATTGATCCGAGAGGGGTCTAAATCATGTCCGCATTATTCACGAACCGTAGGGTGACACACTTAAGAGACACCGACATTCAATTGGATCAAAAGTTTCATGCCGAAAGAATGAACAAGCGCAGGAATTTATTTCACTAGATACCGAAACAGGTTTTCGGGTGAAATTGCATAAAGTGGTTATGCATGTGAAATGGAATTCTAGCAAGGGGTTATTTGTGAATGTTTGTCATTAAAGTAATTGACAAAATTCTGAATAAAATAAAAGAGTTTTATTTAATGAGAGTTTGCATTAAATTTTGTGGAAATTTAATGGGAATTTGAGTGGACTTTTGAGTGGAGGGAATTTAAAGGACATTTTGTGAGTGTAGTGTCCACCCACATGAATGAAGGAGGGGAGGGGGTATCCCCCATGGCCGGCGGCCACCCCCTTGGGTGCCCCCCTCCTCCTATAAAAGGAGCCCCCCTCCTCACTTGTCTCTCACACCTCCTCGTGAATGATCTCTCTCCCCCTATAAAATTTATTCCCATGGTATCAGACTAGCGAGATACATGTTCCCGGTGGCTATTCGGCAAGAAAGAGTTGTGCTTCCGCTGCATCGCTGGAGCGAAGAGGCGGAGGTTGCTCGGTGCCTCGAACGTGTGTGCGAGCACGGATGCGCTGCTGATTTGCGGCGCTAGGACTTCCTCTCGATCTTGAGATCGGCAAGAGAACGTCTACATCAACCACGAGTTGAACTCGTTAAACTTTGTCGGTCTTCAAGGGTATGTTCTCTACGGATATACATCCGCCCGTTGTTTGTATCTAATAGATAGATCTTGGTACATAGTTCACATCGTAGGAAAATTTTTGTTTTCTATGCTGCGAACCCTACAAGAACAGATCGATTTCAGAGATCTGAAACCCTAGTTCATTCACGGGAAAAATCTCCGACACCGTTCGACGACTTCCCGTCGGCAATCAACAACATCAGGCCGACACAGGGAGGAGCGGCAGCGGCGGCACGTTATCGACACGGTATGGAGGTTGAAGATGAAGGGCTTCTTAAATATCTCGTTTTAATTTTCTTTTTTCTTAAGGTGCTTTGTACTGTTCGTTGTTTCTTTTAATGTGAGAGTCCTATTCAACAAAAAAACAATCAGTAAATAACGTATTTCTAAGATCAGTGACCGTATAAAAAACCACTCGTCGATTTTACTCTTCTTTTTGGAAACTGCTAGGCGTCCCCCGGACGATGGGAGGGCTTCCATCGTCCTGCTTCCCGTGCTGACACGTGTCCATTTTCTGCAAAACATCCCGCGTTTGCTGCATATGTCCCCGCTTTTGCTTCCGAAGCAAAAAAACATTTCGTTTTAGAAATAGAACCTCTCGCCGGAGACCTCATCGGAGACCATGCAGCAAAAAAATTGTACTAATGCAGCAAAACCGTCCTCGTCGGAGACATCGTCGGAAATAACACGTTGATGACCCTCGCCGGAGACCATGCAGCAAAAAAGTTTCCGGCGAAGTCGGTTTTGCTGCATTAGCACAATTTTTTTGCTGCATGATCTCCGGCGAGGTCTCCGGCACTACGGCACACAGGCTCTTTGCCGTGTGGAAAAAATACACGGCAAAGCCCCCCCGGAACTCGGCAAAGGCTTTGCCGTGTGCATGCACACGGCAAAAGCCACACGGCAACGGCAGCCACGGCAAAGGCTCTTTGCCGTTTGTCTTTGCGCCCGGAACACGGCAAAGCCTTTGCCGTGTGTTTACTGCATACACACGGCAAAGTAAAGTACTTGACGGTTCCGTCCGTCTAACGGAGCCGACACATCTTTGCCGTGTTCCTCCTTTGCCGTGTGTGATGACTCTTTGCCGTGTCCCTGTTCTTCGCCGTGTGCCTCCTCTTTGCCGTGTCCCTGGTCTTTGCCGTGTGCCTCAACCTTTGCCGTGTGCCTCCTCTTTGCCGTGTGCCTCTACCTTTGCCGTGTGCCTCAACCTTTGCCGTGTGCATTGTTTTTGCCGTGTGTGTGCTCTTTGCCGTGTGCTCATTAGGGGTGACACACGGCAACGTTCATTCCTTTGCCGTGTGCCCGTGGGGGGGACACACGGCAACGTTCTATCCTTTGCCGTGTGTCTACTGCGCACTACACACGGCAAAGGCCCTGTGACATTGCCTAGGGGCGCACAGGTGGCTCACACGTGGCTTCTTTGCCGTGTGTATACACACGGCAAAGTGACCATTTGGCACTTTGCCGTGTGTATACACACGGCAAAGGGGCTGTCATTTTTCAATTTTTTTCCTGTTTCCAGTCATTTCCTGCAATTCAAAACATAATATATATATATATGATCTACAGATCATCAACAACAATAATATACTCATCAACAACAATAATATACTCATCAACAACAACAATATAATCATCACCAACACCAAAATGCATCATCAACACTAGCAAACATCATCACCACGAAAGCAAGAGATTTCACAAATATTACAATTTTCAAATGCTAGTGTTTATTCTTGCCACAAGTGTCTAATACTACCAAGTGCATAACCAACAAGTTATAAGACCTAAACTAGACAAATATTACAAGATCATCAACTCCGAGTGCTCCACAAGCTCATGCTCCATCGTGAGATCCTACAAGTTCAAGACAAGCACATAAATATGAGAAGTAAAATCATCAATATGTACAAGTTTCTAGGAAAGTTGATGGAAATGGAAATAACATGGGATTTTGACGAGTCTCATGGCAAATTACATCAATATGACAAGTAAAATCACGAATATCTACAAGTCCCATGGCATGTCTTGAATTTCTATAAGTGTCATGGCAAGGCTAAAATTTCTACAAGTGTCATAGCATGGCTAAAATTTTGACAATGGCATAGAATTATCTACAAGTGTCATGGAATTGATAAATTTGCTATAAGTATCATGGCAAGGCTAAATTTCCTACAAGTGTCATGGAATTTCTAAATTTTCTATAAGTATCATGACAAGGCTAAAATTTCTACAAGTGTCATATCATGGCTAAAATTTCTACAAATGCGATGGCATGGATAAATTTGACAAGTATAAGAAAACAAACCTGGAGGACTCTGATTCAGCCTCCGGACGACCGACGGATTGTTGACGGTGAAAGACGGCGGCGCCTGGTTGTTCGATCCACCGGCGGACCCACCAGGCGGCGGCATCGCATCGTCCATCTGCAGCATTGGAAATTGTGAGCATTAGACAATAAGGCAAGATTGAAAATTGCGAGCATTGGACAATAAGACACTTGATCACTTACCCACGAGAAGGCAAAAGGAGGAGTGGGAAGAGTCCCTGGTTGAGAATTGATGAGCATTTGCTGTGTCATCCACCGCATCATCTGCCCCTGTTGCTCCAGCAACCCCTGCTGATGGGCCATCTGCTGCTCCAGCTGCTGCTGCCGCTGCTCGGCCGCCTCTCTGCGTGCCCTATCAGCGGCCATCTCCTCCTGCGTCGTGTCGCCACGATTAGATGAACATTGCAACACAAAACATGTAGTAAAACATAGATGACCGAGGAAGAACATACCCGTAACTGCTCGAGAGCTACAACCGAAGGCCGTGGGCGGGTCTCTATAGCAGGCTGGTCGCTCGTCCTACCACGCCGGACCTGGCGCATAGATGGGATGGTCTTAGGGTCGACGGACCCGTGACCGATCCATAGGCGACCATTCTTCTGGCCTTCTCCCGCCAGCACGGCGACCTCGGGGTCGAAGGGGGCGGTCTCAGGGTTAGAATCTTCTCCATGCACCTCCTTGTACTTCTCAGGGTACTTCTCACCCCGGAGCCTGGCTCCCTCGTTCATCCATAGGCTCCCGTTCCTAGGCTCATCTAACGTGCGTGTCTTCTTCCAAACGGCAAACACGGACGGCTCTTGACCTGTCTTTATTTTCTGCACAAAAGAGCACGAAGTTAAGTGAAGGGGGACTCCAAAGGGCGAAGTAAAGAATAAAATTACAAGCAAGAACAAATAAAGCATTTTCTCACCTCTTTTTGCCTAAGAAGGGCGAGGGGGATGCTGCCTTGGCGGTGTGATCCACCCCCCATCTCCTCTCGCCGCTTATTTGCATCGGCGTGTTTCTGGAGGTAATTGGGGTGTGTCCACCACGCTACCATTGCCGTGAAGCACCGCTCGTCATTACCCACGAACTGAGGAGGGTTCTACTTCCACAAGACACACGTATTAGTACAATAGAAAATAGAATAAGGTCAAGAAATCAATAAAACAAAAATGCAACTACCTGCAGGTACTGCCACGGCTCGAAGAGCATCTCCCGGGCTTGGCTCTTGTTCATCCAAATCTTGCGATCGCCGAACCAGTTGCGAACGCAGTTCACGCGTGCCTCGTAGTGCATGTCTTGCACCTTCCTCTTGGCAAGCTCGTGAACAATCATCAAACACTCCCTTTTGCGCGTCCTGTCCATGTCGAAGAACTTCTACAAGTATGCACATAGGGAAAAAAGGGGGGTCAAAGGCGATTGAATTATGACAAGCCACGAGTTCAAGTGTATTTCATCCTCAAGGCGATTGAATTATGACAAGCAAAACAAACTTACCCAGAACAAAACCTGAACCTTCTCCGCGATGGTGGTGTACTTTTTGTCGGGATCTTCGGCATAGTGATAATGCTTCCAAGTCCAAGCCACATCCTTTGAACCATTTGGGAGAGTGACAATCCCAGGAAAATACTTTCTAACCAAGGCTCCAAGGATGCTTGAGTAGCCACGATATGGCTTGATCCCATCCTCATATAAAAAGGCACTGCAAAATGAAAAGGACAAGGTCAGTATGTGATACAAATTACAATGTATGGTTTAGGGTCAAATCATGTACCTCGACCCAGCGGGCACGAGTACCTTGTCCGCATAGGGATAAGGTAGGTCGGGGAGTCTCGAAACCCCACGCCGATATGGAGCCTTCTCCCGTGGCACCAGGCTCGGGTCCATGGCCGCGTACTCCTGAAGGTACTCCGTCTCATCCTCCGGAGGCGCCCACCTCAAGGACGTGTCAACCTCGTAGGGTAAAGACCCCAACCCCTCATCCTCATCCTCCTGCTGCTCCTGCTCCTCCTCGTCAGAATCCGAGTGCGTCCCCTCATCCTCCTGACGCCGAACTGGCTCCTCCTCCTCCTCGTCGTCCTCCCCCTCCTTCTCCTTCTCCTGCTCCTGCTCCTGCTCCTGCTCCTGCTCCTGCTCCTGCTCGTCCTCCTCGAAGACCGGAGGGGGACTAGGAGTCCTCGCACGCCTCCCACGCCCTCGCCGCTGTGAAGTGCGCGGTGGAGCACTAGCAGTAGCACTAGTAGGCTGCTTCCCCCTGACATCTTTTGAACCACCAGTCACCAGTTTTGCCAAGATTTTCAGCTTTCTTGTAACTCCCTTTCCCCCCGGCATCTTTCAATCACCTGCAAAACAGAGTGAAAAGAGTAGTTTATTAGTACACATCAGTGACACAAGATTCATAACAATACAATAATACTCAAGTTTTAAACACACACTATATTCGTATCGGCAAAGACGAAAGAAGAGAAATACTTCCATGATCCATATAGCATGGGTATGATACGCGGCAAGCCAAGGAAAGGATTCGGTCTCCACGGCAACGACTCCTCGAAAGGAATCGTTGTCGTGGATCGAGAATCCTTTCCTGGGCTTGCCACCGTCACATCCCCATGCTATATGAATCTCGAAAATACCTGTCCTCTCTCGACTTGGGGGATACGAGATGAAGCCTTCCTTGTGTTTCTCCAAAGACGAAAGGAAAGAAACCATTTCACGATTCATATAACAATGTCGCCCATGCTATACGAATAGTGAAGTAATGTCTTTCCTTTCGACTTTAGGGCTATCTAATATATTCCATTTAAGTCACGCTAGCTAATCTATATTCGTATCGGCAAAGACGAAAGAAGAGAAATACTTCCATGATCCATATAGCATGGGTATGATACGCGGCAAGCCAAGGAAAGGATTCGGTCTCCACGGCAACGACTCCTCGAAAGGAATCGTTGTCGTGGATCGAGAATCCTTTCCTGGGCTTGCCACCGTCACATCCCCATGCTATATGAATCTCGAAAATACCTGTCCTCTCTCGACTTGGGGGATACGAGATGAAGCCTTCCTTGTGTTTCTCCAAAGACGAAAGGAAAGAAACCATTTCACGATTCATATAACAATGTCGCCCATGCTATACGAATAGTGAAGTAATGTCTTTCCTTTCGACTTTAGGGCTATCTAATATATTCCATTTAAGTCACGCTAGCTAATCTATATTCGTATCGGCAAAGACGAAAGAAGAGAAATACTTCCATGATCCATATAGCATGGGTATGATACGCGGCAAGCCAAGGAAAGGATTCGGTCTCCACGGCAACGACTCCTCGAAAGGAATCGTTGTCGTGGATCGAGAATCCTTTCCTGGGCTTGCCACCGTCACATCCCCATGCTATATGAATCTCGAAAATACCTGTCCTCTCTCGACTTGGGGGATACGAGTTCTTACAAATACAAAGACAAAAGGAAAGAAATTTTATTACATAGAATAGAGTTCTTACAAATACAAAGACAAAAGGAAAGAAATTTTATTACATAGCCCAGCGGGATTACATAGCAAACACTACTACAAAGATTATTACTACTACATGCATGGATCAGAATCCTGAGTCGGGATTATGAATTGGACGAGAGGTTTCGTCATCGCTATCATTTTCCGGCCACCAATAATCATCCACGAAACCTGGAGGTGGTCCCTGTGGATCGTTCACGTCAAGGCCTGCATGGAACGCCTCGAGCAAACTCACATCTTGTTGGTTGTGAACCTCCTCAGCTTCATCTTGCGCAGTGTCTTCCTCCTCAGCTTCTTCTTGCTCATCGTCTACGACCATGTCACCATCGGCGGACAAGTCGATAGTGAATTTCCCGGGGAGCCCTTCTTCTTGATAAAACTCGCCATCATTTGTTGAGGGGTCTAGGCGGCGGTAATCATCCTTGTTTGGCAAGGGCGGCCTATTGCGTGTCGGTACCGTCATCACAACATCCCAGTCCTGTAGACGTTTTGTCGGGTTTTGGCATGGGTACGGAAGATAGAATACTTGGAAGGCCTGAGTAGCCAAAATGTAAACATCATCTCCCGCATAAACGGAGTTTCTCTTAACTTCGACCAGTCCAATTTCAGGATCCCGTTTCACCTTATGTGGGTCAAACCAATGACATTTGAATACAACGGGATTTAGCCCTTTGCCAAAACCATAATTCAGCTCATATATACCCTCGACTCTTCCATAGTACTGGAGGCCATCTGAGCCTTCACAAAAGACCCCGCTATTTGTTGTCTTCCGGTTGGGCCGGCTAGTTGTGTATTCATGGGTATGGAAGCGATACCCATTCACGTCATAAGCATTGAACGTGTCGACTGAATGGTTAAAGCCCCTGGCAATATTTCTTAGCTCGGGTTGCATCTCTTTGTCAGTTCTTGCCTACAAGTTAGAACGAGAAGTTTAGCATAAGAAGTTTATCACAAGAAGTGTAGCACAACAAGTTGGCTCGAATAGTACCAAACCACAGAACCAGCTGACGAAACCGAAACCACCACCCTTATCGAAAAGATCCTGCTCCTCTTGAGGGTTAGGCTCCCTATTTGGATTCTTCCAATGTGCACTCTTGAATCGTCTATAACAATTTAAAGGACAGTTAGGCACGGACATAGCAGTGAATGTTTGCGGAAAACTAAATGGTGATCACTTACTCGATGTACGGCTTCACTTCTTCCATGGTGTTCAAGACATACGAGTGGATCAACTCCCGCTCAAGTTTTTTCATTGCGAACCTCTTTGTGCCACTTGATTTGCCACCTAGCCCAACAAAGATGCTAAGATTGGGTACATCTTCAGGGTTGGCGGCATTGTAACGAAACACTGGGTTGTGCTTTGTGGGAATGTTGGCATCATAGTGCTTTGTGGTGAAGTTTGCAACCTCCTCGTTAAGGACTGCCTCGGCTATGGATGCCTCGATCTTGCATTTATTGCCTGTTTTCTTACGAAGCTTCTTTGTTTCTCTCTCGGGCGGATACTGCCAACGGGCCCACACAGGTCCCCCCTTTAAAGCCTCGTCCGCAAGATGCAAGATCATATGTTGCATCGGATTGAAGAACCCTGGCGGAAGGAGCATCTCTAGATCGCAAAGCAACTCGGGTGCCTGTTCATGTAGCTTCTCAAGCACTTTACGGTCTAACTCCCTAGCACAAATCTGGCGGAAGAAAAAGCTCAACCTCGACAGCACTCGCCAAGTCTCCTCATCGACATAGCCTCGAATCATCACCGGCATTATCCGCTCAAGCCATACGTGGTAGTCATGACTCTTGAGCCCTTGTACTCGCAATGTTTCCATGTTCGCACCCCTCATCCAGTTGGCCGCATAACCATCAGGGAAAAACAAACTTTGCGCGATCCACTGGAAGATCTCCCTTCTTTGGGGCTTTGTTGGGCAGAAAGGAGCCTTTGGCTTAGACCACCTTTTTCTGCCTTTGGCTCCGGGTGGCTGCATGTTCAACTTTGGCCTATCGCACAATGCTTCTTGATCAATTCGAGCCTTGATGTTATCTTTCGTCTTCTCGGTTTGCATTATGGTGCTCCAAAGGGCCTCACCGATATTCTTTTCGGTGTGCATTACATCAATGTTATGCGGGAGCTCAAGATCCTCAAAGTAAGGGAGCTTCCATAAGCACGGAATGTGGGTCCACTGGTGCGTATCCCCGTATCCCACGAAACCATTCCCATCGGAGTTTGGCTGGAGAGCTTCCAACTCAGCCTTGATTTCCTTTCCGGTCTTTAGAGGTGGCTTTGGATCAGGGACAACACGACCTTTCTTGAACCTCTTTTTATCACTCCTATATGGATTATTCGGCTCAAGACACTGTCGATGTTCATCAAAGCAGGAATACTTGCCTCCCTTCGATAGCCAGAAGAAAGTCAGAGATTGCATGCACACTGGGCAAGGCCACTTCCCATGTGTACACCAGCCGCAGAACAACGCACGTGCTGGTAGGTCATGCAGAGAGGTATGGTACCAGACATACATATCGAAGTGCTCGTTGTTTGAAGCGTCAAATGTTCGGATCCCCCGACCTTCCCAGCCACGAAGCAAGTCATCCACCAGCGGTTCTAGATACACATTCATGTTCTTACCCGGGTATTTGGGCCCTGGGATTATCATCGAGACAAACATGTTCTCTGATCTCATGCAGACGCCAGGGGGGAGGTTCAGGGGAATAACAAACACTGGCCAACAACTATATGCTGAAGCCGACATGCCATATGGATTGAACCCATCGGTTGATATGGCAACTGCTACGCTCCTCTTGTCACCGGCTTTATCAGGATATTTCTTGACAAAGTTCTTGCATGCACTACCATCCGACGGATGTATCATCTTGTCGAGGTATCTGTTCCCTTCTACTGCCCACTGCATCTGCTGGGCAGTATCCTCGGTCATGAAGAGTCGCTGGAGCCTCGGTATGATTGGAAGATACCGAAGAATGTTTTGGGCAACCCCGGTCTGCCTCTTCTGACCATCACCATCGGGATCGACCTCAAAGTACCTAGAGGATTTGCAGCGGATACAATAATTTGTCTTAGCATGCTCCTTTGTGAATAGCATGCATCCCTTCGGACAAGCGTGTATCGACTCATATGACATCTTAAGGTCACGGAGGAGTTTGGTCGAATAGTAGAAGTTCTCCGACAAGAGGTGCCCTTTCGGCAGAATGCTGCCAACGACGGCAAGCATATCATCAAAGTCCTCTCTGGTCAAGTTCCTGTGGCTCTTGAAGGCCAAAAGGCGAGCTATGGCATCCAGTTGGGTAACATCTGTATGTGCATGAAGGGGTCTCTGTGAGGCAAACAAAGTCTCGTAGTACTTTGCCGTGTTTTTTTCCTCCGGCTCCTCACTTGTCTCCGCCTCCTGAGGAGTCTCCGCCTCTACATGAGGGCTTTCAGGCGCATTAGCATTCACAAAGTTTTCTATGCACCTATCAAAACCAGCATCAAATTCTCCCCTTGGCTGACTCTGCTGCTGACCCTGCCGTGACTCCATCCTAGCACGTTTCGCTAACTTTTCACCATGGAATGTCCAAGTCTTATAGGATGGTGTGAACCCGTAATTGAGCAGGTGAGTACTCACATCATCCTTCGAATGTGTATTCAGGTTCTTGCATCTTGCACAGGGGCAGAAAATTCTTCTGGGTCTGCTAGGGACGGCAAATGCCCGGTTCACAAAGTCCTCGGCCTTTTCTTGCCATTCTGAGGTAAAGTCCCACTTACTGACATAGCCATCATACATCCAGTCACGATTCTCCATCCTCTAATCAGTACCAAAAACGACATATATAATGCTTTCAATTAATCATGCCATATAAATAAATCCGGTATAAGTTCGGTTAATTTTAGCAAACATACATTTTACGCCATAAATATATCCACCTATCTCTCTAATAGGTAAAGAGGGTCCTATCAACCGCGGGATCCGTAGATTGAGTATGTTCTCCCTGCTCTACCCCGATCCGACACAGAATTTCGGCAGCACCTCCCCGCTGCTCTCCCGATACACGTCTCGGCAAAAAGCCAAGAGGGATGTGCATCCGGAGAACAACAGGGAGGCGCAGACGAAATCCTATCTCGGACTGGAGTAGAACAAGGAAAACATACCCAACTACGCATCCGCCGGCTGTCCCGATAAATGCCGTAAGAGTTACGCTTCATAATATGCGAGACCACTAATGCATATTTATCCGCATAACCCTTACGGCCGGGAAGAGACGCCTAGGTAACGCGACAGACTTGGTGATCTACACACGAAAATAACCCTAGGTATTTGCAAGATAGGAGAATAGATTTTTACCCTTGAAGCGTGATCGAGAGGTGAAGAAGATGCTCGACCCTCCCGCAAAATGACCTACGCCGTCGACAACCCCACCCTCAGACTCGACACATATCCCCTGCATGAAGAAAAATTACTAAATTACTACTATAGACATGCCAAAAAATTACACATAATTCCTAAATTACTACTATACATATGCATATATGAAACAACATATATACATACTACTATACATATATGTAACAAATACATGGGACAAATACATGCTATATATATCTAACAATATATATACTAGAAATATATACTACACATACATACTAGCTACACATACATATATATACTAGCTACACATACACATACATACTAGCTACACATACATATATATACTAGCTACACATACATATATATACAACACATACATACTAGCTACACATACATATACTACACATATATACTAGCTAGCTACACATACATATACTACACATACACATAAATACTAGCTACACATACATACTACCTAGCTACACATACATGCATACATACCGATGGTGATGGGGCGGGCCGGCGGTGGGTGGAGGGGGCGCTGGACCGGGCGGAGGTGGAGCCGCCGGCGAGATCCCAGGGCGGGGGGCGGTGGCTGGCGCGGAGGTGGAGGGGGCGGGCCGGCCGGGGAGGAAGGGGCGCGGGGCGGATGGGCGCGGAGGCGGGTGGGGGATGGACGGGACGAGGAGGAGCCGGCAGCGGCGGCGCGGGGGCAGGGGTGGCGGCGGCGGGGAGGCGGTGGCGGCGGCGCTGGATCGAGGCGGCGGGGTCGGGTGTGGGGAGGCGTGGGTCGGGTGTGTGGGGAGAGGATAAGGCAGGAGGGGGGCGGGGGCGGGCCCGAGCCTATCTAGTTAGCTGCCTTTGCCGTGTGCCAACCAGGGAGGAACACGGCAAAGAGCTTTGCCGTGTACCCCCAGGAAACCACACGGCAAAGGCTTATTTTTTTTTGCTATTTTCTAATTTCTTGCTAAAGGTGGAAAAAAATTATTTGCCGTGTGTCTGTGGGATAGAGACACACGGCAAAGGACCTTTGCCGTGTGTTTGACGGCCACAGGCACACGGCAAAAGGACATCTTTGCCGTGTGTGCTTTCTCCTTTGCCGTGTGTGTCTCATGCTATTTTTCTAATTTTCTTTTTATTTTTCTTTCAAATGATTTAACTTTTTGTTGCCTATTTGTTAGTATTCAGACCATGGAAAACACTAACTTTGCAATAGACCATAAGGTTCTAGAGGATGCTGAACTTCATTTCCATTAGGTAGACGATCGAGGCCCGCAGATCATCAGGTTTCGCCGGTGGAAGTCCGCGAGAACGTCGGAATCATCTGAAAACTTGCATGTGTCCCTAGCATATGTTTTGAGTGTGGTGCAAGGTTGGTATAGGTGATTGCATGTGTCCCCCCTCGCATCCATGCGCTCTAAACCTAGAAGCGAAAGGTTATGGACCTGTATAAGGGGAATCTCCCCGTTACGGTGAAACCGGGCCGTATAGTGCCCAACTTGTGAACCAACATGGTTTCACATCATCCTATGACCTAGTGAGACACAACACAAGGAGAGAGCTTAACGCCGGGCTACCCCTGTCAGAAGAATGTCTAGGGGGGTAGACGATCCGAGGCCCGCAGATCATCAGGGTTTCGCCGGTGGAAGTCCACGAGAACGTCGGAATCAGCTGAAAACTTGCATGTGTCCCTAGCATATGTGTGTGAGTGTGGTGCAAGGTTGGTATAGGTGATTGCATGTGCCCCCCTCGCATCCATGCGCTCTAACCTAGAAGCGAAAGGTTATGGACCTGTATAAGGGGGAATCTCCCCGTTACGGTGTGAAACCGGGCCGTATAGTGCCCCAACTTGTGAAACCAACATGGTTTCACATCATCCTATGACCTAGTGAGACACAACACAAGAGAGAGCTACGCCGGGCTACCCCTGTCAGAAGAATGTATAGGGGTAGACGATCCGAGGCCCGCAGATCATAGGGTTTTCGCCGGAGTAAGTCCACGAGAACGTCGGAATCATCTGAAAACTTGCATGTGTCCCTAGCATATGTGTGTGAGTGTGTGTGCAAGGTTGGTATAGGTGATTGCATGTGCCCCCCCTCGCATGCATGCGCTCTAACCTAGAAGCGAAAGGTTATAGGACCTGTATAAGGGGGAATCTCCCGTTACGGTGAAACCGGGCCGTATAGTGCCCCAACTTGTGAACCAACATGGTTTCACATCATCCTATGACCTAGTGAGACACAAACACAAGAGAAGAGCTACGCCGGGCTACCCCTGTCAGAAGAATGTCTAGGGGGGTAGACGATCCGAGGCCCGCAGATCATCAGGGTTTCGCCGGTGGAAGTCCACGAGAACGTCGGAATCATCTGAAAACTTGCATGTGTCCCTAGCATATGTGTGTGAGTGTGGTGCAAGATTGGTATAGGTGATTGCATGTGCCCCCCCTCGCATGCATGCGCTCTAACCTAGAAGCGAAAGGTTATGGACCTGTATAAGGGGGAATCTCCCCGTTACGGTGAAACCGGGCCGTATAGTGCCCCAACTTGTGAACCAACATGGTTCACATCATCCTCTGACCTAGTCAGACACAAAACAAGAGAGAGCTACGCCGGGCTACCCCTGTCAGAAGAATGTCTAGGGGGGTAGACGATCCGAGGCCCGCAGATCATCAGGGTTTCGCCGGTGGAAGTCCACGAGAACGTCGGAATCATCTGAAAACTTGCATGTGTCCCTAGCATATGTGTGTGAGTGTGGTGCAAGGTTGGTATAGGTGATTGCATGTGCCCCCCCTCGCATCCATGCGCTCTAACCTAGAAGCGAAAGGTTATGGACCTGTATAAGGGGGAATCTCCCCGTTACGGTGAAACCGGGCCGTATAGTGCCCCAACTTGTGAACCAACATGGTTTCACATCATCCTATGACCTAGTCAGACACAACACAAGAGAGAGCTACGCCGGGCTACCCCTGTCAGAAGAATGTTCGGGGTAGACGATCCGAGGCCCGCAGATCATCAGGGTTTCGCCGGGAAGTCCACGAGAACGTCGGAATCATCTGAAAACTTGCATGTGTCCCTAGCATATGTGTGTGAGTGTGGTGCAAGGTTGGTATAGGTGATTGCATGTGCCCCCCTCGCATCCATGCGCTCTAACCTAGAAGCGAAAGGTTATGGACCTGTATAAGGGGGAATCTCCCCGTTACGGTGAAACCGGGCCGTATAGTGCCCCAACTTGTGAACCAGCATGGTTCACATCATCCTCTGACCTAGTCAGACACAAAACAAGAGAGCAGCTACGCCGGGCTACCCCTGTCAGAAGAATGTCTAGGGGGGTAGACGATCCGAGGCCCGCAGATCATCAGGTTTCGCCGGAGGAAGTCCACGAGAACGTCGGAATCAGGGGGTGCATGTATATAGTGATCAAGACCACAATAACTTATCATCATTATGTGTGATCTCATGATCCTATGAAATATATCAACTAACATATATGGAATAAAAGCCTTGCTAAAGGTGAAAAAAAGTTCTTTGCCGTGTGTCTGTGGGATAGAGACACACCGGCAAAGGACCTTTTGCGGTGTTTGACGGCAAAGACACACGGCAAAGGACATCTTTGCCGTGTGCTTTGTCCTGCCGTGTGTTCTTCATGCTATTTTCTAATTTCTTTTTATTTTTTCTTTCAAATGATTTAACTTTTTGTTGCCTATTTGTTAGTATTCAGCTGGAAACACTAACTTTGCAATAGACCATAAGGTTCTAGAGGATGCTTGAACTTCATTTCCATTAGGTAGACGATCGAGGCCCGCAGATCATTCAGGGTTTCGCCGGTGGAAGTCCACGAGAACGTCGGAATCATCTGAAAACTTGCATGTGTCCCTAGCATATGTGTGTGAGTGTGGTGCAAGGTTGGTATAGGTGATTGCATGTGCCCCCCCTCGCATCCATGGCTCTAACCTAGAAGCGAAAGGTTATGGACTGTATAAGGGGGAATCTCCCCGTTACGGTGAAACCGGGCCGTTATAGTGCCCCAACTTGTGAACCAACATGGTTTCACATCAACCTATGACCTAGTGAGACACAACACAAGAGAGAGCTACGCCGGGGCTAACCCTGTCAGAAGAATGTCTAGAGGGGTAGACGATCCGAGGCCCGCAGATCATCAGGGTTTCGCCGGTGGAAGTCCGCGAGAACGTCGGAATCATCTGAAAACTTGCATGTGTCCCTAGCATATGTGTGTGAGTGTGGTGCAAGGTTGGTATAGGTGATTGCATGTGCCCCCCCTCGCATCCATGCGCTCTAACTAGAAGCGAAAGGTTAGAACCATGTATAAGGGGGAATCTCCCCGTTACGGTGAAACCGTGCCGGCGTATAGTGCCCCAACTTGTGAACACAACATGGTTTTCACATCATCCTCTGACCTAGTCAGACACAAAACAAGAGAGAGCTACGCCGGGTACCCCTGTCAGAAGAATGTCTAGGGGGGTAGACGATCGAGGCCCGCAGATCATCAGGTTTCGCCGGAGGAAGTCCACGAGAACGTCGGAATCAGGGGTGCAATGTATATAGTGATCAAGACCACAATAACCTATCATCATATGTGTGATCTCATGATCCTATGAAATAATATCACCTAACATATATGGAATAAAAGCCTTGCTAAAGGTGAAAAAGTTCTTTGCCGTGTGTCTGTGGGATAGAGACACACGGCAAAGGACCTTTGCCGTGTGTTTGACGGCCAAAGACACACGGCAAAGGACATCTTTGCCGTGTGCTTTGTCCTTTGTCGGGTGTCTCATGATATTTCTTAATTTTCTTTTTATTTTTTCTTTCAAATGATTTAACTTTTTGTTGCCTATTTGTTAGTATTCAGACCATGGAAACACCTAACTTGCAATAGACCATAAGGTTCTAGAGGATGCTGAACTTCATTTCCATTAGGTAGACGATCGAGGCCCGGAGATCATCAGGGTTTTCGCCGGTGGAAGTCCAGTCCGCGAGAACGTCGGAATCATCTGAAAACTTGCATGTGTCCCTAGCATATGTTTGTGAGTGTGGTGCAAGGTTGGTATAGGTGATTGCATTGTGTCCCCCTCGCATCCATGCGCTCTAACCTAGAAGCGAAAGGTTATGGACCTGTATAAGGGGGAATCTCCCCGTTACGGTGAAAACCGGGCCGTATATTTGCCCCAACTTGTGAACCAACATGGTTTCACATCATCCTATGACCTAGTGAGACACAACACAAGAGAGAGCTACGCCGGGCTACCCTGTCAGAAGAATGTCTAGTGTGGGTAGACGATCCGAGGCCCGCAGATCATCAGGGTTTCGCCGGTGGAAGTCCACGAGAACGTCGGAATCAGCTGAAAACTTGCATGTGTCCCTAGCATATGTGTGTGAGTGTGGTGCAGGTTGGTATAGGTGATGCATGTGCCCCCCCTCGCATCCATGCGCTCTAACCTAGAAGCGAAAGGTTATGGACCTGTATAAGGGGGAATCTCCCCGTTACGGTGAAACCGGGCGTTTTATAGTGCCCCCAACTTGTGAACCAACATGGTTTCCACATCATCCTATGACCTAGTGAGACACAACACACGAGGAGAGCTACGCCGGGCTACCCCTGTCAGAAGAATGTATAGGGGTAGACGATCCGAGGCCCGCAGATCATCAGGGTTTCGCCGGAGTAAGTCCCGAGAACGTCTGAATCATCTGAAACTTGCATGTGTCCCTAGCATATGTGTGTGAGTGTGGTGCAAGGTTGGTATAGGTGATTGCATGTGCCCCCCCCTCGCATGCATGCGCTCTAACCTAGAAGCGAAAGGTTATGGACCTGTATAAGGGGGAATCTCCCCGTTACGGTGAAACCGGGCCGTATAGTGCCCCAACTTGTGAACCAACATGGTTTCACATCATCCTATGACCTAGTGGACACAACACAAGAGAGAGCTACGCCGCGGCGCTACCCCTGTCAGAAGAATGTCTAGGGGGGTAGACGATCGAGGCCCGCAGATCATCAGGGTTTCGCCGGTGGGGAAGTCCACGAGAACGTCGGAATCATTCTGAAAACTTGCATGTGTCCCTAGCATATGTGTGTGAGTGTGGTGCAAGATTGGTATAGGTGATTGCATGTGCCCCCCTCGCATGCATGCGCTCTAACCTAGAAGCGAAAGGTTATGGACCTGTATAAGGGGG